>WBNO01019407.1:0-36788 GCA_013400575.1 Peucedramus taeniatus
TTGATAAAATACTTTCACTTTTAAAGTTTCCCTGAACAGTTTTCACAAAATCTAGTGCCTAGTTCACAAAGTCCTTCATCCTTACTTAAAACGAACATGGATTTTGACACATGTTCACAGATGGCTACCTAGGAAATTTTAGCATGCTTTGGACATAACTGAAAAAAGTTAGTCTCAGAAGCATTTGCAATTTTAGATGGANNNATGGATTCTACTTGAGAAGTACACATGTAAAAAGGTGAAAAGACTAGCCTCTGTCACCACGGATGTGTCAGTGTCTCCATTACCCACATCAAATTTAACTATAGTTTGCATAAAGAGGAAGGGTGATTCACCTTGGTCAAAGATTCGGTGCTCAGTAAAAGGGTAGCACTTTCAGGTAAAAGGGTAAAATTGACCTTATCTATTGCTGGCACTTGTCACTGTGGGGATCAATTTAACTTTACAGCATCCAAAGCGTCTTTTATTCCTTTTTGCTGCCACAGCACAACTCAACACAATTCTTTCATTGAGTGCTCTTAGGTCCCCAGTGGGCACTTAAGACTCTCAGGGTAATTGTGTAATAGAATACAGTCTGACTGGCTGCAACCTACTGCCTTTCTGACACTCCACAGCAAAAACAAATCAAAACAAATCCCCAGCGTCCAAAAACCTCCTTCACTCTTCTGCTCTCGAAAGCATGATCATAGGAGACTTAATGTTTTTATTTAAGAGGAAAAAAAAAAAGGAGAGGGAAGATAAATGTTAATAATGTGAATATCTATGGAAAGCTAACAAAAATCAGAAAAAAAAGGAAAGTTGGCCACAAGCATTCAGTACAAAATTGAATTCACTGCATGCAAAGTAAAGACTGATTTAAATTCACTCATAAAAGCAGCATTAAGGAGAAATCTAGGCCTTCAGACAAGAAGTTCTGATGTAAGATTAAATGCTCTACAAGGTTATACCATCCAAAGTGTCAGTTTTTAACACATGTTTTACTTTAGCTCATCTGGTAAATCTGGCAAACAGAATTAGCTATGCAAGCCATTTACTCAATATCTCCTCAAAGTCAAACAGAATAAGTAGTTACAGCAGTTCTACATCATATGCTCTTTTAAAAAGTTATTTCTTATTTATTATTTTTATTGCATACAGGTGGTTGCTGGTATATAACAGCAAATTGAATGTGTTTTATAGAAAAGTTATAGATATCAAATATTGTTCAGCACTTAACAATATTGTCATCTACCTTGTTTGCAACCTAAAAAGCCAAATTTCCAGGGCAAGCTGAAGGAGAGATGATGGACGCTTTAGCTCTAAAAAACCGTATATAATAGTCCTTGCTATTTTGGCTTTGAAATTAGTTAGGGGAGGGCACTTAACACTAATAAATTATTCTGTAAAATGTGCACAATTAAATGCATTTCCAGTATTTTAAACATTGATTTTCAAGCTTTCTTTTAAGAAAGCGCAGTCACAGAAAAACAGGGTTAGCAAGCTATTTCACCATATGAACCTTTAATGCTTTAAAATTATTACCTTCAAAGGGAGGCAGTAGCTCTAAATAAGACAATATGATGTTTTATCTGATTTGGTTTCAAACCTCAAGGTTTTGTATGATCTCATGCTGCACCCAGAAATTTTGCAAACATGAATTTATTTCCCACATTCAATGAGGCTGCTCAAGCATTTAACTACATACTTATATGGTTTTGGAGGAAAACATATAAATCATCCATCTACTGATAGGTGAAAGGAAAATTAAAGGAAATACTCACTGGTTTAGTATCTGTAAGTATATATGTGTATGTGTGTGTGTGTGTGTGTGTGTCTGTGTGTGTGTGTTTATCAATTTGTTTACTTTTTTCACCTCAACCCCCAGTTCAGGGACTTAATTCAAGGACCTAGGTGGGTATGGAAGGTAAGTTACAGAGACAACTGATCTCTGAATCAGCAGGTTACACATCACTGTACTGCAATCTAGATGAGCTTTCAAGATTAGGGCATTTCTCTCCCACTAAAAAGAATAACTCATGTACTGATTGTGGTGTTTTAAAGTACACAGTCTTGTCTTTAAGTATCTAATTACAGCATATGTTTTGAGATAAACCTGAAAGTATAAATAATGGGCTATTTACATCTAAATCTCCAGCTCTACTATTCAGGGCTGAGAACAATTTCTCCTTACAGCAATTATTCTGGCTAAACCCTCTTGTTAAAGAGATAGATGACCAAGACCACTTAAAGTGTTCCTAATCTTTTGGGTGGAATTACAAGCAAAATAGTGAATTGTCAATACTGATTACAGAATGTGTATTTCAATACTGATTATTGAGAGAGTTTGACAATTATAATGCATCTTTTCATCTTCAAATCATTTCAGCTCTGTATGAACCATTGTGAAATATAAGAAACACACTTTTTTTCTTTTATATATATATTACTTGAGGAATACTGGAAATATTATGATTTGATGTGTGCACTGTAAATACACAGGCTTGTAAATACAGTTGGTCAATTATATCTTTTAAAAGAAAAACTTCATGTTTTTTGCCTTATTTATTTTCTAAGATATTTTAAATAAGGAAAAATTTATAAAAGCAATCCTTGTTGTGGCTTTTATGGCATATTAAATATTACACAGAAGACTTTTTTTACATGCAACACATATCAAAAAATAGCAGCTTAATGAATTCAAGAGGCACGTTGATCAGAAGGCAAGTAAGGAATATGAATGCTAAGGAAACAAAACCTGCATGGTACTAAATTTATTTCATCCCAACAAAAGAAATTCAGGAAAAATTCAGAAAGACAAGCAAACAAACAAAACCAACCCACAGACTTTAAAAATGTGTAAAAGAGTTCTCTCTTTTCATATTATAAAAAGAGTAGCCTCTGAATCCTTTACTGGAATTCAGAAATTGCATTCTCCCCCTCCAGGTGCACTACATAGAGGGCAATATAACCCGATAGCCCATTAAATACAGTATTGCCAAGAATAGGCCATATGTTTAGTACTGATGTTGCAAGGACTCAGAAATCAGCTCTGTCAGGATTACTTTTTACTTTTCTTGGCTTGCCTGGAACTTTGTTTTAGATTGCTTAGTTATAAAAGCCTGACTAGGTGTCTTTGACTAGTTTATTTTTGTACAACTCTGTATTATATAACTGTAATCCTGAACATACTCTTGCAACAAGCAAAACAAAATATTAATGGCTCTAACATAATGGTGTAAAGCAGAGAAATACAGGCTTGGTGTGACAGTGGAGGCTTTAAAAGCAGGTTGAAAACTGTGTGGATTGTAGAGGAGCACTGGCACGGGATGGTAAAAGAAGTGACCCAGGGTTGGCTCTCAAGAGCCTAGACCTGTAAATTTAACTATGGACAATTAAAGGAATGCAGGATAACAAGAAGAAAAGCAAAAAGTATCCAGTATATGCAAAGCTTTCTCAATATAGTAAATTTAGCTTTAACATGGACCTGCAGACCTGCAAAGAAAGAGCAAGGTTTGCAATATGTGTTAGAAGAACATAGAAATGACCCTAAGCAGCTCCTACAGTGAGGGGGAGGCAGTTGCCATTAAGATCATATTGCTCTTGTCAATGCACTCAGGATCCTGAAAACCTGCATGTCCAACTGAAGATGTCAACTGCAAGAAGCCAAGGAGCAGTAGAATGGTGAATATAAATGCAAGGAAAGGGGAAGATATAAAGAAGTCCATGTTTAATAATTTTACTTTATTATTATTACTGATTCTTCCACAATACAGGAGGGTTTGTTCATTTGGTTTTCTTTTTATTTTCCTGTCACAAATTTGAAGCAATAAATATTCTTTAAATAGCTATTTAAGATTTCAATTACACAGAGAAAAAATATTGTCTTTACATATATAAGATTTGTTTAATTTTTACCCTTAGGAAGAGAGAAACTTAAGTTTAGATCCCTGAAAAATGGTACTGAAAGATTTTTTAGTGTCTCAACAAAAGGAAATAACCTTCTAGTTCAGTTAAACTCATGCAACCGGATGTTCATTTGAAATAGTTTCCCCCACAATCTTCCACACTCTGTTTTTCCTTTTACATACCCTTCTTTCCAGTTTGTATGTACCAACATTTACATTTAAAAAGAATCCACAGGGGTGTATATATTAGTTCAGGCAATGGAAGAAAAAAGACTTTTATGCTTTGCTGTCTACTTTTAAGATATTTAATCCTAGCAGACGACTATTGGAATAACATTTTTAATTTCAATTTCAAGTAACATATAATGGAAGAAACACTTGATATGATGCATTTATTTCTGTAACAACTTACTCTGACAAGATCTCATTATACTTCAGGCTACCAACTGGAGCATCTGTTCACATATCCTTTAAACTCTGAAGTGGGCAATGTATCAGCACAAAGTGTGTGCTAAAACATCAGAGCAATACTAGGATCATCCCTTCTCAAGTGGAAATTAATACCTTTAGCCAAATATATTGGCTGCTACCTGCAAAAAAGTTACATGAAGAAGAGGCTACATAGAATATGGTTTCCCCATGGAAATATTTCTACAGGACAAGCAGCCTATAGGCAAAGCTGAAGGCATCTGCAAAGCTACTGTTTCACTTTTTTGCACACATATTACAGCTACTTTAAGCAGATCTCAAAATCTGAAAGACTTTGGAGTTGGATTGAAACGAGTGCTATTTCCTTACTAACTGTGCTAATTCAGCAAAATGGTAAAGCTGAGCTGAATTATCATGCAAATCTGTGAGAAGCTTTAAAATACTAGCTGCAAAATGAATACACATTTTGTAATTATTCATAAAGCCAAGAGACTAAAAATCTGAATCTTCCTTATGTCTGCTGAACTTTACAATACACTACAGAGCAAGAATTATAATATTAAAATTTTAAAAATAAACCCCAAACCTAGTATGAGGTACAGTCGCAACCATTTGGAATAGAATTGGCTGTTCTTTATATCACATTATTATAATGTGCAGAGAGCACACATTTCCTGATAGAGCCATTAGTTATGTTTACGTTCCAGTACAAGACACATGCACAGCATTCTTCATTAAAAAGTAGCATGTAAGAGAAACAGGCACACAGTTGCATCAGAATTCTAGTTGCAGAGGACCCTAAAAATATCTACAATTGCACTTCCAGCTTCATGTTCATTTTTCAATCTCCTATAAACCAAAACAGCTGAATATTAACATAAAGTTGGCCACCAGTTTGAAACCCAATGACCACCTTTGCTCACAAGAGAATAAATGAGGCAGAAGCTACACAGCCACATTCAAGTGTTGTACCAAAACAGACTACATGCAACCAGCAAGCTCTAAAGTTCTGCAGCTTTCAAAGCATGTAAAAAAAACTGACAAACACCCTCAGTCTTCTAAATGTCAGAGATCATCCAGTCATAACTCCAGAGACAAGATATCCTCATTCAAAATACTGCTCCAGAAAACAATTCAGAGTCGGAACTTAACCTGTCTTCTTCCTGAAGCTGATCCACAGAATTCCTTCTTCACTAACAGTACAAAGAAATAAGCCTTTCTTGACTTTTTTTCTTGGGAACTATATTTTGTCTGAATAGGCTCTGCTTCCATAGGGAAATATGCCTAGAAGATTCAAGACATGCATCTTCCATTGCTGAAAATTATTGGTCCAAAAATCGTGACTGACCAGAAGTCACTGTGGTTACACACCAGCATTTCAAAGGTTATGCTTGCATACTCAGGTGCTGAGCAGGCTGGAAACAATGAGGCTACATACATTTGGTCACAGTTGACCCCAGACTTCTTAGTCTGCTATTTCCTGTCTGCTATATGTCTCACTTTATACTCAAAATCAAGAATCAAAACAGTTCAACAGAGGAGGAAGAGAGGAAGAGAGGAAGAGTATCCAGAATTTTTCAAAGGTAAGAAAAAAATTTAAGTAAGAGTTAAGGGGTCAGTTAACAATTTTTCTGATCAAAATTATGGCAAACTTCTTATTTTGGTTCCAGGAAATTTAATTAAAATATGGTGAGATTTGATGTAGATGATCTGTCATCTACAGGAGGACTCAGTACTTCAGCAAGCCTAAGCACAAGAAGCCTAAGGACATCTATGGATTATATTTCCTGGTAAGTTTATTATATGCATTAAGGAAACAAAAAAAGGAGAAAGAAAATGTCTTCGAAAAGTGTAATTCTCCAAAAGGTATGGAGAACCCTATTCTTTCTAACAAGTGACTTATTTTCTATGTCAGAAATGTCTTCAGTTCATAATTTATTTTAGGGATTAGAAATTTCTAAAAGTTCAAATGAGTCCCAGTTGTCATGTTATGCCAATGTAATGACATTGTTATGTGTAATATATCATCAAACTGACAATTTTGTAGTACAAAGGGGAATGAAGATAATGGATTACAATGAAGGACCTTGAAAAGGTAGGTTTCAGAGTTTAATGATTTCAGTTTAGAAAGAAATCCTGTCTCAGGGTTGTTCATCTTGTTATTGTATTTTCTCCTTCATTTAGGCTTAAAATGTTGGTAACAATCTAATCACTACCAACTGTTTCCAGCAACTGTATTTTTAATAGTGGCCTTGCTTCAAAACATTCTATATTGCTGCCAATAGCCTGGCAGTGTCTCTGAAAATTACAGACATTGAAAATGGTCATTCCTTATATATAATGTTCTGGCCATTGTCCATTTTATTAATACTAAATGAACAAAATCCAATAAATGATTTTTCCTCAGGCTCAAGTCATTCTTTCTCCTTAGAATTTATGTGAAACAAATATGCATGATGAAGAAAGTAAAATACATTTTACCGATTGTGGCACGTACCCAAAATCATAACAGAGTGTTGGAAATGTATACATTTTCTAAATATCTTGGGATAATGTCTTTCCTTTTATTTGATTATATACATACACAGGCATATATCTTTACTAAAAGTAGAACTGCTACAAAAAGAAAGGAAAGACATAGACTGCAAAAGAGCCCATGTCTTGTACCAGCTTCCAGCTGCAATTAGAGCTGGAGCTTGCACCAGACTTTCCCCCATATCAAGTGCATATTCTAGCAATTCTGAGTTAGTTGCTCAATTTTTCAATCTGAAAATGCTCAGTCTGAAATGCTCCTAAAGTAGAAGTTGATTCCTATTTTTAAACATGTCTTCATAATTTTGTATATCAGGAAAAGTACTTGGGGGCAAACTGGGCCATCTCTGAAAGCACTGAACCATCCATAGAATAGTGTTACTGGAAGAGCTTCACTCAGTTTAAGAAAATTGTGCTCTCTCAGTGTAGCTAAAGACACAAGACTGAGAATACATCCAAAGCCCTTCCCTTTATCATAATTCCATGTGATTTGAAGTCATTGTTTCTCAGGGATCAGTACTGGGACCAATGTTGTTTAATATCTCTTTCAGCAACACAGAGAGCGGGACTGAGTGCAAGTTTGCTGATGACACCAAGGTTTGTGGTCTGGTTGAGATGCTGGAGGGAAGGGATGCCATCCAGATGGACCTTAACAGGCTTCAGAAGTTGGCCCATGTGAACTTCATGAAGCTGAACAAGGCAAAGTGCAAGGTGCTGCATCTGGGTTGGAGCAATTCCAAGCTCAAATACAGTCTGGTAGAGAATGGACTGAGAGAAGCCCAGAGAAGATGGACTTGTGGGTGTTGGTTGATGAAAGGCTCAATATGAGCTAGCAATGTGTTTTCAGCCCAGAAAGCCAATCATGTCCTGGGCTGCATCAAAACCTAGCAGGTTGAGGGAGTTGTTTTTCTCCCTCTCCTCTTCTCTCCTGAGACCCCACTTAGAGTGCTGTATTCAGCTCTGGGTTCCCCAGCATAAGAAGGATGTGAACCTGCTGAAGCAGAATCAGAGGAGAGCCACGGAAGAGGATAAGAGGGCTGGAACCCCTCATCTATAATGACATGCTGAGGGAATTGGGGTTGTTCATCCTGGAGAAGAGCAGGCTCCAAGGAGACCTTATAGCACCTTCCACTACCTTAAGGGGAGCTACAAGAAGGCTGGAGGGACTTGTCACAAAGACATACAGTGATAAGACAAGGGGCGATGTTTTTAAACTAAAAGAGGGCAGGTTTAGATAGATATTAGGAAGAATTACTTTACTGTGAGGGTACTGGAATAGATTTCCCAGAAAAACTGTGAATGCCCCATTCCTGAAAGCGTTCAAGACCAGGTTGGATGGGGACTTGAAGCACCTGGTCTAGTGGAAACTCTCCCTGCCCAAGGCAGAGGTGTTGGAAAGAAATGATCTTTAAGGTCCCTTCCAAGCCAAAGAGCTCTATGATTCTAAAGACTTTGCATGTCCAAATTCTAATGGCTGCAAAAAGCCTGAAAAACTAAATACATCTCTGAAATGCCACTTGTATTGTGTGTTGGTGACAAGATTTTGAGCAACATGAGGGCTACAGGGATGGCTGCTTTGGCAGGAGCTCAGAATGAGTCTAGTCCCAGATTCAGCTGGTTTCAGCCTTTTTCACCATGGACCCACAACAGGACAAAGTTGGCCATTTGTGCATTTCCTCTGGCATAGCATATTTAAAGAGAGAGGAGAAAAGAGAAAGTGTGAGAAACTATCCTGCAAGCAATGAGGTCGGACAAGGAGGTTGAGGATGTGCTCCAGGTGATGTACCAGATATTCCTTTGTAACTCTTGCTGGAGGAATTTATTTCCCTACAGCCCATGTAATTGGCCATGTTGGAATAAATATCCATCTTGCAGCCCTCGAAAGGACTCAACTCTGCAATGTTGTTGTTTATTTCCTTTTAAGATATGAAAGAATGTATATTTTCTGTATATATTTTTAGAATCCCAGACCTACTATTTATTAGTCATAACGCATCACAATGGTCAAAGTTGTTTTCTAATGCAAGATTCATTATGGTTTTGAGTTAAATTATTGTACTTCCTGGGGTTCTGAATGACATAGATATATAGCACAAGTTTAGGAAGATTTACTTGCTATTAAATATCATACTCTAATTCAAAAATTTACATAGTAGGAGATTAGAGGATTGACTCAAACCAAAAGGAAGAGATAGCACTACTATGATATGTCTTTTATGAAGAATTTGAAGAATTACCTTTAGATTTTTCACACTCTTTTTGTTTAGTTAAATAACAAATAATTTCTGTACATGTACAAATGTGAACAGAGACATAAGATAAATGCTTAAGTGTTTGCATGTATTAAAAGTATGCACATCTCTAGCCCTTGAGACAGCCTGCTGTGCATCTGGATTTCAGATTACAGCAAACACTTTTGATTATTTGCATGTACAAAGCTATATTTGGCAGTACATTTTAACTTCTTAGAGTTCAGTGAGGCTCAGGTGAGAGATTATTCTGAATGCTAAGATGCCATTGGAGAATGTTAGTTCTCTGACAATAAAGAGATTGACTCTTGATTTGTGGTGCCGCGTCATTCACTCTTGTCACTTCTTAGCAAATGGAGCATACTGGGGAGCTCAAGACTGTTCCTGAGTCAGACTGTTTCAGCCAACTCAGCCCACCTCTATTAATTCCTCTCATTAAACAACACTCTAATTCTATCTGGTCCAAACCAGCAGAACCTATTCAAATTCAGAAGATTGCTTTATTGGCATACAGGTGTCTTCTCTCTCCCTTTTAGTCTGCCAAATATCTCCACCAAAGAAACTTAACCAATAGCTACCCATTTGATCTTATCAAAAACTGATGCACTTCTTGAAGAAAAAGAGTATTAGAATCTTTGCCAACCTTCTTCTGCCATTTCACCACTACAGTGGAAGTACTGGAAGGCAACAAAACTCTGCAGAAAATGTTAACTCTTCAGCGGTTGGGTACCGCTTATCAATTTAAGTGTCTGCCACCACCAAAACAAAATACAACAAAAAGCAACAAACAAACAAAAAAACCCCACACTTGCAAAAACTCAATATATCTTAACAAGAATGAGCTTTAAAGGGTTTGATTGCATATCACTTCATCATAAGTGGGAAAAAAAAGGAAGTGGATTTCCATTTCTCAAAGTTTTAGTTGTCAATAGCACAACATTATTTCCACAAAAATAAAAATATGGCCACCTGTTTTTTCTGTAACATGAATAAATCATGCCAAAGATTGACATGCTCACAGAAGTGTGTGATTTCTTCTTTTTTCTTTTATTTTGACAGCTCTGCACGCTTGTTTATTTCCTGAGGTAAAAATTTGGTCAGGACAGAAGGAATTTGATTAGGGTAAGACAGAAAGGGAGAAAATAACTGAAGAGAAAGAAATAAAGGGCCTAGAAAAACAGAAATAAAGCAAATAGGGAAAATGGAGGGATGATGGTGTATACATCCTGAAGGAGACAAAGGTATGGAACTGAATCATGCAACAAATCAACATAAAAGAATGAATGCCCAGGTTAAAAACTCAGTCAGCTGGAATTGATGGCACCCATCTCCATTATAGCCAGCATACTCTACTCATATCAGTTGAATTTCTATACATTGTAGCAATTGTGGGTTTTTTCCCTCCTATGATTTAATGGTTTTGGAGTTCTTTTTCTCTTCTTTCCACCATGACCAAAAAGACAGAGTAACTGTTGCAGTGTTCGTGGTATTTCATACAGAGGAAGCAAATAGAGCTTTAAAACTATGCAACAATATTGGTTCAGTTTCATGCTCAATAACAGTTCAATCACAATCACAGTCCTGTTCTCCTCAAAACATCTTAGTGATTTCCCAACCCAGTATTAGCAGAGCCAGGTATCGCTTGTCTGATGAAACCAGATGCAACAATATCAAGGGTACTGCAGCTGCTTGTGACAAACTGTTTTTTGGCTGCAAACTCTCCCTGTCTTGGTAGTGATTTGAAGAAATATTTTTTGCATATACATATGGTCATGCAAGTGAAAGGGTTCCATTCAACCTGTTTTGTACATGGAATTTCGAGATCCTATACTCAGAGAGGCCCGGCCCTGAGAGTACCTACAACATTCCTGCTACTACATATTCCATTATATCTGGTCCTGTTTAGCAATAGGCTACCTTGGAGTAAAACTAAATGGTTCTGTTCTAAATAAAATGTGTATTAATGGAAAGATGTCCCTGAAGTCACAATGAAAATTTGATAAATAAGCAATTCACCAAAAAAAACAAGCAAACTACTTAGTTGTTTAATGAATAAAATAAAATCTATTTAATGAAACTGATAATATTTTCCCACTGCAGTATAATGTGAAGTAACTAGGAGATTTTCATTTAATATAATATGCTACAATAACTATACAGTTCTGATTAAAACCAAACAGGGACCAAATTATGAATGTATTAATAATAATGCTCTCTTCATGAAATCCTATAGCATTTTTTTAGCTCCCTAAGGATGTCCCAGAATACATCAGAACTCCCTAGTTATCCAATGATGTGTAGAGATGATACATTCTGTGTAATTTTTTTTAGCAAATTAGTACTTACTAAAAATGATATGAATGAAACAAAGAATTAGAATTTAGGAAAATAGTACTCATTAAATTGGATGAAAAAGGGGAGGATGCCAGGGAGGAAACAACCCTGGGATATGTTTTCTGTCATTTCTTCAGCCATTCAACACATCTTTTCTGGATCAATGAAAATGGATAACACCTTTTAACAGATGCATGTTAATTTCCTGTTCTCTCTCAAGCTTGTCGTGTACTTTTGCAGGAAGACAGCATGACTGATCAACTGTTTTTCATGCACAGTATTTGGTTACTGATATTTTCTCAACTCAGAAGGAAAACAAAGTAAGACTGGCTTGGTTTAGCAGCTTTGCACTGACTATTCATTACTGACTAACATCATTACCGGGGAAAGAAAGGTAAATTCAGGGAATGGAAAGTACTACCCAAACATGTGAGGTCCTAAAAAGTCTAATTCCTTCCCTTGGCTCCTAAGACAGGAAGAGTGCCAAAAGAGAACAAAGCAAGGTCAGCAATTAAATGAAGCATTCATGTAAGCACTTGAGAGGTAGCACAGAATAAGGGACAGTTGCAGTCTCACCAATTAAAGATACCTTGAGGTCATACCTACTAAACCATACAAAATGGGCTGAAAGACTAATGACTCAAATCAGCATACACAAACTTAGATTTTAAAATGGTTGTCTTTACTGCTGTGACAGCTGCTTTATAGACTATTGCATTGTTAAATGGATCAGTATTCCTTTGATGCTGTGGAAAATCTGAGATACACTCATAATCAGAGACTGACTAAGACATTAAATACAGAACTCATTTAAGTAAATGCTCTCTTTCTTTATGGACTTCACTTTGAGCTGGTTAACTTCCAGTCCGACAAGGGACTATAATTACCTGTTACTTTTCTGTGTGAGTTAGTCCCTGATATGGGCATAAAAGAGAATGGAGAATGTAGATGCTGCAAATCCGTTTCCTTCTCCACAATATAAACAATCAGAAAACAGTCAAATGCACAGAGAAAAGGGAATAAGGAGAGAAATCTCTTAATCAAAGGGAAAACCCTTTATAAGACCAGTCATTCTTAAAAGAAACAAACTCAAAGTCGCGATGCAGTCAGGGAAAAAAATAAATTGTTTACAGTATTCAAAACTGTTCTCAGTATTCACTAGCAACATGCAGAAGAAGCAGGCTTAAATTGCTGTCCAGAAGTTTTAGGACAGGCACTGCCCCCTTGAACAATTAAGTAGTAGAAGGTGGACTAACAACATATGGGAATTAAAAGCCTGTTTTCAGAAAGCAAGGACTGAAAGCCCACTGATTTCTGCACTCAAGAATATTTATAAAATGATGATAAAATCTGGTGAATTGAGAGAGGATAAACCTGATATTACATTATTCAAGGTCATAAAAATAAAGGTTTAAGGTGAAGAGCTCTAGAAGAACTTTTAAAGAATGGGCAATATGATAGGAGCTAGGGCTGAGGGAAGCAAATATCTATGGTTTATGTATATGCCCTAAAGTATTATAGAGGATGCTCACAAAGGAGAAAAAACATTGCAAAAATAAGAGCAAGAAATGTATATGAACACGGAAGTGTAACTATTTTTCAAAATCACCTAGTGTTTCAGTTTGGAATAAACTGTCTAAATACATATAGAAGTATTAATTAAATACAGAAATATATTGTGCTTTTAATTACTGAATACTCTTAGAAAAGCAAACTCAGTATTCAAGTGTAAAAAATATAAACATTTAAAAGAATAGTTATACAAATTATTGCAAGAAAGGAAACCCCACAGTTAAGTTCTTCCTGGTTGAATAGGATAACATAGCAATGTTAACAGGAAAGAAATGCAGATAGAAAAACCTAAAGTATTTATCTGTAGTGGAAAAGATTTTAGTTGATGAAAATGTTTTTTAAAGGAAAGATTCAAGTTTGAAACTATAACCTTTTAAATAACTTTCTTCAACTATATCTCGATTTAGGCTTGTACAAAACAGCAGGAATTTGAGGCATTCTGATTTCAATGGTTTGATTTAGAAGGAAACAGTTGCAGTGAATTATTAAAATTTACTGTAAGCACTTGAATAAATTAATATAGATTTGTTTTGATAGCAGCAGTTGAAATTTGGCAGGGACTATAACGATATGCTGATTTGTTTCTATAAGAGCTGATGCTGATTCATTTGAGATCTTCACAAGACCTTTTATAGAACCTTTATTGAGCATTATTTTTTTTTCCTCCAATGCAGTATAGTTTATTTTAACTATGGATGGATGATGCAATTTGATAAGAACATATTCCATATGAAACTGAACCTTGAGGCCTTTCTCCTTTATGTATTTTTGAATTCCTGACATTATGTCCATGTTCTGCTAGGTTTCCTGTTTCTGTTAGGACAGAAAAGACAACTGAGAATTGTGATGGTGCATGCCCCCCACATCCTTTCCTTGTTCCCCACTATGATTTCAGAAATGCTCTTTAGGCCTTGGCCTTGACAATTAGCACCAGAACTAAGGTCCTCTTGAGCCTCTCAGAAACACTGTCAGCTCCCAGGAAGTAGCTCTGTCTAATGAGCTCCTGATTTTTAACAGACAGCTTTGGTAACTGAAATTTCTTGCCTGAATAACAACCCAAGTGGAACAACCTTTTTGTTATTAAACTTTCAAAGAAAGTTAGGGACCCAGATTGCTGCCAGGATGGAAAATTACAATGACTGAATCCAGTGCTCTTGTGACCATATGAACAGCCATTATAAGTGAGATGCTCTGAGCTCTCCAGGACCCCAGCAGGATGCAACCAGCAACCTCCCTCTGAGTGGGGCCTCTCAGAAATAGTGAACTCTCAAGTTTGCTGTGCTTGGAGGACTGAACAATGACAACAGAACCTGAGCTGACACCCCCACTCCTTGAGGCTCTACTTCTGCCCATTTTGAAGATGCAAAGATGTGAGTACTTCACTGAATTTGAGGGGAATTTTTCACAGGTATATATCTCATGAATACTCCTTTAGGTCCGTATGTGTGTGGCTGTGAATATGGAATAGAAAATGTGTTATGAACATTGCTCTCTCAGATTCTTAAGTAACTTAGAATCCTAAGTAAGATAGGCCTATAAACAAGTTACTGTTGTGCTTATAATAAATTCTATAAAATCTTTTGTTAAATTATTTAAAATAGGCTATAAATTTAGTACTTGTTAAGTTGAAGTGCTGTTAAAACATTTAGGCCTAAACTGTTGGTCAAGTTCAAGGCAAAGTTTGGCAAGGGGGTCGATTCTGAACCTTGTGACTCAATGGAAAAGTCTCTTTTATTCCTTTTTATCCTTACCCTTTTCCATTCTCATTCTTTTTACATTCCCAAAATCCACACAGATCACTTTTGACTGATTTTAGTTTTAGACTGATTGATTTTGCTCTGTGTGCTTTAACTATCTAGTAAATAGTCGAGTGAATTTTTACAACAGATCTTTCACTTTAGTACTATATCTGGTTTTGCTGATACATTTGCTGATCCTTTGAACAACCTAAGACACTCATTTGCAACAAATGGTCAGAGAGATGATTCTTTCCACTCTAGTGTAAATGAGTTAATACTGGAAATATTGCAAGGAAAAACAATCCTCAAAATTGCGATGGTTTTTCCACCACAAGAATTCAGATAAGTCAATATTACTTTAGAATGGAATTTCTTCTACTAGAAATGTATGACTACTGTCTTTGGAAACACCAAATGCTTTTCAAAAAAGCAGTTTCTAATTGCATGGTACATGTTAAAAGAGATATGAAAACCTAAGCAAAATCATTACTTTGCAAATTGAGCTTTCAGTTTGAGGTGGTAAAGATGAAAGTTGTTCTTTTTCTCTAGTTATTATTAAGGAAAAGTATGGAAGACCTCATCATGACAGACTAACACAAATGTTATTTGCTAAATGACTATTTTTCACACAGTTGCTAAGCTTTGATGTGAATTTATGCAGCCTGTGTGAAGACACCTTAATGAAATATGACCTGAGTTGTATCTCTGTACTTTAGCAAGTAATGGCATGTGCTAGAGACTGGAGGGCATGCTATAGACCAGCACTAACCACGACTTTCTTTGGTGTCAAATAATTCCTATAAACAAACACACCATGCAACATCTGTCACAGGAGCTGAAATGATGACAGGACACTAAGAAGGAAGAGAAGATTTAAAGATACTTTTGATTCAAGAGAAAATAGCAGGCAGAGTAACAGCCATGGTGTACAGACTTCACAGAAAAGAAGTGAATTTCCCCTGGAAAATTATATATAAAGCATGCTCTTATATATAATGGTATATAATGTGTATATATAATGAGTATATAATGGTGTACAGAGTTTTCCAAGGCTGAAACATCGTGATATATTTCAGAGCTAGGGTTTGTCATTAAGTTTTTATTCCATACTACTGAAAGCATTAATTTAACTACTGCTTAGATGACATTTATTTGTCAAATTATCATTGTCATTTCAAGTGTCATTTTGGCATATACAGCGGTTAAACATTTTTCTGGAAACAGTCATAATTAGCTAAAAAAAGAAGAATTGGGGATGATATCATAGAACCATAGAATACTTTGTATTGGAAGGAACCTTTAAAGGTCATCCAATCCCCATATAATGAGCGAGGACATCTTCAAATAGATCAGGTTTCTCAGAGCCTCACCCAGCTTAACCTTGAATATTTCCAAGAATGGGACAGTTCTTTGGGCAACCTCCTCCAGTGTTTCACTACCATCATGATAAAAAAACTATTGTATATTCATATTTATTGTTATAATGAAGACTTCAATGACTTTATGTTTTGAAAAACTAGAAGACCTATTCTCTCTAACTGCACAGTGCAAACTTAGTGTGCATTAACTTATCCTGCATTTTTACTAGAGTTCTTGCCCATTCTTCTCTATCTTTACTAAGGAGAAATAATTAATAAAATTCCTAACAAAAAAAACAGATAACACCAACCAACAATTTTGTATAGTAACATAAATTGTTAAAATATCACCACTTCACCACCAAAATGCGGCAGTCAATTATGTTTTCAAATAATTATGGCTTTTTTAACATTATAAATCAGATTAGTTCATGCTATTTTGCAGGCTTATCAGCTACACATAGATACATAATACGACCGTTAACATTTATTTCTTTTTCCAACTTTTCGTATATTCCAGAAATTTATGTTTTTGAGATGGAGTTTTCTTGATTCCCATCAGAACAAAAAGATTCTGTCATTAGCAAGATACTTGTGTGACCTTCAGAGCTGTGTCTCCAATTTCTTCCTAGCCTCTTGTTGGTCTATTCAGCCTGCAGTCTTTTGGGGCAATGATGAGCTACATATTTCTTGAGCACAAAATAGCAAAATAAGGTGCTGCTCTCAGTTGGAGTACAAATATAATTTTAACAAAATTAATAAAAATAATAAGCCCCCAAAAATTATATAGACTATATTAAAGGCTAGAAAAGTGGGCAAACTTTGACTTGTTCTAATCTACAATGGCAGATTATTCTATATACAAATGTCCATAACTTATGCTTTTTCAGAGGCTCTCATATGCTTTTCCCTAGATTTATAACTTTTAGCCTTCCAAAGAAAACCTATTAAAGCAACCAGTATGGAAAAAGCAGAATTAATCTTTACCACAATTCTTGCTTGCCATCCTATACTCCATAAGCAAACATTATGCTGTTTCACAATAGTAAATTTTCCTTGAAAATACTTTATAAATCCATGACACACTAAGTATTCTCCAAACTGATTGAATCTTGGAGCATCAGTTGCAGGAATAAAAATACATAAGAATCCAGACATAAGTAACATGACTTTTTTAGTTTCTTTTTTTTTTTTAGCAAACAAGAGAGAAGCAAGTATTTAAACATTTCTAACTGAAGTTGAACTTCCAGTTTCTTCAAATGGACAGGACATGCATAATAAAAGTAAAGTATACATGAAGATGTGTAAAAACAAAAAGATTTGGATCCTCTTGATTGTCTTAATCTTGTTTCAAAATGCCATAAAGTAAAACCAAATTATACTTTGTTGTAGCACTGGACAAATGAGAGTTTAGAGGGAAAAAAAAAAAAAAAAAACATGCTTTTTTTTTTTGGTTGTTTTTTTTTTTTTACTTAATACAGTTAATTGCAGCTTTCCACAAAAATTCATTTTCCTAGATTGCCTTAATTGCTATTTACTTCATAGATCAAGCAGGGTAGAAATGCTATTTTTTTCTCACACACAATTATGCTGTTTTTCAAACCTTATGTATGTCATTTTACCTCTCATTTCTCATTTTTTCTAGTTTCTTCATTATAAATCATTGCTTCTGTTATTTACTTCAATTTTATTCTTAGTTTATGCTTAGGATGAAATTTATGTCACTGAAGTTTTCTAATCAAATGCCCAATCCTTTTAAATTGCCCAGTATAATGAACAATGAAAAGTCACCTCCCAGGAGCATTTCATCCCCTGCCAAGATGGGAATTTTCCTCAAGTTTTAATTTTCTCCACTACTTGTGACACTGTGGCTTTGGCTCCTTCTCTTCAGGTAATTTACACTAGCACAGCTGCAGTCTTGCCATCACTCCTTCTCTTGCTCCTACCTCCTCCCTTCGGCAAACAAGTAGCTTTGAGGAAACAGATCAGCTGAGAACAAACCACAAGGCGCAATTGCCAGGGGAATTATGGCAGCCTGAGTTCTGCCTAACCTTTAAAGCACTGATTGTTACTAGTAAATTAACTCTAGTTCTTGAAAATCTGTCCAGGCCAGGTCTTGAAAGAACCCCATCTCTTCAGATCTTCAGAAGTAATTATTTTAGGCTGGTAAGCATGCTTTTGCCCATTTTTTTTTTTGAATGTTTATTTTTCAGACGTCTTTGAAATAGTGTCCTGTTGGCCTTTCAAGAGTGGCTAACTCCACTTTAATCTGCTCCTGATACTTGTTATGTGCCTCTAGAACTGAAAACACATCCAAAATTGTTAGTATTAATCATTTGCGAAAGTAGAACACCTTCCTAACTGCTTGTAAAAACCATGGTGCTCATACATTGTTTCAGCATACAATTTGTAGCATAAATTGTGGCAAGTTATTTTATTGATATTTATAGACAAATAAGACTATCAGGGGAGTCCAACGTTCTACCTTGTTATGCATTGAGATGTCACTATTATTGCTGCAAGATATCTGTTGCTCTGTCAATTCTAAGAATTTTTAATTCCAGTTAAATATTTTTGTGGCATTTCCACAGATGTGGGAAAAAAGTACCTGATATGCACATTTAATTTTCAATGGAATAAAATTATCTACAATATGAGCAAGATTTTACAGGTATCTGTATCTCCAGAGGCTCATAATCATAGATAAGATTGCTAACATCAGTTGGGAATAATTTCAAGTGAAGAAAGGTGTTTTCTCTCTTGGTGATGAAGTCAAGGTAGTCTGGTTTGCAAGAATAACAGCAATACCAGAGAAAGGAGCAGTCCTAAAAAGAAGGTAAATTTGTCTACAAATAAACCCACACATTACAGAATTGCACTTACCCCTACTCCCCACAATACTCTGAGCAGTCAGGACAGAGATCTTGATTCCAAAAAATACAGATTCAAGAAGAACTTGAGAACATTGCCTAAACTGATGCTGACTGCTGCAAGATGTACTGCAATCTATGACCCAGATGTGCTAGTTTGGACTGGGGTACAGCTAATTTTCTTCACAGTGCCTAGCATGGAGCTGCATTTTGGATTTGTGCTGAACAAAATGATGATGACCTAGAGATATTTTTCCTATTGCTGAGCAGAACTTACACAGAGCCACTTTTGGTACTGCCACACTACTGAGGAAACTGGGGGTGCATGGAAAACTGGGAGGAGACACAGCTGGGACAGGTGACCCCAAGTGAGCAAAGGGATATTCCAGATCATATGACATTATGCTCAGTATATAAAGTGGAGAGAAGGAGAGAGGGAGGTGTTTGGACTGATGGAATTTGTCTCTTCAAGTCACTGCTTGTGTGACACATGTGATGGGGCCCTGCTTTCCTGGGGTTGGCTGAACACCTGGCTTCCCACATGAAATCGTGAATGAATTGCTTGCTATTCTCTCCTTGTGTGCCCAGCTTGTGCTTTCTCTATTTAACCATCTTTATCTCAACCCGTGAGTTTTCTAGCTCTTACCCTTCTGATTCTCTCCCCGACCTCACTGGTGGGGGAGTGAGAGAGCAGCTCTGTGGGGCTTGGTTGCTTGCTGGGGTTAGACCACAATGGTCTTGAGAGGGACGACTCTCAAGAATCCCCTGCCTGGGATGTTCCCGAGAGTCCTTTTTCACAGCCAGAGGATTGAAGAAAGAGTCAGAGCTGCTTTGCTTTGGTTCTCAAGGTTATTATTTCTTATGTTCTCCCTGACCAGCCGAGATGCATCCAGCAGGTCAGCTCAAGGCACACTGCCTGCCCCCAGGGCAGTGTTATCTTTTTATACTATAAACTATGTAGACATTATTTACAATTGTTCCCCAATACCTATCACCTATGTTAGACAGTCAGTTTCTACTCTAAACCAATCCCAAAATGCCAACATCACCAATAAGATGGAGACGATGAAGAAGAAGGAAGGAGGGCAGTACATGCCCAGATTCCTCCATCTTGACCCCCCTGTACACTTCTCATATAAAACTTAACATTCCATTTCTCCACTCAGTAATAAGCTACTCATTTTATTCTACTTTCCCTGGTTTTTAACTCCTCATATAAAGTTGGTAACTGTTTCCATGGCTCAAGATTGAAGGCAGAGGGGTCTTGGGCTCTGTGCCAAGTTCTCCAAGCCCCCTGCCTGGGTCTCAGCTCATCCAAAGAAGCAAGAGGGATTTCCTGGTTTCCCACACATGACAGTCCTTTTTGGCATCCAGTGCAGGAGCACAAAGTGTTGAAGATAATGTCAAATTTGTAGTCTAACTTTCTCCCCAAGACTTAACTAGGGTATCTTTGCTTCTATATACTTAAATTTTCTTTTTCTGCTACCTATGCATGACTGACATACATGACTCAGAGTCTCATCTCAGAAGCAGATTTTGTCAGCTAATAACCTGAAGTTCCTTCTTCTATACTGTGAAAATTAAACCATTAGGACATTCTAGCACATTCATTTGTGAATGCAGATGTTGGCTAATACGTAAAAGTGACATGCTCAAGTTTGAATTAATGATCTTACACTAGCTTTTACCATCCTTAAGGAATACTCATATAATATTATTTTCTACCTATGGTACAATTAGATTAGCAATTTAGCCTCAAATTATTGAAAAGAGAACAACACCCAGGTAATGCCATTTTCCTTCTTTTCTGAGAATGAGAAAAGTATGTAGAAAATCAAAGAGTTTGAAAGAACACTTCAAAAAGTACATGGAAGTACATTTTTATTCCTCCTCCTTTTAATCCATTACTTTGTCTACATCATTCATAATTGTTTAAATGGTAAAAGGAATTAACAGTGAATTCAAATATGTGTTAAATAGTCTTTCTTCCTCTGGTCATATACTTTGTCTCATACATAACCTCTGTAAAGATGAGCAAATACCAGCATGTTCCTTTCCTAATGGGTAAAAAAGATAGATGAAACTCATAAATTTAATTTTGGAGTTTAATGTTGTATTCTATATGCAAACTCTTCACAAAGAAGCTGCAGATGAAATTGTCGCATGAAACCAAACCTACCCAAGAGCAGGTGGAGTACTATTGAAGCCTATCTCTTATGCAGGATGTGGAAAATATGCAATTATGCTACAATCTCTCCTCACTTAAGCATGTTTCATCAATAAATTTACACATCTTGGTATCTATCCAGAAAGAACCCCAAACAACCCTTCTGTAAGAAGACGCTTTTGTATACTGCCACAGATGGGAGAGCATGCTCTCCACAGTCAAAACACCTCCTACAATCATCTTTTAGCTTGTGAATATAAAAATGGTAGAAGATGAATGTAGCCTCTAAGGAAGCTCGCAGAAGGAAGAAAATTATCAAATCAGATGGGTTTTTGTCATATGTTTATGAAAAGGAGAAGTGTGAAAGAAGCAGCTGTAAGTAAGAAGTAAAAATAAAAAGAAGGGGAAGATATTTAAAACATTTCAATTCACATTTATTAAAAAAAAATCTAGCAAAACCTACAGAAAGCTGAAGGTCTATTTTGAACCAGTTCTGGATAAGTATTCTGATAGCAACGTCTTGGATTTTTTTAATCCGTCCTGTAAACACTGTTGTGTTTGCTATTTTTGACTTGGCTTTCCAGGCTGGACACTCACATTTACAAACTTCTGGCTTTTGCATTTACATCCTGTAAAGATTAAGTTAAATTCAGTGGGAACCTTTCAGTGAGGGATATTTCAAGGATTAGGTGTGCTGTCCATTTTTTGTGCCCATGTCAGAGTGTCTGGCCTGGAGACATTTGAATGTTAACTGAAAAATGACTTTTTGATACCTGAAACACAGAAATATGTATTTAAAGGGAAAAAAAAAAAGAAAAAAANNNNAAAAAAAAAAAAAAAAAAAAAAAAAACACAAAAAAAAAAAAAAAACACCCCAACAGGGTCTGCTTTGGAAAGGGGTAAGAATGATGTCAGATGAAATTAAAAATCCACTAAAAAGTTCAGAGCAGCTATGGCTTTGTTTTGCAACCATGACAGAAGAATATAAAGGAGTAGTGAAGAGTCCCCAGGAACAGAATGCTATAAATAGTTATTTATTTGATAACTAATTGTTCAAAGAGATTCAAGCAGAAACTGTAATAGAGTATAAGATTAAACAATAAGTTGGTGATAGTAGATAGTATGAAAATATAACCTCGATTTACCTGAGATGATTATAATACTAAAAAGCACAATTTCAGCAAAATTTGTATATGTAAATGATAACATAATGAACTAGACTAAGATCAACATTAGGAATTTTGTCATAGGCATGAGTGATCAAGAATGGGTGTCCAATCACCTGTGTTTGTGAAAGAAGCCTGCTTTAGGGACTACTGGAATTTAATGTTGGGGGCTAGACTGAACCACAGCAGTGGATGTGGAGGTAACCATACTGCCTCAGGAAAACAATTGTGTTTTTGAAAGGCAGTTTCTTTTCCTCACTTCCCATTTTCATATTTCTTTCAGGGGATGAGGCAAAATGAAAGAGATAGTATCCCTGACTAATATTGCTGCAGAAGCAGTCAGGTGGTGTTCCAAGCCCCTTCTACTTGAATGCTCAAATAACCTGCTTCTTCTGTCTTTCAGACTGCCTAGGAAGCTGCTCCTTACATGTCCCATCCACTGCAGAAAATTTTTGTTCCTCCCAGAGCTTTCCCAATTTGTTTACCACATACCTCTGAGTTTCAGTTTTTATTCTGCTTTGACTCTCCTAATCATAGTAAAGTTACCATTTCCTTCCCCTTCAATTCTCCCACCTTATCCCTTTTCCCCATTTCCATGTTCCACGGAACAGACCTCTGTAACAGCCAAAGCTGCTGAGCTGTCCCTGCTTGTTCTGCCTCCACTACCTCGATTTCTGGCAGAGCCCATGCCACTATGCCTCCAGCAGGTACCTATTTTTTCCTGGGCACCACAACTGGTACACCCCAATCTTCTTCCAAACTTGAGCCCTGGACTCATGCTCTGAAAGGCATGGCAGAAATTTTACAGAGTGGAAGCAACCTTTTCAGGTGACATTCTGAAGGCAGAAAGAATGATACACACACAAAAAAAAAAGGTTTTTTCTGACCCTCCCTCCTTTCTATTTGATCTGTTAATTGAAACCCTCTACATACCACTTTGCAGCAGTTTCAGGTCCCTCTTGATACAATGTAGACATATTGGCTATCAGTCTTTTCTCCTTACTCTTTCCTGCCACTGTTTGGCCACTGCTAAGAAAATAAAAAATAGCAGCTAGATATTTACTACTTCTATCCCATTTTCTCCTTTTGGTAGAAGGCCATGCTAGGAGATCACTGGTAATTTACTCTCCTCCAGGATACAGATGCCGAACCACAGTCTGGCCTGGTAGACTTGGTATCGGGGCACATCACAAAGGATTTACAACAATACATTTTAATTAATCAGTCTCCAGAGCTTCATCTGGAATGAATACTACACAGAGCTACATTTAGAATTATTTTTAAATCAAGTGTGCTAGTGTACCATTTTCCTCTCACTCAGTCTTTGAATTTGGCAATAAAGCTGGATGAATTTTTGCCAAGGTGATTCATTTCATCCAGACCTCTAATTATATTTGGACAATTAAAAAGAGAGATGGGGGCAGTTCAACAAGTCAAGAGGATTTTATAAATAAAAAATTTTTGAGTATAATGAAAAGCAGTAGCTACCAAGTAAAATTATATAAATAGAGAGCTAATGTTTGCTGAAGAAAAATAAAAACAAAAACAGACCTTTCCGCAATTTTGCAGGTTGATTTGCTGGATGAGAAAAATGCAGAATCTGGAATGAAACAGGAATATCAGAATCATAAAATCCAAGCATATAGAACAAGTAAGTAAATTCTGCTACTCCAAGACAACAAAAACTGTACCTTGAGTCCAATACATACTGAGAGACCACACTGGTCTTTAACTTCAGATGTTTCCCATTATGCTGCTTTAGCTGGGTTCCAGTTACATAGCGCACTAGGCTACATTTGGCAAGGGTGATCAAGAACCTTTGATTACCATCATTAATTGGTTTAAGTCACTGTAGTAAATGCCCCTCCGCAAGTCTCTTCGGGGGGTCCCGGCTGGCTGTGACACACTCAGCTGTGGGGAACCTCTCCCGATCCCCAAGGGGCAGGAGGGCGGCTCAGGCTCTCGCCTTGGCGGGTGAGGCAGGAATAGACTGCGGTGGAAGAAAGGATGGACTGCGAATGGAGGGATCAGTCCAGGTTTATTAATGACCTTGAGCCCAGCACAACCTCATTTCGAAGACCAAGCTCTGGGCTCTCAGGTATATTATAAAGGAAGGAGGGAACAAAGATAGGGAGCCAATAGGGAAACATGGGGGCATGGACATTGGGAAGATAGGTCTCTGGGGAGACCAATGGGGGTAACCTGTGGGAGGAACCCCGGTTCCTGAACCAGTCACTCCATGCCCTTAACAGAAGTTTCTAGTGGAAGGGATGGGCTGCTGAGTGACGGACAGGACACCAGGGAAGGGTTGAGGGAGGAGGCAGGATGGGCAGAACCACTGAAATAAGGGGGAACTGAGATAAACCAAGGTACAGAACAATTATAAAAAAGCATATAAAACACAATACAACATCTCACCATAACAGCGAACTCTAGTTTAAACTTTATTTATCTTTATCTTTACTCTTCTATTTATTCTACTACCAAAATATCTGCATTGTGAAAACCTCATGATTTTCTTACTATGTAAAATTTTATCTCTGTTAAGAACTAATATACAGTAGCCATTTCAAGAAATCAGAGCAGAGCTCTGTACAGACTGAGCCCTATATTCTTTAGGAAAGAAAAACAGAACTAAAAATCAGCAGGTGTTTAGATTTACAGAGGGTGCCCAATTTTATATCTGTCATTTACAAAATGAAATACGATAATCACCACTTAGTTTTCTTTCAAGCACTTGCTTCAAATAAATAATACCAGAATAACAATTCACTTCTTTAACTTCGTTGAAACAGCACCGCAAATCAGGTGTAACATTCTCAAAATGACCTGAGAAAACATTTTTATATCTGTTTTTCTGATGTTGTGAGTGATGTTTCTCCATATTTTGCTTGAACCATTCATTTTCATGAGAAGACATTTGAAAACAGATCTAGTCATTTTCTGAGTCATGTTTAAAATAACTGTGAGACTGATTTTTCATTGTCCTGAAGTGTGTATAGTCATTTCAATGGTGCAGAATGGTCCCACTTAAGCAATCTACTTAAAGTACATGCCTGAATAAGTAAGTGTGTGAATCGTCCAATTGATTTCACAGGAAGCATTTATATCTTTAATGAGAGGCACACTTGGAAAAAGGAAGGCTGAATCAGAGCTGGAGCAGGACTCAGTCTCTCTCCAGCTTGTATACTGGCACTTTACACCACACACCCACCTATTTATAACACCTGCCTAGGCTGAGTGGGAGGGTGACCAGGCCGCTGCTTCCAGGTCCCAAACACAACAATCCAATCTACAGTGGGCTGCCAGACAGATGCAGGGCTCTTTTGGACAGATAAACACCATTACTCTAGCTGGTGGTATTGTATGCTAACTTCCCCCTACATAACATCATTGTATAAAACCTCTAAATGCACAACATTGTGCAAAACCAGTCAGCTAAATAAATACCAAAATGAAAGAACCGTTGCAATATTTTACATGTAGTTAATAATGTAACACAAGATTTATTAGTAAGGTGTAGAAACAGCTGAAGTATAACTAATCTTAGATTATATCTTTGGAACACCATTTCCATGTTCAGAACAGGATTATTCTGTTTCTACAACCAAGGTTCCTGCAGATGCTAAAGCTAAACAGCATTATATACCTTAAACAGACTGAATTGTATATCAGATCATTTTACATTTCAAATTTGTGTGTAATCACCTATGTTCACTAAATTTAGGTGCTAGTAATTCTTATAGGATATACACAAAGAGCAAAGACAAATAAAGGGTTGGTAGATAAAATAGGTTTAAAGACATTCTAACTACTGAATCTCTAATAAGCAATACTAATGGCATTTCACAGTTTTATTTGCTGTATAGTTTAGTTACATTTCTTTTAGTTTCTTCTAATACAGGTGTTTAAATTTAATTTCATATAAAGCAGAACATAGATGAAAGAGATCTTAAAAAAATATTAAATTTATGAGTTTTGATTTTTTTAACTAACTTTTAAGAAATTGTCTTGTAAACATTTTAGAATTCTAGGTACACAAATGATATCTTAAATAGAAGCCCTGTTTACCTCTGCACACCATGAAGTTGCACTGGTGTACACAGATCTAACATTCTCTGATCTTTTAATATCACTCTCCACAGTCCCATCTCTCTTTCATCACTTGTTCCACCATGCAAAGACATTTTGCTGCCTTTATATCATGACCTCAGCCCCACAGAACTGAAAACGGAGAACCATAGGTTGGCTGAGGATTGTCCAGGGAAGGATCTCTGCTTCCACCTATTGGTGAACTGCTGGAAGAGAGGAAGAAAGCCTTACTCATGTTCCCCACTTCCTCTATTCTCGGTGGGAGTTTTCTGTGCAGAAGTCGTCTGGGCCCATAGTTGCCCTGTTGCCCACACCTGTGCCACAGAAAAATGAAGTGAGACTTCTGAATGAACTGGTAGTTCATTCAGAAGAATGGTAGTGTTCTCCAGCTGCTATATCCCAGATCTATCAACCTTATTGCCAGGCAGAAAATATCAACCAAACAATGTGTCCCATGGCACAGTCCAGTCACCAGGCTGAGGGACACCAGGCAGCTTCCCTGGTACCTTTATCACAACTAAAGGCAATATCAAAGGTAAATTATCACATAGAGGAAACAGTATCACAATATACTTCTAGATGTCCACCGGGAGAAAGACACAAAGCAATGCTCCACATAGACCTACCCCAAGCAAAATAACCAAAGATATTTACTATTCCCAAATTTTTAAGTGAGAGCAAAAGTCAGTGCATTGAATTAAAGAACTGCTAGACATTTAATCCTTGCTTTTCTTGTTCAAATCTTACACCAATGTAGTATTGGCTAATGCGAAATCAGAAGTTCAATAATATTTATTTCTTAGTAGTACACATAACAAGTAGTTATGTGTACCACTACAGGTTGCCTTTCTCATAATGGCTCTTTTTCCTTGTATGTATCATTGTCTCTTAATATCTACATTCTTAATATTTTTCTATTAATTTTCTTAATTATCTTCTGTTTTTTATGTCTTTTGTCTGTATTCAGCTTTATTTATTCCCCTTCAATTGCTATTATCCCATCTCCATTAGTATTTCCTTAAATATTGTAACCACTTGCCCTCACTTTATTTTCTCTCCTCAACCCACTGTTGGTATCCTTTGTTTTTGTTTTTTTTTTTCTTGGCATTAGTTATTTGCTGTTTCAAGAGTGTCCCTTCACATCCTTGCTCCTTTGAACCCATCCCAATATATCTTCACTTGTTGGGCCACCGTGTTTACTTCAGTCACCCAAAAGGGCAGTAGAAATCTTTCCACTGCCAGCAAGAGGAGTCTCTCAGAAGTCTTCATGTGGTATATGGATCTGTATTCAAGCTAGTACTACACTCTAAATTAGACAGAACATTCCTACCATCTGTTCAGAGTAGCTGTAAAGAGTGCACAGACGCCGGTTTGACTGCACAGCAACAAATTTTATTGGTCTTGGTAACCCCAGAGATTATACTACACAGTGAGCACCATCTACTGGCATCCAATTATTTATACATGTATGTAGATATAAAGCATTTCTCTATTCTTGAACTAAAAAATATTTCTTTTTAAAGAATCATATTTTTTTTGCAGATCTAAAATTAGTTTTCTGTGCAGATCACTGCATGGTAATAGCTACAATTCTGGCTGGAAGGAAAAAAACCTATGCTATTTAATTTTAAAAATTAATGTAAACACACATGTAATTTAACACACACAATTTGTAGATAAAGATACAAAGAAACACACACATATTAATGGCAATCTTGGCTTTAAATCATCTCCTCTTCACTTTTATCCTAGGCAGCCTACCTAAAGGAAAAAAAAAAGGTGCTTAATCCCACAGTAATAACTGTAGATATTGCCGCATGAATGTAAGTATTGATATTCTGAAAATCTCTTAACTACAGAAAGACTCTGAAGAGGGAGAGATTTTGAAATACAAATTTAATTTGGACAAGTATTTGGTACATATACATCAAAGGAAGAGCTGTACAGGAGTTTTCTAATCAGAATGATTTTGTAAGAAATGCACTTTTCACAAGCTCAGAATGTTCTGAAGGAAGCTTTGATTTTCTTCTAAGCCTTATACTTTCCGTGAGTAAAAACCAAAAAAGTCTATTGTAAAAAAAGGAATCTATTGTATTTCATTTTTTCTTATTCAAATAACATTATTTCACACCATTCAATTAGCATGGTTTAACATCAAACTGGCTTTACCAATTATACTTTTTTACATAATAGAAGTGGTAGAATTTTAATTTGATGATGTTTGGGGTTTGTTTATTCTCAGTTGCTATTGTTTCACACTGCAGACAAATTGTTTAATTTTTATTTAAGCAGTAAGCACATAAAAGTTTTAGTCCAATTTTACTAATGTAAAAGTTAGAAAAGACTGTTATTTAGATCTTGTGCTTTCCAGAAATATAGAGGTTGCAGAGATAAGACTTCCCTTTCAGTTTCTTGCATAAGAAAGGCTGTCAAGACAATGTCCATGCTACACTACTTAACTGAGTGTGCCCAGGAACTTTCCCCAAGTACAAATATCATGGAGTAGTTTTTTGGATTTATGGTGTTCAAAAATTATGATCAAATTCTCTTATTCTCCACCACAGGACTTGCTGCAGGAAGCTGAACATTGGGAACAACCCTTGGAGTGATATAAACCTCAAGCTGCACCAAGAAACTGTTTAGGATTCACTAATTTATATTTAGGGAACATAGGAATAGTTTGATGGACTAGGTAGTCATATTTCAGTGCCTAGAAATGCTTGTTGATTAATCTACTAGCATAGTCACAGCCTTTTAGTTTAAAAAATGAAATTAATCCTAGTGACAGGCTGATTGAGATTACTTCCCAAAGCTGCATGTTATGCCACAGGAAACCTGGAACTTCATATAAGGTGCACTAATTGTCTCATTTAAAGCACATAGGGGAGATCTACAGGGGTTTTATTCAGTGTTAAGGAAAAATGACATCATTGTGCTTGACATCATTGACATGTATATGCCAATCATCAAATTAATTCAGAGCAGTGACTCTGGACTTTATAAATATGAATCACAAAAGAAATACATTCAAGGATATTCTCCTGATATTCACCACCAGTTAAACTGTGAGTTTCAATGTATTTTGGCATATCATCTTATTTCAAGAGATAATAATACATATCAAACCAGTTCTGTTAAAATTCTGGTAATGACACACTGGCTTAACTGAAAACTTTTACATACTTTTAAATGGATGATAACACTGAAAAATACCTAACCTTGAGTTAGACAAAAAAAAAATCTATGTATTTTAACATAATATCTGATCCAAAACATTAAAGGCCACAGTTTGGAAATAAAAACAGTGTAGTGCATCAATAGAACCACTGCCTAGCTTTCTCAGCATTTGTTTCTGGATGAAGATATTATTTCCAGAGCAAAGATGAGTTTTCTTCCCTAAATGACAATTATCTTCTGAACCCTGGAAGACTTCTGTGGGACAATATGCACAAGGACATTTGGACTAGCCCCATGTTACCCCTACAGCTGCAGTCTTACAGCTATTCTTCCCCCCTGAATTGAGATAATGAGTTAAGCTTGCATCCTCTCCTGGCATTCTATCCTTACTAAATTTTCCTCAACATAAAACATTCTTTTAAGCAAAATATTTTGTTGGTATAAAAAGCTATTTAATTATACTTCATTATACCAGATGAATACAAATGAATTATCAAAAATGCTACTGAGATTTAGCAGTGAATTTCTATACTGCTCTATTACTTGTGCCAAAAGTAATGAAGAATTTCCCTTCTCATTTTAAGTTTACAAAGGGAAAACACAAATGAGCATATATATTTTATACCATACCTTTCTCAATTAGCTGGTGAGAATAAACCTTCCTCAGACTGATATTTCTTCTGAAGATTCTCTTTCCATGCTTCCACATAAGATTGTGTGTTTTTAAATTGATTTGTGCATGCACCCCAAAGCTCTGGCAAGGCCCATTAAAAAATTGAAATAGAATATACATCAATATTTAAATACATTAGATACTCTTGAACTTTTACCTTGAGCAGTTTTTTTTTGGATTTGCATAAAAATGTATTTCTTAAAAGGCTGAGAAGAGACTGGAACATACACACTCTAGATACAGGCATGCTTAATGCTTACTTTAAGGAATATTTTAGCTAGATAAAAAGTTTCAGGTTCAGGACTTGAACTAAATGGAATATTAGGGGCAAGTGCCTCAGTAAGTGTAATACATACAAGAAGCAGAAAGCAAGGAGAATTCTTTTATGAAAGTTTAACCATCTAAATTCCCTCAAAATGTTTTGCAGCACTTCAAATTTTTTTAATTTGAAAACTGCATTTTTCAGTTTTCTTCCAAAGTTTCTGAATGAAGAACAAGAGTTTCTTTGAATTTGAAAAATTAAAAGCAGTTGAGAAGCCTTCGCCCCAGGGGCACCATTACCTTAGCTAATCAAGTCCATTGATGCTCAGGTAGCTTGACAAAATGCCTGAGCATCAAGAGGCTGAATTTACTTGCAACTCTACTGCTTGTCAAAATTATGCAGGCTACTCCTGGCACCTCCTTGCCATTTCTTAAACTATACCTTCTCATTTCCACTGGGACTGAAGTGGCTCAGGAAATGCTAGATTTCTGTGGAATGACAGTGTATAAATAATTTCTTAGACATAAAAATGCCCCTTAGTATTACCCATAAGCAGTGACTGCAGATTTCAATATTACTTGATATAAAATCCTCATGTAACTACACAAAACAAAGATATATGTAGCATCAGGCATATATTGTTAAAAGGAAGAATCTGACTGGTTTTGCAAAACTGTTTTTTACAGCTACCATAATTTCAAATTTCCCCCATTTTTTATTGCCAACACACTCAGCAAGAGACTTGTGTTTCCCCTTGGAAGTTATGAGATAGCACCACCACAGGTACTTTTCATACCTCAGGACTGATCATATAGACTCTCAGTTTTATTTTTAATAAACTAAAGATGGCTGCTGAGTTAACTTGCACGCCTCAGAAACCCACAGAAGACAGTAGCTTGTGAGAAGAATTAATTTCACTACTGATGCATGCACACTTCAGATGTAGCTAGGAAAGAATCAATACCAGAAACACAATTAAAACCCCCAGTTATATTACACAAAGTTGGTGCTTACAACATTAAGCTATGCTTAACTCACACTATCATGGATTTCTACAAGCTGACAAAAACTGGCAGCTGTTTAGAATAAATAACTCAAACAATACAAGCCAGATGCATCTAAACTGCAGGTCAAGATGTAGTAACAAGATGTACCATGACTGGGTGCCCCTTAACCTCTCAGTGTTAGTGTTAGATAGTGACATTAGAAATCATCCTATCACCAGCAATTGTCTTGAGGCTGTAAGGTAGCAATAGCACTGCATCTTGATATTGTGCTGTTGGGAGGGCAATGCAATCAGGTAAAAGATTAAAAATTATCTTCTAAAATGCAAAAATGGACAGCTGCCTGAAAAGAGAGATCTTTCTTTCCATTCTAATGTATTGCTTAAAATACAATTATTCTCAGGCTTGTAAATCAGCTAGAGTACCCCCCCAGATTAGTTCATAAGAAATCCAGGTCTGTACTCCACAATAAAAATAAATACATGAGACTAATGAACACCATAAAGTGAGATATTAATATTATTATTATTAGTTTTGTGACTAGTCTGATTCTGCATAACATGAAATTCAAATTTACTTATGTCATCTACAGATCTGTTATCTCACCACGAAAGCTGAATGCAGAACAAGTTTATTAGCTAGTCTGCTCAGTTTGTTTGCAGACACGGGACAGTTCCACATAGCTTTTCTGCTATGCAGCACTAAGGATCCAAATCAAAGGGCTTTCATTATATTCACAACACACATTATCTCAGCATTACAAATTGTCACAGATACTCATTGTCTCCTTATTTTCATCTCCCTCTATTTTGTAACAAAATCTGTTCCCTCCTTTGCTCCAGAGTTTAAAAGCTACTTGGTATAACGTGGCTGTTCCCAGCCAAATGCTGCTAATACTCTCTGTAACCAAATTTCTCTGCTAAAGTGAGCTTTACACATTGTGGATTGAAATTTGTCATTGTTAGGAGTGAATTTTAAAGTAATTTGAGCCCGTAGTGCTATTAGAAAACCGGTGCAATTAGAGGTCTAATTAACTTCAGTGATTTGTGACTAAGATCTTAGGAATACAACTTTTTCTAAATGGCAAGGATAGCATTTCAAAGGGGTTTTTTACTGAAGCATGTCACAGTCCAGGTGGACAGATCGAACTTTTCTGAGCAACCTCAAATATCCAGCTGACAGGTATTATTTTCTTAATTAAAAGATTATACATAAAAATAAGTATGAAAATCACTGCTATATGTCAAAATAGAGTGGCAAAACCCTACAGGATAGATTTATAATATGTGCACTTACTTGAGTGTGACAAGAGAAACCTGAATTCACATTCTGGGTGTGTTTGCTGGACAGCTTCCTAACATAAGTGCAGCTACTGTTTAAACACCCTAAATTTTAGAATAAATATCAAATTGAAATGTATTTGTTAGCACAATAATGTACAAAGTTTAAGAGAATACAGGACTTTTGACAGGACTTTGAAAGAAATTAGAAAATAAGGCTTGCTTAAAAGTGACATGGAGGTGTAGGTGGGTTGCCCATTGGTGATGCCAAACCAGAATCTTAAATACCTGAAAAATATGCAGGAAAGTCATAAGCAAATGGAATTCAGAATAAATTAAAGCATGTGCAATCCCACCATGTACTAAGCAAAACAGAAGAGATGGAACAAATATTTATATGACTTATCTATCTTTATGATTGAAACTAATTTACTTACTGTTAATTAGATGATTGGATATGAGAACCTGGGGAAATTTGCTTGAGGAAGCTCACATATAAAGTACATAGCAGTAACCAAATGTAATTACTTCTATAGCACAAACCCTAAGAAATCATACTGCACTGCAAAGCACATTTGGAAGTGATAGCATATCTTTCAAAGAGTGCAAGTGCAACATCAGTATAAGAAAAAAAAATATATCAAAGCTCAAAATGCCAATTTTTAGTTCAAAAATCTCTCCTGTTATGTCCTCTTTCCATCACTGGTGAAGAAGATCAGACTCTGACCCAGGTGCAGGACCTTGCACTTGACCTTGTTGCACTTCATGAGGTGTGCATGGGACCTTCTCTGAAGCCTGTCTAGGTCCCTCTGGTTGGCATTCCTCCCCACCAATCTGTCAACCACACCACACAGCTTGGAGCAGTTGTGCTGCTGCTTGCAGCTCTCTTTTCTCATCACATCCTTCAGCTGAGTTCTGGTTCCAGTCATCACACACTTGTCTATTTGAGGCAAAGAGTCCAAGCTCCATCTCTGCTGCTTCCAGCAAATTTGTGCTTCATGACAAAATTAAGCTTACCCAAATCTCGAGCACAATGAACACGAGGAATTTTACTGACAAGTGGTTCTTAAGCTGTTTGCAGGTTTACTGATGACTGTGGCTAGACTTTCTGCAAAAGACTGAAAGGTTTCTAAAACAGGAAACTGCCAGAGATTATTTGAAGTAAAAATTCTAGACTTTTAAATAGAGAAAACACCAAGCCATGTGAAACATGGTGAAAACACCAAGCCCTCCAAACAGGAGGGTTGACAAGTACTCTGCACTGCAGCCTTGGAGGAAAGGCCTTTATCACAGTCAATTCAAGGATATTTTTTCAGAGTTGCAGCCACTTGGATAGCTCATGCCATCCCTAGTCTGGCTCTCAGTTCCCAGTCTGGAAAAGTTTCTTGATATCCATGAGGTTCAGACTTCAAAATGCAAATATATATTCTTCTCTAGCCTTACCTTTTCAATTCTTGAGTACTTTGCATACTGAGCAAGCTCAATAGCCTCTAAAAGAAGAGTAATTTCCCATCACATTACAGATTATTTTAATGGACTCTCTAAAAGAAATAGGAGCAAACAAAACCGAAGGGATAAGAGGACCATAAGCCACGTTTAACATGAGTCCTGGCCCTACATACCCCTGCACAGCATCAATTCATAATTAAACTCCTGGGTTGTAGCAGTGTTTATTACTGGGAGATCTGAGCAACACTTTCTTACCATATGCCAAAATAGGATGGACTATGTCATGTAAATTTTGATTCTTTGACTATTACTCTGTCTCCTTCAAGTGTTGAGTGCATTAAGTGGCATTCTTTTTCTGAACAACACTGTCAAACCTTTTAGCGCCCACACTTACTGCAACTCCATTTTGTAGACTGAAAGCCTGTTCTGAGACACTGGAACACCATTCTGTCCTTCAGGATAAATTCTCCAGTCTTTTACCCCAAACAGGATACCTTTTTGTCCATGAGTTCCCAAGCGGCTGGCAAGGGATACCCTCACAGGTATCTTGACCAGACAACAGAGTTAACCTTTATGTCAGAGCCTGCATAAATGGCCCCATCTTGCTCAGACTACTGATTTGCAGAAAGGAAACCCCACAACTTTTGTAAAAAAGTTGTAAAGCCGGCATGTTTATTACAGCGCTGGACGCATGTGGGGATCGTTGTCCCCCTTAAAAGACATGCGCACCCCTGAGAATTCCCAAGCCCTTTTTATCCCCCCCTTGCTTATATGTATGCATATAGTCTCATGCATATTCATTTTACTGATTTCACGTTACACTTGCAGCTAGTTTTTTATCAGAAAGTACAGAAAGAGCTCCTGGGTCAGCTTGCCCTCTCTCCTGCAATCAGCTCCGTCTGGTCTTCATCTGTTTCAAGTTTCAAGAGGCTTCCTTTATCTCAGTCCTTTGGCTGAAGCAGTTTTCGAGCAGAGGGTTTTCTGTGAGAATAGGCAGACTTGAACGCAGACCAAACAGCTATGTTTGCCAGCTACAGACTTAATTCAAAGAGGCACATTTTACCTGAATTCAAAATGGATTTCTACTCTGGAAAATTTCCCCTCTGTCTCACTATGTGCAGAAGTACCAGGCAGAAAATGCTGTCTTGAACATAGTCTACCCCAAAGTCAACTTGTACCATCTTAAGCAGGTACAAGTTCAAGCCAGAAGGCAAAGGTGGTGAGTACTGGTGGTGTGTGCCAGGCAGGAGATGGAGCACACTCCACAGAGCAGCTCAGCTGCTCAGCACTGGACGCTGCTGGGGTAGAGAAGCATATCACTGCACTGCTCACAGTGGGAGGACTGTCTCTCAGCATAAGATTTTTCCTTCCCCTGGTTCTAACAGGAAAACTGTTTCAGAGGTGAGGAGCACAGAGAGAATGGAGTCTTCTAGCAAAAGAGGAACATTGCCAGTCAGCTGGGAGTGCTGCTTTGTCCATGGGCTGAGATGCAATTGCTGCAGCACTGCTCTTGTTGCTGGGAAGGTCACACAAGGAGCAATAGTTTCAACTAGAGCCTGCCAGAGCAATCTGTTTCCAGGCCTGGAACAACAATGTAGCCCTGAAACACTTCAACTGCTGCTTGCTTCCCATCTGAGGATCCTGGGAATATCTTCTGCTCTGTCTCCGACATGTCTTTGTCCACTCTGCAAACCAGAACAAGAAGGCACACTTCTGACCCTTTCCTTCTTGGGGCAGGCCAGCAGCTGCACAAAGCCTAAATGCCCCCTGACTCCAGAGAGGTCTACCTCTGTGTTCCTGGGAAAAGCAATGAATAAGTCAGTCACCAGAAACTGTGGCAGATCTGACCAGGTCACACCCTGTTTCTGCTCCTCACCCTGAATCTCTGGTCTCTGTGTCACTGTATAATCAGATAGTATATGTATTTCCAGTGATGATTAAACGTTTTTCATAAGGCACCAGCATGACTCACAGTTATAAATCCTATTATAAGGATTCAGTAAGAGATAGAAATCTGTGCACCCACAGACCTTCTTGAAAATATGCAGCTCTATGCTTTTCAAGACGTAACTTACAATACAAGCTTAAATCACTGCATTTGAAAGTACTGGGTTTGAGTGATGACTATTTCACCCACTTGAAGAACTGTCCAAAAAAAGTTAAACTTATTTATTGTTACAAATGCCATTGTGACAAAAACCTTACACACTGTATAAACATGTATTTCAATAACCAAATTGGTAGAAGGATTTTTTTATTCGTCTGTAAAATTCTCCTCCATAGGTAAAAGGAGGAGATTAAATTGTGTGACAAATACTGCCTACAAACTCTGAGACATGCATAGTGTCTGAGTTTACATAATTATCCAGAATCAGTACAATACTACAGAAGTTTTGGGAATACCTCACTCCTCTTTCTCTCCAACATTTCTTTTTTTCAATTTAACCACAAAATTAAAAAAAAAAATAGTTTCCAGGAAGTTCAACTAAGAAATAAGAATCAGATATACATATAATAATATATCTATTATATATCTATTTTATATATATAT
>WBNO01019408.1:0-62344 GCA_013400575.1 Peucedramus taeniatus
CCGGGGCTCCCGGGGAAGGGGCAGCGGCGGCCGCGGGAGGGCGGAGGGAGGCGCCGGCTGCGCTTCTCAGCGCCGAAACCGCTGCGACTCCTCTTCATCTCCCAGTCAAGGCACCGCTGTGTACCTCATGGCAAATGTGACCTAATTAATTGAAAGTTACTTAATTTTCAATTAAGGTACAAATTAATGTATTTTTCATCTCTTGAAGAGCACCTGGTAGCTGAAAAGCGCAGGAAGATAGTTACCATGGAGAATTTACCATGGTAACTTGTCCTATGACAGCTTGATTGTATATCAAAGTCTTTATTTAAATATCTGCCTTCCTCAAAAAGCCCTGAGAAGTCTGGCTAGAGAGACTTAGCAGTTACCACACTTGAGGGTTAACTGTCCATCTGCACTCAGCCCTTGTTCCTACAAACACCTAAAGGATCCCTTCTGCTCCAAACAAGAGAAAGATCCCATGGGGGCCTCAGCACCACGGAGCACTCTTGCTATCCACCAGCAACTCTGTGTACTATCAGGGTACCAGACTGGTGGAGATGCATTACATTATTTCCAGCAATGTATCTTCCAAGTTAAGTGAGTCAGGCCCTTTGATAGAATCACAGAATGAGCCGGGTTGGAAGGGACCTTAAAAATCATCGAGTTCCAAGTCCCCTGCCATAGGAAGGGAATATTCCACAGGACCAGGTTGCTCAGAGCCCCATCTGGCCTGGTCTTGAACACCTCCAGGGATGGTGATTCCACAATGTCCTTCTCTGGACAAAGTGTGTCAGTGTCTCACCACCCTTAGAGTAAAAGATTTCTTTGTAATATCCAATATAAATCTATTCTACTTCAGTTTAAGGCCATTTCCCCTTGACCTATCACTAAATGTCCCTGCAAAAAGTCTCTCTCTGGCTTTCCTGCAGCCCTCTTAAGGGCTTCCAGAGCACTGGAAGGTGCTCTAAGGTCTTTCTAGAGCCTTCTCTTCAGCTGAATAGCCCCAGCTCTCCCAGCCTGTCTTCACAGTAGAGGTGTTCCAGCCTATGGACCATCTTCATGACCCTCCTCTGGACTAGCTCCAACAGGTCAATGTGTTTCTTCTGTCAGGGAGCCCAGTTGGACACAATACTCCAGGGCAGGTTTAACAAGGGCAGAATAGAAGGAGAGAATCACCTCACTTGACCTTCTGGTCATGCCTCTTGTGATACAGCCGAGGATACAATCCTTACTGGGTTTTTATTTCTTGTTTTTTTTTTAATATAATTTCTTCTACAGAGATTTTTGGCAATGCAGCAGGATAACTGTTTAAAAAAAAATGGGAAATTTACTATTAAGTTGGATCTCCAGCACTTGAAATATGTTACTTTATGAACATATATAGAGCTAATGTTACAACTTGAAAAAAGGTGAGAAAAAACAAAAAAACCAAGAAAACCATTTTGGTAACAAAGTCTTGGGTTGGAAAAAATAAAAAAAAAAACAACCCTGTTGGTGGATTTCAAAAATATTTTGATCTGTCATTTTCAGATACATTTTCTGGTTTAGTAGAGGGTAGTATAATAAGATCTTCCAGCAGCTCTTCAAGAACTGTGAGGAGGACTAGAGTACAAGCTGTGTTAAATCACTTTAGATTTTCCAGGGTGTTGGTGAGCCAGTCAGGGTTTGTGTGTATCCTGTAATCAGGACAGTGGAAGCTCTACTACAGTTTGTATCAATGATCAATGCAGTGGGAAAATGCTGCCTTACACCAACCTATAAGTTATTAACAGTCTGTGCATGCAAAATTTTTGCTGTCATTCCTAGGTTTACAGAACCATTTTTCATTACCAAATAGAAAAAAATCTAATACCTATAGAATTTAGGGGCTCCACTCACTGATTGAAGTGCTGAGCACATAATGACTTTCATTGACTGACAGAGCCTTGATGAAAAATAATTCCTTGTGGAGGTGACATAAACGACATAAACTACAAGAAGGTTCTTGAGAAAACAATGCACATTGTTTTTATTTAAAGGTAGGTCTCAGGGTGTGTTAGGACCCTTTTCCTGAGATAACTATATGAAGTGTAAGGTAATACTTATCTAAAATTTCTTTTTAATGCTAGAGGAGTTGAAGGCTCTATAGATAGCAAAATTACAAACTGGAAACAACCTGCTACTTCTGGGCAACACTGTGCAGCCAGAATGGCAAAGTGCAGGTGCCCAGCCACAAACTGAAAATACCCACTGACCTCAGGGGGAGTTGCACATTCCAGAAGAGTCTTGGGAACAACCCTGGGACATGACATGAGCTGCAGCCAACTTCAGTGGCAGCTTGGCATACCCACCCCAACTGAGCCCTCCTACATCCACTGCATTTGAGTTTCCCTGAATGCTAAGACAATGTGGCTTGTCACCACTCTAAGCAGAGAGAAGCTGTGTGCTCACACAGGCAGCTGGGAATGGAGGAGAGGGCTCAGGGTTGCCCATACAATGCATCTCCCAGCACACACCAGCAGACCAGCACCAGCAGAGCCTGACTCTTGCCCACATTCCCTTCCAATGAGCGGCAGAAGAGAAGAAACTACATACAGGGTTAGCTCTAACTTCACCTGGGAAATGAAGGCCCACATTCCAGGGGAGAAAAATGTCCTTCTCCTCCCACAAACCCCTACTGCCAGAGTTTTCCTTCCCTGGAATATTTCACCTTGCTGCACCACAGTGACTGCTCTACAGAGGAAACAGCTGCAAGACTTAGTTGAATATTTTTTGCTCTCTCTGCTTGGAAACAGCTGAGTCAGGTTTCCAGGGACTTCCCAAGTAAAGCATCTAAAGGAAATATCCTGCTGAACAGCAGGAGTTACAGTACAGGAAGTTGTCACTGGAAATGCTGAGTAATTGTACACAAATGTGCTAGCAATACTCCCTTAAAAAGTATGGGATCATCTTTGATCCAAGTTTATAGAAATACTTCAAAAATAATTGCTCCTTGATTTGTTTGACAAGCCAGGTTCAAAATTCAGTTTCCCTGACAACATCTGAAAATATTAAACTGTACAATGCATTTAGGAAAGAAAACAAAGGGAAATGGAGAATTACTCCCAATAGTTAGTTAAAAGGATATGCAGGGAGAAGGAAAAACAAGAATGGGCAAACAGTCATACATCAATAACCTCAAAGATCAAATATTTCATCTTTCTAACTTTTGCAGGAAATAAAAGAGTGAAGCTGGTAGTTGCTGCTGTTGCTTTTATCATCCGGTTGATTTCATTGCTGCAGTAAGCAATATGTGGCAAAAACTATTTTGGCTGCTTCTAAGAGACAGAACAGGCAGAAGACTGCACTGTTCTCCTTAAGCTTGGCTGGCCAAGGCAACCTTGCACAAGCTGGACTAAGTAGCCATCTGCAGAAGGGACCACTGGCACCTCTTGTTAAAAGAAAGCCCCCACTATGTCTGTGTGCAGGGATGATGGGCAGCCACTTGTGAAACACCAAAGCAAATGTCAGAGAGCACAACCAGGGTCCTTAGGGTCCCACTCTGTGCCTCAGCACAGCCTCCTGCTCACCTCTCTTGCCCTGACAGAGCCTGTGTGTGACAGAGTGGGACAGTGAGTCGTGCCCAGCCTGCAGCACGAGCTCTGGCACCTGACCCATGGCTCCCTGCAGCCACAGAGCTCCTGACAGGCAACATCCCAATGGAGCCACTGCTGAGCCCACCAGAGTGGGGTGAAGAGCTTGGCAGAACCATTTGCACAGAGTGGCACTGTTTGCAGTGTGGCTTTTCTGAGGTTTTCATTTCTATTAAATATAAACCACAAATGTGTTATCTTTACCTGAGTTCTAATCAGCAGACTGGCATAGTTTGCTAGCTGAAATATTCCTGGGGATTCACAGAGAAATAGCTGATTCAGAGCTTTCAAAAATGCTTCTGTACTTCCCAAAAGTAAAGGAACTCAGAAGAAAATGAGCAGACCCCTCTTCTACCTCCTGTTCAAATGATAGGAGCAGGTTCTTTCTGCACAGAACCGCATTTTTTATATTGAATAAGTCACTAGACCTTCTGGGCTATTGGATCCATACCAAGAGAATGCTTGGCTTCTCACAACAGAGAAGTGGTACTATCCCTACATGTCCTCCATATACCAATAATGATTACCTGGAAACACAACACTGGGAGAATGTGACTTGTTTAAGAATCAGACAGCTGTGGCATCCAAAATTATTTGTGTCTGTGTACTTCTGCGCTCAACTCCGCTAACCAAAAACAAATAAACAAAAGCCTGAAACTGCAATGAAGTACCAGGTATTTATTGAGTCATTTGTTGTGTTTCCAGCCTATTTGTCTCTAGATTGATTTAAGAGCTCCTCTTCACCTTTTGTAAATTAAACTTGTTTTCTAGCCTCATTTCACATTAAGAGAGTTTTTAGAGTGATCTGGCACATTAGCTGCCCCTTTCCTCAGGGAACTGTGAATGTACTTCATGTGAACTATATTCCACCATCCCCCTTGGCCACAGCAGTCTCTCCCTATCCATAGGGCATCCTCCAGTAGGCTGGTTGGGGACTGACAACATCAATTGTCAGATTTCAGGTGAAATATCCCCTCTGTAAGTACTAGCCACTGCTAGATGATCAAATTCAGGAAAGCATAATGAAAAGGAACAAGTGGCTCTATTTTCACATAAATGGTCCAATGTTATTGATGATACTCAAGGGGGCCAGCTGATACCTCCTGTGCAATAGTGTATGGCTGTGACACTTGACTGTCATGCTCTTTTTGATTATGTTTAGCAGGAGCCAGTAGGAAGAAATTAGTGCTGCACAAAGAGAGAGATCCTCATTGATCGTAGTGTGAACTTTCTTTCAAGAAAAGTTCCTGTTCCTGTACATGCCCTTCCTCTGTGCAAATTAGAGGAAAGAGAGCAAATTTGATCATGGCAAAGATCTGTCTTAGTTATGGGAGGGAAATGAAGCTACTGGGAAAAAAAATCCTTAAAAGAAATAAAAAGGGCACGTCTAAGAATCAGTCTGTGGCTAAGAAGCTATTCAGGTAACACCAGCTAGAATCTGAACTTGCTGTTGATGTGTTATTTCCTTGGTCTTCAATCCTGTAGCCTCAGTATGATTTCAAGATGTCAGGACTAGAAAGGCTGTAGCTGGCACTCTCTGTGCTGAGTTATGTGCCGCTGACACAGAGCAGCAGACTGTTCCAGCCACTGGCTCCAGCCACAGACAGAGGGAGAGCAGCAACAAATTATCATTAAGGTATCACGTCTGTGCCCACTTCTGCCCAGGCTCTAGTTTCAGGAACACCACATGGTCTGAAGCCATCCTCTGCCTCCAGCAAAATAAACATCAAGTGTCTTTCCTAGGAAGAAGCAGTTTTCCATTTTTGTACCAGCCCTGGGTGATTCCTTGTTGGCAAAGTTCTGCCCTTACTTGCAAACCAATATTGCCTGAGACTGTTCTGCCAAAATGATCATGCTTCCTTGACCTGTGACTTTTAAAATTTAAAGGCTGCTATGAGCTGCTTAGAAAAGCAGTTTAGGTAAGAAGGTTCTTTGTGAGGAGCAGTAATATATGAACAGTCATTTACTGAGGAAGGTGACAAAGTTTGTGGAACTTTATTTCAGAGAATGGCCCCAGTAGAGACTCCTGCCTCCCACATATCATTACTACAACTGGAGGCTTCCTTGTACCCAAGAAATTATTTTTATTAGTGACCATCTTCATACTAGAGCTTTATGCAATCATTAAAAAAAAACAACAAACAACCAAATCATTTTACTCTTTCCAAAATAAGAACAAGGTCTCCAATCTGGCTTCTTTTCTTTTTCTCCACCACTGTGGAGAAAAGCAGAGATTTGAGGTGCTTCTGAAAACATTTGGGGTTGGTAAGATGCGAAGTACTGATTTGTCCTGGCTGAACATTCCTAAATACAGTTTCCTGTCTGTTCATTGATGCCATCTAGCTCCTAAGTAAGCATATAAGCTTAACTGGGGACAATTTTGTATCCGTTAGGTTGGAAGACAAGGTTTTAGTAAGGGTAAGAAAGAACACTTGCATTGCTTAAGGAGCCTTTTTGTGTTGCCTTCACCAGTAAACAGTGAGAAAAAGCCAGGGAAAGAGAGGGCATGATAACAAGGCAGCTGACACCAGCCATGGCTTTCACAGCCTGCAGCAGCTGACATCCAGACAGCCTCCATTTCCCACAGAGCTTCACACGAGTTTTGATAGACTTGTGGAGGAAAAAAGAGAATTACAGAATATGGCCGTAGAAAGAAGACAAGGTCTAGTGGCAGACATTCCTTTCTTAACCTTTTGGAGACCCCCAAGAAGAATCTATCAGATTTTAGTACACTTCTCAAGGCCTTACTGTTTTTCTGTGGTCTGCAGAGAGGTCTAAGAACTGAGGATCAGTTCCTGCCCAGCATCTATTACCAACAGGGGACCATCCATCACTGACTCCAAAATTATTTCCATTCCTAGTCATGACCTGAATCCATGTTGAGAATGATCCAGTGTTACCTTCAATTAGAGAAACTTGTAAAAATCTTTGCATTTTGTTTGTGATTGCTGGAGAATGAGAGTTTTGACAGCCCAGCAGTTTTGGCAGTGCTAGGTGCCATTTCTTCAGGATTGGCTGTGCTACATAAACTTAGCCATAGGAACAGGAATGTTCTCCCTGAGTGATGTGCTGCTTATTTTAATCAAATCTGGCAGCAGTTTTCCATGATTCTCACATTAGTTAAAAGATCATGGAACAGCATCACAAGGTTTTGGTCAAGATGCCATGAAGACAGTCTTACAACATACCACATCACACACAGTCACTCTTTTTTTTTTAATTTTTTGTGTATTTGGAAAACTTTAAAAGAGTTTCTTTTTATAGTAAAATGCAGTTAACAGATGTGTTGATGTTTAACATTTGCAATCCAGTTTAAAGTATTTGATTGGAAATTTTAAGCCCAAGGCTCTATTTAAATAAAACAAAAGCAAAATCTTTGATTTTGACTCATCTTTGATGCTGATACTGTTTATCAACTTTTTATGCCATCAGCTCTATTCAATAAAACAAAAATCAAGGTAAAGCATGACCATAGCACTTTGTAAAATCTAAATTAACAATTATAGCACTTATACACAGAATTTTATTAAGTTTAAATTACTGTAAAACTTATTTGGGTTTGGTGAAATGCCAGCCTGTGCAGCCAATGAGAAAAAAATTTCAGAAGAAATCATAGTCCACAGAATTATTTACCAGCTTAATTTCAGTGTAACAAATGTTTAAATTCACAAAAGTCTAATCCAAGTTGAGATGAAAAAGCCCAGATAATTGTGTGGAAATGAAGTTGTCTACATGTCATTATAGAAATACATAAATAGGTTATTTCCATAATTTCTGGGAAACTACAGAAGTGCTGAAGTCTCAGACCCTGGAAACTGCTGACTGAAGGTGTTGCAATTCTCATCAGTTTTATTTTGGGAAGGAAAAGTCTGGTAAGGGTGGTAATGACAGTCAAGATGAGGGTAGGAAATCTGACAAGGTCTGCAATAGCTTAGTTCAGCAGCTGGCAGTGCTCACAAAGTACACGTGTGTGAGACAATAAGTAACTTTCTCTTTTAGATACAGCAAAAAAAGTCTCCTGCTTTCCTTCCAAATGAAAAATCAGTGAAGGAATCAGAAATATTTAATTAATTAAGAAGCTCAACAAAAACTTTTTATTTTCTTTCTTTGCAGAAGTAAGGCTTACAGTGTGAGGTTACATTTAATATTACATACAGTAAATTATTAATAAAAGACTGAAAAATGAACTGTAATATTTTCCATTTTCAAACTTTGAAAGGGAAAAGTTTTGAATTCTTACAAGCTGCTTTCTGTTTTTCCTTGCAAGCTCTTTGGGTTTCAGAGGGTGCAGGTGAAAGCTCTTATGTGGCAACAAAAGATGAAGTTTTGAAAATTCCTGATGTTTTGTCAGAACTTTGTTGAGACTGAACTCTTTTCAAGAAACTTTTGGGTTTTCTGTAACTTTATATTCCAATAGAGAAGGTGGTCCATTGAAAAATTTTTAATAAACTGTAATATGCTTTGTGGCATGCAAAACACTGCTTTTGTTGAAGTACAGTATTAGGGGTACTACTGTACAAAAAAAAAAAAAAAAAAAAAAGCTGTGCTTCTGGAGACCTGCTCCTCTCCTGCCCCAGGCATCTCTCTCCACCCAGGAACTTTGTCCATCTTCCACAGAAACTCCTCCTCGTTCAGCATAGCGGGACAAAAATGTTTTGCAACAAGCCATTCTTCTTTTTATCTGAGTTTTGTTATCACACACTACCCTGAGAACATCAACAATAAAAAAATGTTAATAGCAGCTGTTTGTACTGATACTGGTCAGCTGTCATAAAGTGTTCAGCAGCAGGAGATTCACCATTCCCATCATTCAGATAAGAGCTATTGGTTGTAAGAGCTCTTCTTAATGTGCAATGTAGAACATGGCATTTACTGTAGTTCAAATAGAGCTCACTGACAACTTAGTGGATAGTTAGTAAGAGTTATCAAACATTATTTGCTACTATTTTGGCAATCTTTTTAGGTGGGTTCAACAGCCCACCCATATTTAAAAAGGAGAAGCTTTATTAGCTCCTCTTTCTTCTTGATAACTACTTTTACAAAAGCCATGGAGGGAGGTGGTTAAGTGGTTCCACGTGCAGAGGAACGTGTGTCTTCTGGGGGTGTCACGCAGCAAAAGACGGCTGACCGAGGGTGGTTTCAGGTTTCCCAACCGACCCGTGGTGGGAAGATATTGCTGCTAAGTGACTGTGCCAGTCAGGATCAGAGCTGAGTCTTTCATGTTACACTAAACCCAGACCAGGCCCTGGCAGCATGACCTCATTAACCTCATGACTCTTGATCTCTCAATTATGTCCAAGTCTCCACTCACTGAAGAATTTGGAACAAGTCTGGCTCCAACACTAATTTATTTATTTCCATAAATGATCTATTTACATTGGCTCGGAGGTCAGCATCCTTTTTTAAAGACAGTCACACTTAGAAGAGATTATCTATGTTTTTGAGATGCTTTAATGGTCTAATAAAACAGATGTGGGACTGATAGTGTTGTAGAAGGAAATTTAACCTGGGAATTCATTTACCATCCAAAATTTCAGCAAGAAAACTAAAAATTATGTGTTTGAAGTGACACTTGAGATTTATTGCAGTCATGCAACTACATGAACTAGTCCTGCCTAAGCAATAAAGATTCCCTCGTTCAGAAAGCAGCTGAAATACAGAAAAGAGCTAAGCTGTAGGAAGATATCAAATGTGAGCATAGATAGACGATACCAGTGTGCAAACAGAGGGAGGTGATAGCTCTGCACTTACACAGAAGTTACCCACAACAGTCATTAACAGCAGAACATTTCTGTCTGATCCAGTGAGAAGGCTCTGGATCAATGCTGGTATCTTAATCCTGTTACTATTTCTTCTGCAATCCTTGGTGTCATGTTCAAAGTTAAAGCAGTCACAAGGACCTTTGCTTCTTGTTCTGTCCTAGACTCAGAGGATGCAAAACTTTCAACATAAAGTCAGCGTGAATTTGGCAGAGAAGTTTTCTGGCTATTGCTTCAGAGCTTCATGTACTTCTTACAAATTCTCTCCAAGAGAAGCTACTGCATTTTCATTTACAGAAGTACCTGAGCAACCTTGGATCAAGAGCTTTATTTTGATGAAAGATTTAGCCCAGAGAGTCTCCCTCACTGGAAATATTCAAGAACCTTCTGGACGCAATCATGTGCCATGTACTTCAAGATGACCCTGCTTGAGCAGGGATGTTGGACCAGATCACCCACTGTGGTTCCTTCCAACCTGACACATGTAGTTATTCTGTGATTCTGATTCTGTGATTAAAGTCCTTCTAGAGTTAGGCATGCATATAAATGTTCTATGGCAAATGCTCAGGATTATTCGTGACTGTAAAAACAGACAACTTTTTGTTAGAATGGAGTGGGTAGGAGTTAATTCACATTAACCTATGAAGATATTTCTAAAACTAACTCATGATACATTGATGTTTCTCTGATTTTCAGTGTCACCAAGGTACTTTTAAACCTGCTGCCATTGTTATTCTTAAACACATTAAAGTTAGCAGTTGCCAAATGAGCAGGAGGAACACTTTCCTAAAATTTATATAGTAAGATGTATCATGTGTTCCACAGGGAAAATCCATCCGACACTCAAAGAAACACTGATCAAGCATTCAGATTTATTTGGGTGATTACATAGTAATTATTTACCTTTGTGTTAGTATGTGATATGTACATTCATCACTGCCATCATTTAACTCTGCACTCTAGTCTGGGCAGCCAAGAACCTTGAATTCCATTCCATGCCCTTCATCATCTGGTTTGTCCACACTTGTGCATACCTTCCAGTCCCAATAACAAGAGCTTTTCTGTAGCTCAATTAAAATAGAAGTTTTTTTGTCATTTGATGGACCACTACCCTTCATTGGATTAGATGAAAATCACTTATCTTACCAGTGCACTCACTAATGTCATTGCAAGTCCCCGCCTTAATCAGCAGCAGATGCAGAATCTGATTCTTTCAGATTTCCTGAGATTTGAACTGCTTTCTGTACTAAAACATTAAATATGCTTAAAGTAAAACATCCAGGGTGGTTTAATGTAGAAAAAAAAATAAAATAAGGGAACTACAGCATTTTGATCTGTGTCTAATACTGCAACTTCCAAAAAGCACTGTTCCATAGATGGACTATAGTCTCTGATCTGTGTTTAATAAATGTCAAGGAACCATCCTGATCTAGAAGCAACTGCACAAGATGGAATGGTTCAGTACAATGATTAACTGAAGATTAGATAAATTTAGATAAAATTACCTTCAGTCATAGAAATCAAATCTTCCCTTAGACATTCTTCTGCATTGTTAACCTACTTTATTTACTACCAGGGATTGTTCCTATAAACATTCCAGGATCACAAAGTCTCACTAACAGACAACAAAAGAAGGTCTTCCTCCCTTTGACCTCCTCAGCTGGCCAGTTGCTGCGGAGCCCTTCTCTGGGTATCCAGCTCTTCCCATGACACTCTGTAAAGACCTTCATTGCCTGGCACCCTGGACTCTGCTCTGGGTGCTGGGGGCAGGCAGTCTCCTGCAGCAGTGCTCAGCCTCCTGGCCTCTCCATGGATCCAGTCTCACTGGCACAGCACAGGAATCATGAGCAGCACAAGTAGGAGGAGCTGCTCAGGGGGCCAGAGCACCGTGCACTCCATGGCAGCACTGTGCACCCCGTGGGAGCAGTGTACACTCCATGGGAACATTGTACACTCCATGGAACATTGTACACTCCACTGGAACATTGTACACTCCATGGGAACATTGTACACTCCACTGGAACATTGTACACTCCATGGGAACATTGTACACTCCACTGGAACATTGTACACTCCATGGCAGCACTGTGCCCCCCCCCCGTGGGAGCAGTGTACACTCCATGGGAACATTGTACACTCCACTGGAACATTGTACACTCCATGGGAACATTGTACACTCCACTGGAACATTGTACACTCCATGGCAGCACTGTGCCCCCCGTGGGAGCACTGTACACTCCATGAGAACATTGTACACTCCATGGCAGCACTGCACACCCCATGGGAGCACTCTGCACTCCATGGCAGCAATGTGCACCCCTGGGGGAGCACTGTGCACTCCAGGGGAGTGGTGGATGGGCAGGAGCTGCCCCAAGGGTTCATCACAGCAAGGCCTTCCCCATGGAATCTCAGGAGAAAGTACCCTTGAAGTGCATCACAACAAGTACCTCCTGAACAATGACAATGAGAAATGTTCTTCCTACACCCAAAACTTTCAATTGCACTTTTAGTGTACATGCAGCAGATATACCTCCTGAGAAGGATTCTTCCTAAGCTGCAAATTGTGTGGAAAACTGTATCCCTGGGGCTTGAGTAAACTGTATCCCTAATTCAATTCTCAAAATAGGAGAGGCTTTAAAGAAGCACATACCCCTGCTCATTACTTTTTCTCATACCAGCCTTTGCCCGTGGATTCTACTCACTGAAACGCTTCTCATGTGATTCCCACGGGTTTCAAAGGTATGACAAGAAGATTTTATCTTTAGTACATCTTTCCTACCATTCAAAACCTCCCAATCACTTTCTCCTTCTTTCCTGAGTAAACTTGGAACTTTATAAATCACTGTCTGAAGAGAAATACCAAGAGGGAAATTAAGACCAACATTGATACACTGCAGTAATTTCAACAACAACAAAAAAATTTTTTGGCAATTATATGGCTAAGAAAAGAGCAAAAATAGATTACTTTCAACTGATTTAACATTCTGATATTGTTATTATATTGGGAAACCTGTTAAGCCCTCAGGGACAGATCCATCGACCTCTTCCACAAACCTTAGCAGGTTCCACAGAGAAAAAAGAAAAATGCAATTGGCCCAAAATTACTATATCCAGTCAAGTGATGTGAGTACCATAACACTCTTCAAACATAAACATGTGTTTCTCCTTTATTTTAAGAAAAGAGCTAGAAAAGCTGAGAAAGTGCTCTGTGATTATACTGATTTTGTTTGTGTTCACTGAAGTTTCAAGCCTACAAATCTCCTGGGATATACAAGACTGGATTAATTCAGCAGTGACCAGTGATGTAGGGAAAGAGCTAGGAAGGTCCAGGTCTCCAGTCCAGTGAGACCTACAATCAGTTTACTTGCCTGAGAAGCAAAACACTTCAAGCTGATCAGTCACATATTTTCAAATATCAAAAGCCACCCTTGATAATTCACCACCTTCTCAAATTTTCTGTGCTGAAATGGCTGACACCATTGTGAGGGATATTGACTTGGTTCAGTCAAGCAAAGGGGATGAGGAAGTTGATTTTTCCCTCAAAATCACTGTTAGTACACTGATGTGTATTTTGAGTCACTAAATCACTCTCTGGATTAACAGGCACAGCTGTCTCTGTGCTGAAGCATGAGGTAGCCACACAATTAGAAGATCAAGTTGATGACAAAAATGAGTAGATACTTGTCACTGCCTCCCAGAACAGTTCATTCCAGTTTGGGTGCTGCTCCTAGCAATTAGGTATCCTTGTACCCAAGCGGAATGCACAGCTTGCTCCCATACTGCAAATCAAACGATGGGCAGTTCTAAATAAAGACCTGAAGCTCCTACTCCTCTACTCTCACCTTCTTTTTGTAAAGAATTTTACTCCCTATTCATGGCCTGTTAATTACTGTTACATCATGTAAGAAGTAAGGCAGATGTCTGAAGAACAATTTTAAAATTAGGTAGGTGTGGAATTTAATCTAATGGGGTTTTGAAGCTTCTGATGAAAACTAGGTCCATCATTGGGCCTCTCAGCTCTTCATTGCCAACTTCCTTGGCAACTGAAGCTTAGTCATGAGCCAAGGAAACATCCACATGGCACTGTAAATATCACATGATCTTCCAGCAATTCCCATCACTCATTTCTTGACACCTAAAGTCAACGGGGTTCAGGCAAGCAGCTCCAGGGAGCAGCACTCCTCTCGCAGGATGGGCACTTGTCTTGCACTCAGTTCAAGGCAGGCAAAGCCAGGGGCCTGCCTGTGTAACAACAACACAGCTGCAGGCTGTGAGAGCAGCTGGTGGCTAAGAGAGAGCCAATAAATAAGGGACTGTCCTGCCCGTGGCAGCGGAATGCGATAGCGGGGGAGCGCGGAGCCGACGGCACCCGCGAGAATTCATCTGCGTTACCCAGAGGTCAAGAATCACAGCCACAGGTTACGGCTTCAGCACGCGGCTATCACCTTTAAAATGAGATCCCCCACACTGCAAGGAAAAATGCAATTAATTAGTCAAGAGGATTTCTGCTTTTTACCACAGATACCTCCAAATCTGAGCCGTAACATCAATTGTTTCAAACAATCCTTTGTGTCAGAATCATCCAGGATATGGAATAACAAAAGAGCTGAGTATGATTTTTACTTAGGCATTGAAAATACGCTTATTGCTTTAGCCAATTGATAGATTAAAACAGAAATGCAGTATTTACCTAATTCAAGGTATTTCCCTCAGTGAGTATTAAAAGATCTTCACAATAAAATATCAAAATTATCCTGAATTCTGAGACTGGTTCTGAATTGCACTTTAAAGCACATAATGAAATATAATAATATAATATATTTATAATAATAATTTATATTATATTCAGATCCCTTTTTTCTGGTTGTTTTCTTTTTTTGTATAGAGCTTTCTGCATTCAAACATATTTCCCAAAATTTGCAGTCTGTTTTCCACTCCATTCTCAAAATATAATTTTACAAACTAATATTTTAATTGTTTTTTAAGTTGCAATACTTATAATGTAAAGACAATAACTAGCAACTGTATTAGAAGTATAAATGTAAATTTTCAATGATCCTTCCAAAAAAACATGGTAGGTCCACTATAAACACTGAAGGCACAACTGTTTATGTTTTATTCTTTTTATTGGCAGATCTTAATATGCTAATAAATATAGTAGACTGTAAAGACAATACAGAAGAACCAAGTGATGCACATGCAGTGATAACTGGAAGTAAATGCACTTTAAACAGACTAATGATAAAGCAAACACCTATAAATTGGTTCATCCAGGTCTCATTTGTACTGCTCTAATTAACTGGACACTGTCCCTGACAGGAAATTTTTTTTTAATTGTGAAAAGTTTATTTTCTTCTCACATTTGCCACCTTGAAATCTGAGAAACAGCCATTAGCAGAAACATGCAGTTAATATCACCCTGAAAAATAGAAGCCACAATGCATGGACCACTGCCTTGTTAATACCTGGAGAAACTGATTTGATTATGCCTCTTATCTCTTGTTTGTAACATATTTTAACTATATAGAACTGTGCTTTTATTTATTTTTTTTTACCTGTGATTTCCTTCTTGTAGATGTGTAAAATACATTTATCATCTCTCACATTACACCCAGGTGTCTGATTTCGAGTTCTTCTGTTCTGGTATGCCTCCCATCCGTCTTGTATTGCAAAGTTATGTGAAGACTTTGAATTCCTCCTATCCAGTGTTCTTCTCAGATTTCAATAGCAGCAGAAAGGCCATATTCTCAAAGCCATAAGACTATTTCTAGGTAAACTTTAAACTAAGATACGTCAGCAGATTGGATCTACAAAATTAAATTACTTATAATATTACATAATTTTCTTATCAGAAAAGGATAACCATTCACTGACATCACAAAATAGATATGATCAATATAAAATTGAATAGCAACATATTTGTGGATTTATTTCAAAGGCTATCTCGTTTAAATGATCTTCAGAAATTCCTTCATAACGCAAGTAGAACTAAATGCCTGATGCAAAAGATTTCTTGCAAGTGTTTGCTTACACATTTAAACAAAGTTGCTTCATTACTGCTTGTTGCTTGTTTCTGTTCATTTACTATAGATATTCAAATAAGAGATGTATTTATGCTCAAAGGTAAAATGGGACTAAAACCATGTGGTCTTACCTCTTCCCTTTCCTGTATAAATTTGATTAAACTTGTACGGATTTCTTTCAAGCTTTTGACTCAAAAAAAACCTGTGGGCACTATTTGCAAAAGTAGGAAAAGGGTGCCAAAGTGCTTTAAGGCTCCACATCCCAGTCTTAGTTTTCATCTTCTGAAAAGTGAAGACAACTTTATATGAATAAGATATTCAAGACAGCTAAGAGTTTTGTCACTTGAGTAGCAGGGCTTGGGTAGGAACTTGAAGATACATGGATGTATATAAATCTGTCCTGAATTTGGTTTGTGTCAGCTCTAATAGCCAGGTCTCTCTACCAGACTGCAGTGAAAAATTATGCTGAATTCTCATCCTCAACCAGTTGAGACTCTACAGGGCTGTTTTCTATTACTTGAGCGGCTTGCATTTAAATCTGTCTCCCCTGGAGGGAGAGGAGCTTTGGGGCTGCACTCCACAAATCGGTGCAGCTGCTGCTACTGGACAGTGAACCTTCCCTCTCCCCATTGCCTTTCCACAACTAAGAGTCTGTCAGCCTTGGTTCTGACCAGGGTTTTCTTCACGGTTTGTTGGATTCATTCTCTTCACAGAGCCGTGCTGCCATGATAGGTCATGGATAAGCCCTGATCTCTCATATAGTTGAATCCTGATGACACATAATCAAATGCAGACTCAAAATTCCATGTAATTACGCAGGAATAATTTTTCAGTACAACACAATTTCAGTTAAACAAAAAAGGCTATGGCCAGATATAGGATGCAACTGTAAGAAACTGCACCAATGAATGCATAAACTGCTTTCAGTTAATGGCTGGACACAACCTAGTCCGAAGGCTCAGGAGCATCCATTTCTTGTAGCTCAGACACCTGGATTGTCCATGGAACTGCACACTGAATGAGATACAGTTGCTCACTGCTGTTGTTAAAAGGAATTTGTTTGATGAGAACTCTAAAAATAAGGAAATCCCAAACTCTAACTCTTTTTACAGGTTTCCTGTGATAACCAGCAACGTATGATGTTATGACACAAAGTACTTTAACTGTGTCATGGTGGAAAGAATTCCTGAGATTCCTGATAATGGCAGCTGGTTACAATTAAGAAAGAAACACATCTTGGTTTTGTTATTCACTGCTAAATCTGGGGAGGACGACAGCATCTTTCATAAACTTACAATTGGTTCAAAATTAAATTCCTTGGAGTCAAAAACATTGAATAATTTATGTCAGTGTCTGACAAGGTAGAGTAATGTATGAAGGATACAGTTATACCTTTAATATTAATCATCCTTAAACAAAACAAAAATAATTTGATGGCATACTGGTCTCACAGACACTGTTAGTCTTCTACAGCAAAGAGAAAATTAAAGGATTTTTAAATAGTTTATAACTATACAGAGAAAAATCCACGCAGGGGGAAAAAGAAACCAAACCATCACACAGCAAAAACATCCCAACTTTTATGTCTGACATTGGCAATCCCTCAGCTGGTCCTTCACAACTTTGGATCCAGGAAGTCAGAGATACTATGAGAAATGCAACAATCCACAAGCAGCAACAAGGTCTTCTGGACACGTGCCGACTTGTTTAAAGGCGTCAAAGAGATTAAATCCCAGGAGTGTAGGCAGCCAGGGTCAAGAAAAAAGGGTATTTACAACTTCATCCTGTGTCAAATCTGCTCATCAAAGTTATTACTTTCTCCAATTACCTCTTCTCCTATAGATCTTCTGCAAGAAATGGTCCCTCCACTCTGGCCACAAGGATAGTTGCTGACCTTGTGAAGTCTGTGACAGTGACCCTCACACAGCCTTGCTGAGCATTTGGAGGGCATTTTGTGACCTTGTGATGTGTGGAAGACACAGAAAATGTGTTCAGGTCCCGCCTGCCTAAAATATACCTGTGCCTTTGGGGCTGGCTATTACCTTGTGGAAGTCACAGTAGGGAAATTACACAAGGAAATGTAACCTTTGCTGATTAGCTCATTAAGAATATTAACTTAAAATCATGAAGAAATAAATTCTAGTCTTACTGGAATAAAACATTTGCAAAGTAAACAACATACAAAGTATGAATATCACTGGATAATTTGGACATAATTTATACTTACAATTAACTTCTTGCTGGCAGCACCACCATATAAAATGAGACAACATTCAACACACTCAAGGCAACATCATTGTACACTCTAAAATTAAGAATTATAAAGATAGCTATCCTCAAAATTATTATATCAAACTTTCACTGGCACTTTGAACAAGTCTGTGATAACACTTTAGCTTAATATAGTGACCAATTTTTAACATTTGTTTTTAACTAAACATTATTGTTGTGCAATATGGATTTAATAGTAGTTTAGATCTGTAATCTTGGTGTTTTTAATTAGTCTGTAACCTTTCACTGTCGTTTATCTAAACTATCTAAGCATTAAGTCTGTAGGACTGACCAGTATACCAAGGTCAGGTCTGTTAGAAAAAAAACAGAAGTCTATTAACATCTTCTTTGAAATGTGCTGTAATTTCTAAACATTCTTCAGGAATGCAATTGTTTTTAAGTGCCATGAATTTCAATACAACCTCTTGCAAATATTCTATGAGAGCAAAAGTGTTCAAGAACCTCAAGAGTATTTGCAGTAATAAACTGAGAAGAGGCCTTTGGTTGCAAAATACAGCCACTTAACCAGTGGAATAGAGTGCCTAGACAGTGGGGACTATCTACTGCTGGTAGTCTTTAAGAGCAGGTAAAACAGGATCCAGGACACATGGAGGTGGAGCTGACCCTGCCTTATAACAGGGATCTCCATTGGCCTTATGCCCCAGGGTTGTCCTTCCACAGTCACTTGTTTCACTGCACTCCTTCCTTGGCCTGACCCCTTATCTGTATTTAGCTGTCAGCTCATTCTTAAAGCCTCAGCCACCCTTACACTCCAGAAACCACACAGAATGACATAATGAACTTGTGTGATACTCCTATTCTGCATGTGCATTATTTTCTTTCACTTGCCTTTTCCTTGTATTTCAGGCAGCATACATTCCCCTGTGTGCTTGCATGGACATGTGTAAATTCTAAGCACAAGAAGGTCCCACTCCTGATTAGCCTCAAAATGACCCCAAAATTAATGTTTGGTGACACATGTTCCTTAATCAAGTTGTATGGGTACATCTCACAATGTCATCTCACAGCTATGATGCAGTGGGCAGTAGCTGAGACTGTACAGTACACAGAGGTGACACATTTTTTTCTAAAATAAAAGCATGAGTAAATACCTAATAGCAACACTAACTTACATTATGTCATCAGTTTTGAAGAGGAAATTACTCCACAGATTAATGAGGAATTCTACATGGAAGTCAAAGGTATGATGTAGTCTTGAAGCATTAATCAAGAGCTAAGTATGATCTGACCTACTTCAAACAGCCCAGCCTTTAACAGAGAGAAGATTAAAAAGAAGGCAGAGTATGAGAGTCCATATTTATCTCTGATGTAACACTAACAAAGCCAACAGAATTCCTTGAAGTTCTGAGTGCCTCAGAGCACCACATGGCAAGTGCCACAGGTCATCCTGTAATCTGCAAGGTATGATGGATTGAAAAAGCAATGACATTTTCCATTCCTTTTTAGGAAACGTTATACCAAGAAATAAGATCTCACAGGACTATATTTCAGAAAAATGTTTATTACCATGAAACAATGGATGTATCAATTCACTAAACAATTTTAAAAATTGGAATATGAATACACTCTAGGAAGTCCTCTGGAATAAACTAATCACAAGGTTTCCTAGAAAAAAAATGTTTTTCTATACTGTACACAGTAAACATAATTATGCTGTATATAAGTGTATTGAAAAGCAGTGAGAAATTAAATAGGTTATATCTTATTTTCTCAAAACCCTAAAACTTGGAGATCATTCATCCATCTGACCAAGCCAGACTTACTATACTGATCCCCAGACATAGTGATTCCCTCTTCCTTAGTGCTGACACCAAACACGATAGTGTTCCCAGGCCCCCCTGAAGGTACGTTCTAAAGAGAGAGACATTAATAGATAATGACTGGGAAGAGAACACATAAATACCTTTTTAAAAATTAACAAACCTCAATTTCCTTGGACACATGAGCAATAAGAAAAAGTCACCCAGTATCTTTTTAGGAAATACCTCTAAAAATTTCTCAGTCATAACTTGCTTCTGGTTTCACACTCCCCCGTAGCAAGGGCCACTATTTTCTTGTGATGATGAGGAGACTCCACTCTGAGCAAAGTTCCTAGCCACTGACAGCCCTTCACATTTAGCATTTTCAGTCACTCTGATCAGGATCTCTAACCCAAGTGCTGCATTTCCCGAAGAACAAGATCCTTGCCAACAAAACTGGGAATTCAGCAGTCCCAGGGAGGGGGGACTAAAGGAGCTGTTACTTTCCCACTATTTCCAGAACAGGTCTGTGTCACACTGTTTACATCATGCATCATTCATCTGCCGTGATGAAATGTAACCCTGCATTTTAAAAAAAGACCTCTGCAACAGTGAGGATACTATATCTTTGTGAGAAGCATTTCACATATTTTCCATGGGCATCAACTGCTCCTGCTTCTATTTAAATCTGTGTGGCTCTCTTCAGAGGGCATTATTCACTCCAGGAAGCCCATTCAGAAGGTGCTGAGGAGAAGAAGGGGAGAAGCCAGGATGGCAGCAGACAGCAGCATGGCTCCCGAAGAAAAGCCGAGCACTGCTCCTGTGAAAAGGGCTGTCCACAAGATTCGGATGGCCAGCCAGGTCTTCAGCTTGGCACGAGGCTGGCAGCAGTGGGCATCTGACCACCATGTAAAGCAAGAGCAAGAGCCCTCTGGATGGGTCCCCACTGCAGAAAGCTCATCAGCTCAGCCTGTACAAGAAAGTTCCTTTGAAAAATGGCAAATTCCATCTGTCAAGAGGGACCAAGAAAAAGATGATGAAAAATCCTTAGCAAAGGAACCGGTGACAATAAGAGATGCTGAAAAAAAATCAAGGGAATCAGATGAAGACCTTCAAATGTTCAGCATTAAAAGCAAAGAGGTGACCAAAACAGTCATCAGCAAAGCCTACGAACGAGGGGGCGATGTCAGCCTCCTCAGTGAAAGATACGAGAACAACAACAGCAGCTCCGAGATGACCAAACTCAAAGAAGAATCAAGTGCTATTGACAAAATTCTTAGCAGCAAATTACCTTCAACCATAAGGAGGAAGTGCTCAAATGTGGTATCGGAGCTGACCAAGGGTTGGGAGAAGATGGAAGACGAGGACAGAGATGGGGGCAAGGGAGAGCTGCTGCTGAAGTGTCGTGATGACAGCTTGGATGCCCAGGACAGTGGCTATGGGGAAGCAGAGGACAAGCTCGAGCAGGAAGACAGTGACCGGGAGGTGACGGCTGTGAGGATTAAACGGCCTGCACCATCTCTGTAAGTAAAGCATCTTCATTACATCAACACAAATGGCAGAGGGATACAGCTTTCCATGAGGAAAATGGTGGGGGTGGGATGGGGAATAGTAGGAACTGGTCAAAGATAAGCTATTATTCTTGATTTAGAAGAAATTAATCAAAATTCAGGAGACCTTTCAGTTATTAGTCTGTGCTTAAGTAGTTATTCAACAGCACTGGACTATGTACCTAATACAAAATGTCAAGAAGTTATATCTTGGGAGATGTTAATTATATTTAAATTTTACACCTGATTTACCAGTGTATCAGTATAACTTCTAATTTCTTAATACTTTAGTCCATATTTCAGAATCACAACTTCTACCTCATCAAAAGCCTTCAGCTTCTCATATATTTCAGCAAATGTTGTCTAAATCAATATATTTGACAAGTAATATTTCCAAACACTTATTCATTATTTTGCTTAGTATAAATTGTAAATATTCTCAGGAGCCACTTGAAGAGAATGTCCCAAATTAATGTTGCAGGAATTTCTTCCACTTATTTCTTACCAAAAGTTGGGTTCACTGCTTCTCTTTGGAAGCTTTCCATGAATTTGGAATTCATCAATTCAAAGAAAGGAAAATTCCACAGTATCTTGGACTCCAAGTTCATACCATATCTCAATTGCATTTTCAGAAATTAAAAACTGGATCAGCACCGACAATGAAAAACTGATGAAAATGCCAAAAGAGACTTTGTGATCCCTGTGCAGGCAGGCAGGCTGCATCATGGCCACTGTTTTGGTTTTACATCTCACTACTGATGAGCATTATCATGACCATTAGACTGTGACTAACACAGTTATGGATTTCAACCATGCAGGACCTTTAAGCACAGCTATCTGAACACACACCCCCAGAGCTATTTTAACTATTCAAATGGGATTAGAATGATTCTTTGCTGTATAGCTGAGCAGTCAGCTCCTGTAAGAAGAAAATGGTTAACAGCCCAAGTGAAAAAAGCTCCCCAGTAATCTAGGCTTGAAATTTTGTGGTACCTGCTTTTGGTAAGGACTGTGTGCAGCACCCTTTCACCCTTTCATTTGGACCTCAAACCAAAGATTCCAAATATACAGTGGAAAAAGATACATTTGCAGCACTTATCTGTAAACAACTTCAATTAAAACAAATTTTCTCAGTTTCAAATGTTATAGTAGAAACAGACTACCTATCTAGTTTCTGTTAAACTTTTCTTATATTTTCCTCATATGTCTAATTTTAGTGCTGCTACTGTGAGAAAATTAGCCATATTTGCTGTGGTCCAAATTATTGAAGCAACACCCTCTATATTACTTATAGCTCTTTTTTCCACTGAAATTGGACACAGAACTAATTCTTTGCACATACAGTGCTGCCATCAGGACTGAACTCCTTCAACTCTTCATTTTTCAAAATTTATTTTGCAGCCTCACAATGTAATATTTCAGCCTGCTACTTTTAAGGACCTTTCAATGTGGTTTAATCTTCTTCAAAAAGGCCATAAGTACACAGTTATTAAAGCATATCTCCTACGTTCCTCTCCACATTCCAGGAAAAAAGCATCAGTGCAAGTATTTTGTTTTCCTCACATCAGCACCTTCATTATTTCCAGCTTCACTACTTCCTGAAATAAGGTTGCTTCCTTAGTAGAAGGCCTGTTGACTCCTACTGGCATAAGAGAAACTCTTCTGTTCATGCTTAGAAGCAAAAAGAATATAACAAAAGGGATATGAAACTCAAAACATTAAAATGGGATTCATACCTTTCCCCCACAGACAGAAACAGGGCAAATATGGAACACAGACATTATTTGCCTAGAAGGTCAGAATGCATTTAGGATGATCATTCTGGTTAACAGGCTAACTTAGTTGATTGTTGTATGTAAAACACTTCTTAGAGTGGGTAGAAGTTCAAAACCTTCACTTTGGGTGCACAATCCTTTGTATAGGTGCAGTAGAGACATGAAAAAATGCTTCTATGTGTACAAAATTCAGGTTTTAAACCTGTCATTAAGCTAAACAATGGCAAAAATAGCACTTCAGCAACTAGAAATGGTTAAATTACAAGCTGCATTTAAAAAGTAAGCCCCTGTGAGGCATGACAAAAGCAAAAGGATAGGTAAGATGGTTTTCTCTGGTTTTCTCAACCACTGAGAAGATCTGGATGAGGAAGGCAATAATAAAGGAAAATTAGTTTCAGTGGAAAAAGGAGAGAATACATTCTAGACCATCAATAAATTAAAGTAAGTAACAAAGACTGCACAGCTTCCTGCTGTCTCAGTCCCCCTCTTCTCTCCACTCAGCCTGGGAAACTGAAGCTCTAGGACTTTCTCAGAGGTCATAGTCCCTGAAAAGAAGGGGAAGCAGCTGGCTGTGGCTCAGGAATAAGTCCCCCATGATGATATCTACTCAATAACTCCACTGAGACTGATGGCATCACTTCATCACTTCTTGAAGGCAATTTGATTCACTTAGGATTTTTTCCCCCTGCCTTAACTGATAGTTTCCACATGAAGAGCTAGTGAAGCAATCTGAGCTTCAGCTGGAGTTCAGACAGTGCTGGCACAGAGTTTCTGTGATCTTTGAGATAGCTATAGGATTCAGGAGATAAATTCCTTTGTATAGCCAAACGTGGTGCCCACAGTTCCTCTGGACAATGAAGGCACAATTCAGGTGAAGGGACAAAGGACAACAGCTCTCCCTTTCTCTGTATGACAATAGCTTATATAGAGCAGCATTTGGTTTACTGTCGGGAAATCAAATTACCTAGATTTACCCTACTAGTATATTTTAATGCATCCTGCCAACACCTACCTGTTAGTCATTTACACAAAATTACAGGTACAGACATGGTGCCTACTCTCAGGATGCTCTGTAGTCACACCACAAAAGAAAGGTGCACTTACTTGGCAACTCAGTATGCTCAATTCTTCTGCTGGTTTTTCACCAAATTGATAGGGAAGACTATTTTGGAGCTTTTTAAACACAATTCCTCAATACAGATAAGCCAATCTTAGGGCAACTCCACAGCTAATAAAGTAGTGCAGTTCTCCTAGTTCTTTTTCTATTCCTAGCACTAGGTGTTTGCAATTCTAACCCTAGCATAACCCTGCCCAATACTGGCATCTTTCTGGTCCACCAATCTGATCTAGGGACATCTCTATGACTCCTATTCTCTATTTCAGCCAGCTTAGTAGAAAACAAAGGAATGTCCAAACAGTGGGGGAACAAAATTTACTGCAACTTTGGAGCCCTTTTTACTGTTTGCTAAGTGCATTTTGATTTTCCAGTGTTAATATTCAGCTGACATTACTGGAGAGGTTTCAGAGCAGCCTTTTGGGGAGCAAAAATATTAGAAAACAAATTACTTTGGCACAGCCACAGCACAGCAGAGTCCCAACTGAGTTCTGTACATCCACATTGACAGGACGTGGACAGCACAAAGACTAGCTCAGACTATCTATAGCTCCCTCACAACATGTGAGATTGGCCACAAGAGGATAGAGTGTCTGCCTGGAGTCATGCAGAACTATTGAACACATAAAAAGAGAAAAAAAAAAATCTCGCAAGGTCTTTTCCTTATCCTTTGTCCTTGACACTTTCAGACTTCTACCCTACCCATGGGAATGTGAATTTTGAACTTGAGTATTTGTTCAGAACACTAAATACAGAAAGCATAGACAGAGCTACAGCACTCAGGTTTTTGTTGTTGCAATAATCATTGACATCTATTACAGAGGACAGATTTTTCTAAGCACTACCCTCTAGTTTTCAGCCAGGTCATACACCTACAGCAATCAGCATCTCTAACCTCAGGACAGGCACACTTCAGGCTTGGCCAAGCAAGCAGGAATGGGGAACTGTGTGACTGACCAAAGGTAAAGAAAGTGCAGGTGATCAGCAACATCCTGTTTTATTCCCTTATGGAATTAAGGAATTCTGGGATGAAGTTTGTCAAAACAGGCTCAGATCAGGGCTGGAAGGTGGTGGTGTAGACAAGATAAAACTGTGAGCATGGAACTTGCTTTTGTGTGTAAACTGAATGCAAACAGCCCCTAGAGAACTAATTTAGAAGTGGTGAACTTCTGGTGCCACCTGGTGGATTCCAGCTCGCCCCAAAACCACAGAACCCAGTTACAGCAGAGACCAACAAACAGCAGAACTGTACCAGGAGGGCAGGAGATGCAAAGCTCAGGTGTGCTTCTGTGTCTTTCAGCGCCAGCCGGCTGAGCGAGGAGGCGCGGAGCAACGCGCGCAGGAAATGCAGCGCCGTGCACAGCCTCAAGGACAGGTGGCAGGAATGGGCCGACCAGCACATCATAACGCAGAAGCTGAACCCCTTCAGCGAGGAGTTTGACCACGAGCTGGCCATGTCCACGCGCCTGCACAAAGGAGATGAAGGATACGGCCACCCGAAGGAAGGAACCAAAACTGCCGAGAGAGCCAAGAGAGCTGAGGCCCACATCCACCGGGAGATCAGGGACATGTGCTTCATCATTGAATCGATGGCCAAGCCGCGGCCCGACGGCAAGATCCAAGTCACTTTTGGGGAACTCTTTGACAGATATGTTCGTATTTCAGATAAGGTTGTCGGGATTCTGATGAGAGCCAGGAAACACGGGCTGGTGGACTTTGAAGGAGAAATGTTATGGCAAGGAAGGGATGATAATGTCATAATTACTTTATTAAAGTAAGTTAGCCTATAACCAGAACAACTTCGGAAAACTTCTATCATCTCCTCCCCTGCCATTAGCATTTGCACATTTTGAATATAAGATTCCCCTGTTCACCCCTTTTCACCATAGAAAAGAGTATTTTTTAAAATATGTATTTTATAACTAGTGCATGATAACCCAAACACCCAAATGGACCTCATTTTGTACCAGAAGTGCTTTCAGGACAATTAAGTTAATTACTACATAAAAAATAAGAAGAAAAATCTATATGGAATATAAGCAGCTGATGATAAAAGCCCATAGCAATATAAATAGCTACAGGAGTATGAAACGTGCCAGATCAGAAGCTGAACGACAATATAAACTTGGACAAAGTCTTTGATCTGAAAAATGGTCTTGTGCATGCACTTCCTCATTAACTGATTTAAATACAAACACATTTAAATACAAACTGAAAGAGCAAGTAAAATTACCTTCTTTTAATATAGAATCAAGGATACCATATTTGTTTTCTTTACAAGAACAACATGTAACTATTACTGCAGTATTCTCTTGTTGATAAAACTGTTGACACAGCTTTCTCTTACATATCACATAAAAAAATCTTCTTTTTATAAGTGAGTTTTTATATATTTATTGTATTTATATAACTAATTTTTTAGATTGTTTCATATTTAAGCTTATGGAGGTTGGAATGTAATGAATAAAAAGGTTTTGGTTAGATAGCTACCTAAAAAATACCTTTGATGTAACATTGTGCAATGTCTCATTTGATTATCTATGCTGATACTGTTCTTATAAATACAGGGAAAAATAATACGTAGCATATATAAACTAGCCAGGTACTTGTACTTTCGTATACAGCAAAAAAGTGACTAACATCATCATCTTCCATTGAAATGTACCTCTGTGAGAAAAGAGAAACTGCATACATAACTTTGAGGAAAATGCTGTTCCACATTACACAGAAATACTGACCTAATTTTACAGCATTTGCCATTCCAATGTCACTGAAATAATGTATTTCAGTCCAGGTGATGCTGAAGAGGACTAAGTGCTAATGAACTAATACTTTTAGGACTTAAAATTGTATTATTCACAAATCTGAGATCTCTGTAAGGTCTCTGTTACTTACTGGATTAGAGAGATAGTTTCTCTACTACTGTAAAAATAGCTGTACTGGTAAAATGTGCACGCTTCACATGAAAAGCATTTGTTTCAGAGCAGATGCCTGGGCAAGTAATGAAAAAGAAGTAGTTTTTCCCCCTTAATATTCTTTCAAACTGAAAGAGCAAATATCTTCTTACAAAAGGAGAGGTGTATTAACATCTTGTCTCTGAGAAAATAAATATTGCTGTCTTATTATGAGTACAGGTACTCCAGTTTGAAGCTTCAATATACAAATAAACCAAATATTTTATAACAATGATACAAGAACTGACTACTACATCTATTCTAAATCTACGTAAATCATAAACACTTTAGGCATAATTATGTGACTCTACGGAAGAAAAAAATTGCAAGATGGAATCAATAGAACTTAATGTTTTCTTGAGATCTCTTAGATTACTCAAGTTGACCTACAAAATGGATGTTTTAGTGTAATACTTACATATTTTTTACCTGCATATTCTTAATTTATTCTTTACATCTTTATATAAAGACTTTTTATAGCTGTCTAAATTGTCTTGATAAAATTTCATTGTCAAAGGAACACATGAACTATAAATAACCCTTAATTATTTCTTGGGTTATTCTCACACACACACGAAAACAAATATGTGTGCATATTCAGTGACATAAAATATCAGTAAGTTGCTTCAAAATATAAGCACAAATATATTCTCCTTTTCATTGGCTGTTATAATATCTCCTGTAGAAACCTGAAGGTTTCTCTGTCCAAAGAACCAGAAAAAGATTTCAGAGTACATGGAAACAGACCTTATACAAATACCTGTACAAAGAATACACACTAACGGCGTATGTTAAGTGAATTACATATTTCTGCTCCTGAGAATTCTCATCCTACCACAAGAAAACACAGCAACTGTAACAGTGCAATCACTAACATATATCACCAACCTCACGGATTGGTAGCTCACTGCAGGTAACTTAAGCCTCCTATTCAGTCATCCCAGTTTCAGCTACTCTCATGGTAGCTTATAGTTGCACATTATTTTCTTAAATACTGTATTCACTCCCAAAATGTTTTACTTGAAACAGAGCTCCTGCACTCTCCTGTCTGAAGCTAGCGTAGTTTTTTGCACATCCTATCTTCTTCTGTAGGAGCTTACATACATTTTTCATATTCTAATACAGCTATCAAGTTTAAGTGACAGCATGGAACTTGTATCAGAAGAAATAAATTTGACTTCTACACCTTTGTGTTTTTCCAAGTCTTACCACAGTTGCTGCAGTGGCTTGAAGTGAGTAGAAGGTTCATTGGACATGTATCCCACCCAGTAGGAATCAGCTCCCTCCTCCACAGTAATAATTCCTTCTTTAGAAATGTTTCTGAAAAACCAAGGTTCAGTAATACAGCTCATTTTTAAAACAGGGAAAGGCTATTGAAATCAAATTAGCTGTAGTGAAGAGCATATTATTCATGCTGATATGTTCAATCATCACTCATCACAGAACAGATACTGGCAGGCTCTCCTCTCACAGCCATTTCAGCTGCTATGTACACGTTGCACTGGCCCAACACCTCAACTAAAGCCACTGCTGACACCTCAGGCATAAAGCAGTTTAGCATTCAACAGCACATGTACTATTCAACAGCACATGTACAGCAGTGTAATTACCACAAGAGAAAACAAACTACAATTACAAAGCTTGTAAGATAAGCAGGACAGCAGAAAGCAGAGCAGGCACTGGCACTTCTGCAGTGAGACAGCAAGCAGGACTGGCTTGCACATACTACACCAGGTGTACACCTTTCCCTCAGCTGGACAATTCCTCTCTCTGCTCCAGAAGCACAGTGTAGCTCTCTATCATCTCTACCCTGATGACATCTGTTCTTTTATGAAGGGAGAACATATCAGTTTTCTCTCATATCAGAGATTAAAGATTCAAATACTGAATGAAGAATACAAGATTACTTTTTTTTATTTGAAGTTGAAGGAATAGTCAATGTTCTTACTCATCTTCCAAGAGCAAATTTTACGCAGCAATTCCAATACCTTTACAAAAAAAAAATTAACTCTAATGCAATATAAACAGGTAAGCAGGAAGATGCAAGCACAAGCTGCATGTCATAAATTATGACCTTTTTGCAGATTACACAAAAGCAGGAACTAACACAGATAGGATTTAGAGCCAAAAAATTATACTTTAAGAATCCCATGTTTGGATCCCAGGTACCCAAATAAAACATCAAGTTACTCAGTGAATCCATCTAAGTACTGGATGCTGAGACACGCTTTTCTAGCAGCCAGTTCCAGATAATGGGCTTCATAAGCCTTCAGGGAATGCCAAACCCCAATGCTTTACAATCACAGAAACAAACCTTTCCAGGAAAGATGGAAAGGAATTCTACTGCAGAAAAAGGATAATGAACTAAAGGCAGAAGAGACATCAAAACTGTGCTTTTATGTGTGTCATAGAGAAGTTAACTATACCTCTGGTAATAAAATTCATGGTCTTCCCTAAACAGACATGCACCCCTCTCTATAGATGCCTTACACAGCCAGTTGCTTCACCAAGTATTGCCACAGTCACTTATACTTTAAAGCAAATGTCCTTTTATTTCTTAACTAATTTAGTATTTTACAAACATGATTGCTAATGTACAGCTTACTAAACACTATCCTCGATTTCCACTTTTTTGCTTCCTATATGCTTTTCCAAGACTGGCCCAATACTTTGCAACATTCAGCCACTGAAGATTTTTGTGTGCTTTCACTTAATTATTCAAAGTATAATTATTTATAAAATTCTTCACACCACCCTCTAAAAAACTAAAATATGCTTTATTTGCAATATGAGCTTAGGATAGAGACTATGCAGTTGAATTAACGGTTTTGTCAGCAAGGATGATCTGAGACTTTTCCCCTCTCCATCTTCAAAATATTGAAAACAATGTATTTCATTCCCATTGCTTCCCATAGGGCTTTAAAAAGTCCTAGAAATGCCAAAAAAGATGAGAAAATGCATTCTGTACATTCGTTAAATGAACAGCAAAAGACGGCATTTGTGCTTCTACATAAACTCAACCTTCTAAATAAACTCCAACTCAAGTTTATTTTTACATATATTTAGATTTATTTGCTATACATCACTGTGAGCTTATAGTACTTGAAATCCATTACAGGATTATTTTTGTTGTAATAATCAGTTGTAACTCCACAAAGACAATAATACTGCTGTGGAAGACCAAAGGGAAGAAAAGCCATTTCAATTTATTTACAGTTCCTTATTTTGTAAACATTTACTCTACACATTGTACTAAGTTCTAATAAGGATAAAGAGATATACATAGACACAGGAAACAAAGCCCTGTTTTTCTATTCATATTGAGCATTAGCATATTATAGATGAAACATCTGCCCTTTCTCGTTACCATAGCAGTAAGCTGTCTTCAAATAGGTTTTTTTTTTAACTTTCCAGAAATGTAAATATTTTGAAATATACAACTACATCTATGTAAGCCAACCCATTTGGCTTTTATTCCATTTCTAGAATAATTTAAAGTGCTATAAGCAACCCGTCAATCAACACTTTTCTATAATAACAAAACTACTTTAAACATTAATTTACAAGATAATATACAATGTTTGTCTGAAATAGCTGAAATTTCAGCACAAAGTCAGTCACTGTCACACTTAACAGCAATTTTTTTGTTCTTTTTTTGTTTTGTTTTGTTTTTTGCAGAACATAGAATAAAAGCTTTGAAACAAACAGTTTTGTTGAGCTGTTATTGCCACAATGGCTTATCAAGTTTTCTACAAAAGTGGACAAGAGCTACTGGAACTGTATTCTAGCCTGTCATTTATTTTTTGAGGTCACATGACAGTAAGTTTGCATATTCCACAAGTCTACGGAATTACAATATTGTCTACCTATGATACATGATGTCATTTTAATCAGAGCTGGTGCTAATTGTAAATTTACAACATAGACCCACTCAAAAACATCACAAGTATTTTTTTTTTCTTTGGACAGGAATAAGCTATATTCTTGGAGCTGATGTGCTACACGGCTACAACAGTATAACAGTATATATCTGACACTTTATGTTGAAGAAAGATGCATCTGTTTCTGTACTTTTAATGCCCTACTATAGCTACAAATTGTTCACTGAGTTTTTCTTGCTTTAGCCTTTTAATTTTTTGGAACTATCATATTCTTACATTCTCTTGCTATTTTTAAGTCTTTGCCACTTAGCTCAATATCGTCAGTATTTGTCCCAAACCTGCGGATCATTAACAGCATGTGCAAAACACTCTTTAAATACAATCAGCATGCAGCTACAACACATATTAACTGACTTTTTTCTACACATGAACAAGAAACAAGACAAGTGGCACTTTTGACTTTGGATATCTTCTAACTTCACCACATGTGTACTGGGATGCATTTAGAAGGAATGCTCAGCTTCTCATCCATTTGTGGCACCACCTGAATAACCCATCATTGGTCTGGACCAATCTGTGCAGTGCTGCTGCAAAATACCCACACGCAGCTTTCTCAGAGGTTCACAGAGGGCAACTTCATTCATAGACATAATTTGAATACAAAAATAATAAGCTATATTCAATGAAGCAGCCCCCTAGCAGGATTGCAGGAAAGTTGTGTGTGGGAAACCTGGGAGGCAACTGTAATATGGATAAGAAAATTTTGCAGGCCACAAGGCTCAAAATAACTACTGTTAATTTTTACCCCACAAGGTCAATACTTTGTAAAAGAGTCTATAGCTTAGAAAAAGTATGACAATATATTACAGATGCAAGTGCATGAAAAAACATGTGCTATTTAAAAATAATAACTAATGGCCACACTGAAAAATTAGAAAAAAAAAACCCTAAAACAGTTAAGTAAAATACATTATATTGCTCCTAGGGATTTTTAAGCTGCACTGATTCATGTCAGGTTTGGGACAATAACCTGTAGAAATAGTGAAATACTTATTCAAAAGCCCATATTTCTATGTCTTGAATAGTGAAGTCTTCTCGCTTAGAAAGTGTGTGATTTCCAAATGTTTTACATGAATGACTTCTTCCATGGTAGAGATCACCATCAAGCCAAAGAGCAAACTCTCCTCTGCAAGACAGACAATGGATTAAAGCAAAAGACTGAGAAAATAAGCATTAAATCTATCAGTGTATTTTCCATTCAAAATTTAGAAATGAGAAGGAATTAAATAATTAGTTTTTAACACAAGTACCTCATTGCTGTTAATAAATTTATGCTACACAGATTTTATTTTTTTTCACTATTTATTATTAATATTGGAATATCCCTTTTGCAGATATTCTGAAATAAGCTAACTAGAATTCCTTGGTTTTCAGCCTCTTCCATTTTATTAAAGAGATGACATAACAGCACTTTTATATCTAAAGAGAATGCTGGTAACAAATAAGGAAAACACTCCAGAAGCATATGCACCTGCATGGGCAGGAAAAAAACAGGACATGACAATGTATGATTTCTGGAGACCCTGGCATGTTTTGGGATGGTTCAGTTTCAATTCAAGCCTCTTCTAGTTACACGTAGTTTTCACATTTACATCCTTCCACAATCATATCTTGTGTCCATTCTGAATACAGGAAGACACACATGCAATTCAAGCATGGAAGGCAGCATAACCTTGCAGGGCTGAATCTTTATGCCTCACTATGGGGAAGACAAATCTCCTGTTTAAGCTTTGTCAGCATTGGAAGCTGAATACCTGACATACTAAAGTTTCTTGGCTGGTAACTGTTGAGTCCTGAGCCACCAAACTGAAGTAAATTCCAATTTTTCTTTTCAAAGGTGTCCAGACAAATGTTTTTAACAGATTCTAATTGTAACTTACCCTCCTCCACCAAAAGCGAGAGAGTCCATGTCTCCTTTAATGAAGAACATGTTGTCTCCTGTCCATTTAAAAACCTAAAAAAAAAAAAAAAAACCAAACAAAACAGACTAGCAAGTAAAAATATCTGAAATTTTTGTTTGGGCAGAAGGGAAACCAACCATCAGTGAAGACAGATGGGGTGGATAGAGGCCAGTTAGAATTTTTTCTGAATTGAAAAATTCAGAAAATTCAAGAAACAGCTGCAGACAAAAATTCTGAGCTTTTACACTAATTAAAATAAGACCATTCCAAACCAGTTTGGTTTTGAGCACCAAAACTCTTACACAATGAAAAATACCAAGGAAATATGCTTAGATTAGATGATCAGCCACTAAAAAGGATGTGGTTTTTTAATTTTTCAGACAGACACCTGGAAGAATTTAAACAATAGAAAAATACTCAGTACAATTAAAGAATCAGGTTAAATGTGTTCTTCAGCTTGCAAACACTACCAATTCACTGCGCACTTAAAGAATCCACAAAAAAACTAGTGTGATGACTTTTTATTGGGCCATCTTGTAATATTTTTCAGATTTAAAATTAGATTTATTCCTTAAGTATTTTAAGATCATGTATTTATGATAGTGGTGGGGAAGGGAGCAAAAGCATACAAAGTCATTACTACTTACCTCAAAATCTGGAGAAAAAGTGAACATAAATGTCTCCCCAGTGCCATAAAAGCCATCACTCACTTTAAACGGTTCAGATGCTAATGCTCCAAAAACCTGTAGCAAAAATACATCAGAGCAAGAAAAACTTCAGAGAAACAACACAGAATCCAAGAACCTGTAATGACAGTAATTGATAAATCAGGTTGTAAATAATGTCACTTTGAAATCCACTCTATGAATTTCACCGTACCATGGTTCTGAGTGCACTGAGATATGGTCTTTGCACATGTAAACTTTGAAAAGCAGGACAGATGAGACACTTTCTCCTTTTTGCTATTTCAAGCATCTGGGTCAATAGACTAGACTTCAGAAAACTGGTTAACTTTTGTCTGTCAAACATTTTGTCATCTTAGACTGTACTTATTGTATGCAGATAAGTGAACTTAAATTGAGCATTTTTTTGCATAAAAATCCATACTGAATTGAAATTTAGTTTCATCCATAAATATAACAAAATGGGCTGGTGAAATACATAATATTCCATATTTAAATAACTACATGCATATATGGGAACCCTTGCAATTATTTCTTAGTCCTCAAACTATTTGAGTCTGTATCCTAATTTTTTTTAAGGACTCAAGTCATCCTTTGAATAACTCTGCAGCAGTTTGGGAGCTAAGCTACATTCAGGTAGCTATGACATACCTTACTTCAGATAAATATTCTTAGGCCTGATACTACACCTAGTAAATAAATATAAATAGGAAAGATAAATGTAAGATTTCATTAAGAACAGACATTGCTTGAAGGGAATTAACCTTCAGTTAAAGTATCAAACAGAGTTTTGTCAAGCCTAAACTATCTCAGTTCAGCCTCTACACAGGTGTAAACTTTACACACAACACTTATTCCAGTGTTTGTCCTGGATCATCTCAAAGATGTTATCTGTATATCCAGTAAAACACAAAACTAGTACATTCTAACCATGTAGAAGACCTTACATATTTTACTTAAGAGACTCTGAAGCTTTATTTCTAATTATAGAATAAATTTAGCTATTATTTAGCTATTTAGCTCAGACAGTTTCCCATATAATTCCCTACTCATTGGAGGAGTGATTCTGAAGCTATTAAGTGGACTCAGTTTTGTCCAGTTGAGCTTTGAGTACCCTCAGGAATAAGGATTTGACAATCTCCACATGCTCTATATGCTTCAAGCTGACTCTCAAAAGATCACCTCTTTGCTATAAGCAACAGTAAAATAAGGCTTTACAGAAAAAGTGTTATTTGCTTCCCAACAGTTATTCTAGTTCTTGAGAAAGGATGTCCCTAAAATCCACAAACCCAATTTTTGTGGCTAGTTGATAGGGTGGGTAACTAGAATTCCCATGTCCTAGCTTCCATGTCTCACCCTTCTGCAGTGCATACAATCTGAAGAATGACTTTTTATAAAACTAGACAGTCCTTGAAGTGGTTAACTGCATTAATCCCATTTCTAGACCACCGTTAATTTAGTGACTCATGTTCAGGAATCTGGTACTAATTTTTTTTAAGTAGCTGTCAGGGTTCACTAACAGAAGCACATACCAGTAGACAGACAATCCATAACAATTGTAATGATGCAACCATAGATTTCATGGACACCTTTATTATAGAATCTCCTAGAATTAACTGGAGCAGGCAATTTAGGTGGCTTTAGATTGCAAATTTCAACTAGGCATTGCTCAGCTTTTACACAATAAAGTTTGTAAAAGTTCAGTGGTTTTGCTTGTTTTTTTTTTCCTTTTTTGTTTTTGAACAGCCATTTAAATAAAATTATTCATTGATCTGAAAAAGAAAGCAACATTGGAAAAGGTTTTTGAATAAAATTTTCAGTAGCATGAGGTTTAGCAGCCTTTAATGGAATGCTATGAAGAGTTACAAGGTACACTTGATCCTCAATCTATTATCAACATAATAAAAAAGCAGTCCTTATGAACATGGTCAACAAAAAAAACGTATCTCAGGGGAAGCAGTTCAGGAAAGAAATTCATTCTAGTTTAAAAGAAAAATGCCTCAACCAAGGATACAACAACTCCAGTATCTCTCATAAACACGAAAGATACTAAGTGAGCAGAACAACAAATACCTAAGAGGACTGAGCAGGTATGCTCAGCAAATGTCAAGAAACTATCTGGCCATAATTCTATCATTTTTCAAAAGGGCTGAATCTCACTTAGGATCTTCTCTGAACTAGAATCTCAGAAAACAGGCCGTGATCTTGGAGCATAAGGTATGAATAACCACCTGGTCCCTTAAAACACACTTCTGGAGGGTATATCCAGTACTTCACTTACTGCTAGTGAACTATTCCTGGGCACATTCTCCTATAAAGTACTTAAAAGTTTTTTCAGTCATGGAAAGCAGTTTTAAAGGACTATCTGCCAGAAAGATACAAGACATTAAAAAGAAATTAACCTCTTTCAAAAAAATCAATAGCTACACAAATAAAACTAATTACCCAGACCAATTATCAAAGAGCATAGTTAGCTACCATTGTCTTACGTTTCATAATTGTAGATCCTTACATGAAGAGGAGAAAGACTCTGTGCTTAATTTCCATATGTTTTGAACAGAAAAATAGTGCAAATTAATTTTCTGCTGTCAAATGCAGATTTTTTTCATTAATAACATGAGACAGAGCTCCTGAAAATACCACTCCCACTACACTGGTGAAGGCCTAAGCATGTAAAACTCATGTGAACCACTCCTTCTGCATATGCTGCTCACTGAATAGACATGGATTTCTCCCACTCTCATGCGGAGTTCAGTCACTACTTGACCCAGAATTCCAAGGCATGATTTCATACATATTCCTAGGTATAAGGCTACCTATTAGCTGAGATTCAGCAAGGTTTGTTTCACAAAAAAATAAATAAAATACGATGTATCTATGAACTCCATGTTTTCACAGGGCAACTATGACACTTTTTGAACATTCAAGCCAACATGCTCATACACAGAAAGCAACATGAATTCCTTCAGCAACAGACAATACTACAGAGTGGTGGCAAGACAGCCCACCAGAGAAAGGACATTTTTTTTTTCTTGGACAGATAATCAGGTACTAGGAAGCAGGTATATCTTACTAATTTACCCTGAGAAGCTAATAAGTGAATTAGAGAAGTCACCACAGTACATTCATGAGACTGATGAGTCTGCTGAGACATCTCAGGTCTATGCAATTGTTTTTGTCTTCAAGATTAAAAGGTAAATGAAGAAAATCTTTTTAAAGAACTTCTGGGAAAGAGACCACTACTAGAAGAGAGTTAGAAGGGATTTTTCTTTTTAAGGCACCCCTGGGGTAGGAAACAATGAAAAAAAATCAGGTTGTGACTTGAATAAGATAAGATACCCTTCATTTACTGCTTTCCAACCCTCTGAATGAGACCATGCTTCCTGAAAGTAAAAACTGTGGTCACCAAACTTGGGAGAGGTAAGTGAACTGAATGCTACAGATTTTATACAGGTTCTGTCACTTTTTTAATGACAGCAGTAACATGCTTCCACAAGCAAATACAGAAGTTGAAGAAAAAGAATCAAGAAGTTTCATACTGCCTGCAGTGTTCACCCATTACTAGATTAATCAAGAGAAGATGTTTGCTATTCAAGTGGTGATGTGTAAGACACTTCCTGAAATTCATAACCCAGTCAAAGAAAAACAGAGCACAACTACAGAGACTCAAAGAACAAGTTAATAATGTAACAAAGGTAGTACAGCTCTTGAAACATGTTATGTGCAGGCACAGAATATACCAAGAACACTAGACACAGCTAACATTCCAACTCAACAGGACCTTCCAGCATCAGAAAGTTTTAGAGACTGTATTTCTCATGCCTTAAGTGCTTAAAAAACATTAAAATTGATTAATTGGATATTACCAGACTCTTGCATTACAACAGCTAACTTATATCATTAAAGTATTTCCTAGACACATAGTATGTTGGAGGACTGCTTAAGAGTAAAACACATTTCTAAGGAGAAAATTTGCTGGATACGCAAAATTTTAACTTGCTTGATACACACAATTTTATCTCCCATGATGGACTGAAGCATCAGCTGTTCCTTCATACTCCTCAAACATTCTTCTTGATGGGTCCCCTACTGCCACACAAATACTTTCCTACCTGTCCATCACTGTCTTTGATAACCAACAGCACAGGAGTGTCTAATCCCATCATTGTCCGATACAAGGTCTTCAAGCTCATGCCATGCTTTGCAGTACTGTAGACAAGAGTCCATGGATAGCCAATAGTCCGTGGTGGAAGAGACTTTGTGAGCTATTAACAAGAAAATGACAAACCTTTATTTAATATGCTTTATATTTAAGAATGTATTACATGTAAATGAAAGCAGATGATGTTCTGCTCAACCATTTTTACGTGGTTTAAAACGTAAGAACCAAAACTGAAGTTTCACATGTATATTTTCTACTTTTGGTCACTCAAGCAGGTTTCTTTTCCTACCTCTACTGGTGATCTGCAGAAGAATTATTTATCAGCTAAAGAACAGGTGTTTATTAAAGTCTCTATAAGGTTTATCCATATAATTATTCTTGCAAAACAATATTACATGTCCCACCAATGTCTTAGTATTGAGTAAGCAGATCATTCAAGTCAGCAGGTAACAAGCTGAAGAGTAAATGCTGCTTGTTGCTCTGTTCTTGTGCTTTTTAATCCAAAACTTCAATTAACACATTTAAAATGAAATCACTTTGGACCAGACAGCAAGAACTGCCATGTTTTCACTGATGCTTTCAGTGAAAAGAATGGAAGCAGGGCAAAGACAGAAAACAGTCTGTCTGAATACATGGTGTATTCAAAGTTAAGATTTTTAAAAAAGCAGGATTTTAGCTATGAATCGTATCCTGCTTCAACACTTAGACACACACATGACTATGATGGCAGATAGGATCCACCCAAGGAAACAGACAGAGCTGGCAGATATGCTCACTGAGCCACTTCCCACTGTTTACCAGTATTCCAGGATAACTGGGGAGGTCCTGGTTAGCAAATGTGTGTCCATTTACAAGATGGACTGTAGGAAGGATCTCAGGAAGTACAGGCCTGCCAGTCTGACCTCAGTGCCTGGGAAGGTCATGAAACAGGTCACCTTGAATGCCACCACACAGCATCTGCAGGAAAACCAGGGATCAGGCCCAGCCAGGGTGGGTTCATGAGAGGCAGGTCCTACTTGGCAAACATGATTTTCCTTTCTGACAAGGTGACCTGCTTGCTGGATGAGGCTGTGAATATTGTCCACCTGGACTTCAGTAAAGCCTTTGACACCACTTCCCACAGCACTTTCCTAGAGCAACTGGCTGCTCATGGCTTGGACAGGTGCACTGTTTGCTGGGTAAAAACCTGGCTGGATGATCAGGCCCAGAGTGGTGGCAAAAGGAGTTAAATCCACTTCGTGGGCAGTCACTTGTGGTGTTCCCCGGGGCTCAGGATTGGGGCCAGTCCTGTTTAATGTCTTTACTAATGAACTGGATGAGGGGATGAAGTGCATCCTCTGTCTGCAGATAACAGCAAGCTGGGCAAAAGTGTCAATCTGCTGGAGGGTATGTAGGCTCTGCAGAGGGATCTGGACAGGCTGATGGGCCACAGCCAACAGCACGAGGTTCAATAAGGCTCAATGCCAGGTTCTCCACTTGTGTAACAAAAAGTCCCTGCAGCACTACTGGCTGGGAGAAAAGCAGCTGGAAAGATGAAAGGGACTTAAGGGTGCTGCTTGACAGACTGCTGGGCATGAGATAGCGGGTGCCCAGGTGCCCAAAAATGGAATCATGACTTGTCCCCCTGTACTGAGCACTGGTGGGGCCACACTTTGGCTACTGTGTGCTGTTCTGGGCCCCTCACTAAAAGAAAAACAATGAAATGCTGGCATGTGTCTAAAGAAGGGCAGTGAAGCTGGTGAAGGGTCTGGAGAGGACTAAGGGAGCTGGAATTGTTAAGTCTGGGGAAAAGGAGGCTCAGAGGGACCTCATCACTCTCTACAACTATCTGAAAGTAGGTTGTAACAGTCAGTCTTTTCTCCCAAAACAGGACAAGAGAAAATGTAGTCAAGTTGAGCCACTGGAGGTCTGGATTGGATCTTAGGCAAAAGTTCTTCAGTGAAAGATCTGTCAAGCATTGGATCAGGATATTGAGGGAAGTGGCTGAGTTACCATCCCTGTCAAAATATTTAAAGGAGGCATAAGCCATGGCACTCAGGGAAAGGGTTTAGTAGTGGAATTGGCAGTGCTGAGGTAACAGTTGGACCCAGAGGTCTTAGCCATCTTTTCTAATATACAGTTTATTTTCTTCTATTTAATATCACAAAAGCCTTCTTACTGGTGTGTTTTACACGAGTCACAGCATTTGTGATATATTAATGTGCAAGAATAAAAAATGATATATCTAAGTCCATACCTTTTCAATTTGTTCTGGCTGTAGTAATTCACTTGGATCACTAAGATTTGGCCGGAATGCTTCAGGCTCCAGGTCTGTTTTGATATTTGTTGCCTGTTTTGAATTGATATCTTCTCTTGTTGTTATCTATAAAAAGAATAGCAAGAAAATAAGTATATGCCACCCTATTAGCAGACAAGGTAAAACTTCACAGGTTTAAAATCATGCAGTTATCAATTATGCAAGTCCTTCAAAAGTTTAGAAATCCAACAAATTTGATCTGACAGAGATTTCCACTGTTTCCAATAGCAAACTGGTACACGACTATATAACAATAACTTTATGCCTACTCAGAAGAAAGCTAAGGTTTTATGCTAAAACAACAAACAGTTCTCATACACAGCTGAAGAGCTTCAAATGCTTCTCAGATGATACCTTAAAAAGTTCTTGCATTTTAATGCTGACATAGCATTCTAAGTGTAATTAAAAAAAACAGAAAGGAAAGGATTTAAAACTTCAACATGGACATTTCTCAGTATCTCCTGAACCAATATTCTTTTAGAGTACTTAAAAGATTTTTCAGATGTGAAGTAGACTCTGGGAGACTGCTGCATATATTTTGAGCAAACCATTTGAATGGAGCCTTAGGAATAGTGCTGCTCCATAAGCTGATTTGCTGGAGTACTTCTGGGAATCAAAGAAGAAAAGAATTGAGATGGTGGGGTGGGAAAGTAGCAATAATACTTCAGTTGCATAGTGAGCACTGAGGTCTGGCACAGATGCACTATGCAGGGTCCTACAGTAATTTAAAATACCTGACCTACATTTCTACCCTCTTGAGTGGAGATGGCAGAGGCCACAAAATTCCTCATCAGATGTAGCTCACAACAGCTTCTTACCCCAGTCAACACTCACTGACACTTCCAAGTTAAAGTGCCATGTCTCAATAACTAGAATAGCTGTGATCCAAAAATATTTCCATCTATAAATCCAGCTGCAGGGATACTTAAAACTTTCTAGGAACAGTGAAATCCGACAGAGGAGTAGAAAAAAGTGAGGAAGTTACTAAGAAAAGTCACTGCAGCCAAACTTACTAAAATGTTGAGAGAAAAAAGAAATCTTAACAAGATTAGGTGCATCTGAAAAATTTATCAGCCTAAACCAAGTTTCACTGAAAGCCAGACTGTCCACATGAAAACCTGAATCCTGAAAATTTCAAGAAAATACATGTCAAATCCAGTTTGCCACATCCCTCATACTTTAAACATACAGGACACAACTGCAATACTTCACAGTATCACTATAGTAAACTTTGCCAACCTTTTGTGAACTTCCTTAGTTAAAAAAAAAGGCAAATCAAAGAAAACTGAAATACAGATAGGAATATTTAAACAAATACAGCCACCTGAGACAAAGAAAAAAGAACACCCCTTTCATCTCCCTCAAGAACCAAGAAAAAAGTTCCTATCACAATCTCCTGATATTTAAAAATCAGCTTATAAAATCAACATATCAAGTTATATTCATACAGTAACTCAATTATAGTATTAGTTCCAAATCCAAGAAAAGGTGAGCTTAAACTGAGTATCAAGCAAGAAAAAAAGCTGAAGCTTTCCTTTTTCCAATGGAAGGTAACAAGAACTTCCAACATAGACTAAGCACTAATTTCCATATCACAACAAAAATGCAATTATCCATATAGTTTCATGTACAAAAAGATGACCTGCATGCTGCTTTACAGAGTGCTATCTCTAAAATGTTATTTCATAGTCCAGGTATTTTACACTTTAAATGCCCGTCATCCATCATATTACTGCTTCAGCTCCAGAGAAGTTCAGCATTGTCCAACTGTAGAGCAGAAAGTTTTTGGCCCTTGTCATTCTTTAATTCTCATTAGGGACCACCATGCAAAACATGAATAATTTGGATTCAAGTGGTGTGGCAAACTGAGTTTTTTGGTTTAGAGTTTTTGGGGATTGGGGTATTTTTTGGATGGATTTTTTTCCTTTTTTATTATTATTAAAGTAAGGTAGTTTTCTTCTAGGAAGAACACTGCTTTGCAGAACAGTCAAAGAGTGTCTGTACAAAAGAATCTAAAAGAAAGCACTCAAACTTCAGAATTTGCAGATTTATTTCCCACCAAAGTTGGACAGAGCAGATTGAGCTATAGCCAGATTCCAGGGGCTCCCATGATTGGTAAATGTCACACAGTCCACACCACAACTCTCAAATGGCCTCAGAGCAGAGTTTATAGGATGCAGCCCATCACATCAGATTTTTCTAGTCAGCCTAAACCTTGAGTTTGGGCACATCAGGTGAAAGGTATTTGGAAAGAGCTCTTACACTTCCAGAACATTAATACAGGGATTCTCCACCACCACTTGTCAAAAACAGATTAGTTCCGTTTTCAAGGAGGAATAGGTTTTTTTTTTGGCAAGATTTTTGACTTTCCTATAACAGTGCACCTTTTGGGTTTGAGGTTCATGCTCATTATTGATCTGTGTAATCATACTACTTACAAAACATTTTAAAGCGATTAATTTTGGATTATTAAACAAACAAATATCAGAGCTAAGAAAATGTTAGCTTATTAATATGTAAAAAAGCCAAGATCAAAGAAATAAAAAACCACAGAAAATAAATTTACATTTTCAGCAGCCAAGTATTAGAGAGAAACAAAATACTCGATGCTTCTAAGGAAATCTAAGCTATGCTTTCTATCACTAAGGCATGTATAATGTGCACAGCAGCTAACAATTTTATATTAACTCTCAAAAAACTATGGAACACCTAAAGAGAATGCAAATATCAGTTTCAATCCATAGTCACAGACCATCAAAAATCCAAACTGATTTCAAAGTACTGCTTCGTGTGTATGTGTATGACCTTTGCCATGTTGAGCTGCCTCAATTACCTGCTTTTAAAATGGGAAAAATACTTACCTATTTCACAGAAGTTGTGAAGCTTCATACTTGCCATGTACTGTGAAATTCTTGATGAAAGATTCCTATATAAAATTAAACACCCATGCAACAAGGTTTTGGATTCTTCACCTGTTTTGCATTCTTTTTAGGGAAGCTTCTAACACAACACACCAGTCTAAAGTAGAAGTTAAAACACAACACTGCAAGTCAAGCAGTACTGAAAACAAATTTTCAAATTCTAACAGAAAATTCCTGTGTGAAAAAGGTGGAAGTAGTAATTCCATCATAAAATTACTGTTCCCATCACAGAATTGCACAATTAAATACATCCAAAACAAAGGAATTTTCTGCTGGATCCTTGTAGTGCTGTAGACAAGACAAACCCACTGAGTGCAGGAATTGCCCTGATCCAAGACACTACAAAGAAAGATGTTTTAGTATCTGGAGATGGGGTTTAAACTACTGAAGAGGGCACCTGGAGACGTCTGCAGAGTGTGCGCAGTTCTTCGCTATTTAGAGCATCGATCCTGCGGTGATACTCAGCCACTGACACTACCTGAATATGGAGACAGGAAGACAATAATTCCACTGACAGTTGAAGAAAAGTAAAAAGGTATGAAAGAAAAAACTGGAAGAGAGTAATGAAGGGAAAATGCGCAATGACAACAAACAAACAAGAAGGGCCAAAAGATGTTTGTTTCTGCAAGGACAGTGCACATGTAGGTGATTTTAGACATATGAGTAAACACAGCAAGATTACAAAATAAACACTAAGGGCACTAGCAGTCAGATATCTCACTGATCTAGGATGAATAAAGAACTGATATAGGAGTGCATAAAGTTTCCAGTATCAGGATGCTAAATGAAAAGTCAATCTGAGTTACATGCCTTAACCCAAACTCTTCAGCCCAAGGTCCTCTCAAACATTCTTTACACTCAGATTAATGAACCTTGTGAACCTGGTTTGCTTTCCTAGATGAAGACTAGAAGCAAATCTCAGGATTCTCAGTAAGCTCTAACTCTTCTGTCTGGCAGTGAAGATAAAGACAATGTAGCAAGACTACAGTTTAATAACATCCCAATACCACCCAACAATTTTTTTATCCTGGACTTTCTATTCCCCTCCAAAGCTTCTGGAGTTGCTCATCTGTCAACACATTCACTTCAAATGGCATCTCCACTTTGGCAGGAGGTGTACAGCCAGAAAGTCTTTAGTCAGAAAGCTCTAGAACATGCTGCTCTGGTGCAACAACAAGCTGACTAAAGGACTACAACAGTCATTTTGATGTAACTAGAGCAAATAATGTGATTTTGAGAACAACTCAAAATCATCATTGGTATGAAAGCATCTTAAAACAGCTGGTGGAGAGATTAAATGGATGTCCCATGTAGTAAGAGCATATTAAAAACTTCTAGAGCCTACCACAGTGCAAAGGAAGACAACCACAAGTCCAGCAGCTCCCCATCTACCTGTCCCTACTACAAGGAGTTTGGCCAGATACTCGCCACTGTCCTGAGTACAGAGCCCACAGTCATGCATGACTGGCTCTTGAGCAGCGATGGTTCACTCTACCCCATGCAACTGCAAGGCAAGGAAAAAGGAATACTTGTGACATCCAGCTTTATTACTGAATAATCTGTCATTACCAGCACTCAATTTATTTCCATTATTTTTCTACTGTTCTCTCAAAAAAGATAACGAATATTGTTGTAAATTGTATTGGATTGTGCATTCTCAGAGTCAAATAGCTATATGTAAAGCTTTAACAGTATTTCACTCAGACATGTAGTTTTTGATAGTATAGTTTTATCCTTTTATTTGCTATGATACTTCACTGCAAATTTACACTCTTTACACCCTGAAAGCAGTAATGTGAGGACCCTTTAATCTTACTGCTTCTTTAAGCTACACCCTACCACATGTGAGGCAGTAGGTAACTTACAACAGGCCGTAAATGTGTGGTTACTTAAGGAGATTCTTGAGAAAAAAAATCTCAGAATTTCTGACGCCATTATATAGCTGTTGTTTCCCATAATGGAAATGTAGACAGTTTTATGAGCACTGCCATCTTGCCTTCAACCTCTCAAATGCATACTTATCATCTTGCATCTGTGAATTGCTTATCAGCTTTTTAACTCAGAGATCAACCTTTTCAAATGCCATGGAGATGCCTTATTTTTCTTGCTTGAGAGAAACATGAATACCTATTCATGTGTGTACAATATAATAGCTTCTTGGCATGCTGAATCTGTTGCACACTGTCACACTCCATTTGTTTTGAGAACAAAAACCTGCATAATGGCAGACCATTGGTATGCAATGACAAACATCATAAATAACATGTAATAGAATGTCAAACTAGCCACAGGAAAATTAAAGGAAAAGAGTCTACAGTTTCAAACCCAGAGCTTGTTTTAAGTACACAATGCATACTAAGTATGCAGCTCATAGTAAGTTCTGAGTGTAAACCATGAGACACTGTCTCAAGTTCATCTACTCATCATTGAACTAGGCTTCAAATGATTAAGTTAAGATATTTCAACCTTTCAGATGCAGCACCTGGCCCTCTATATAATGCCTGTAGTTTAGGCCAACACGCTTTATTCTTGCTTTGCAGTGGACAAGACTACATACTTCTTGATTAAATGAGTTACAGAGACTTAAAGTCACATATGCCTAAGTTTACTAGCAACGACCTTCAACTTCATTCAGGAATTGAGATATATCTTGCAAACAGACAGCATTTTGTCGCTGCCAGGCTCAAGAACACTGCTTTGAAATGTAGTAATTACATTAGAAGTTGATTCTTCCTTATAACCTGGTTTAATTCACAGACTGCTTATGCTACTTCCTCCTCCATCAAGATTTCCTCATGGTCCTTCCTTTTAGTCCTATTAATCTTCTAGTCTCCTTCACCAAGCTAAATAAACCAGTTTTTTCTTCCATCTCCTGCCCCACTCCCTGCCCCCCACCAGCTGTCTGTTTTCCTATCATTCCTACTTCTACCTCATTCTACTTTGAACTTTGATTCTCAAACACAGAATGTAGTCCTTCATATGGTATGAGAAATACCTAGAAAGCAAGGCATTTCATTAATAAAAGGTAGATGCAGATTCATATTCATCTTACTGGACTGTAGATTTCAGTTTAAAACACTTCTTTGTGATAAAATTCTTCCATTAAAAGAATTAGTTTAAGGTCTACCTGTATGACTTTGCTATGTGCTTTATTTACTATGCCATCTCGGCATCCAGTTTCCTGGATTATCAAAGCTAATTTTTGAGGATCAGGAAATGTTCTTGAAGGATGCTTTGTTCTCTCTCTAGTTTTTTCTGCTTTAAAAAGAATGTAGGTGAAGACAAAACCAGCTAAACCTCTTATGGTTAATCTGGGCACTGGTTAGAATAGAGCAAAATAAGTAATGTGTATAGCCTGGATTGTTAGTGCACTTCAGGGCAAAAAGGGTTCTGAAACTGTCTATTGTAGATGATACAGCACTGGGAAGAGCTGCTGACTCCCTTAAAGAGATGGAGGTCCTTCAGAGAGACATCAGCAAATCAAAGGACTGGGCAATCACCAACCACATGCAGTTCAACAAGGGACAGTGCTGAATTCTACTCCTGGGATGCAGCAACCCTGGATGTATGTACAGACTGGGGAATGAGATGATGGAAAGCAGTGCCATGGAAAGGGACCTGGAGGTCCTGGTTAACGGCAAGTTGAACATGAGCCAGCAGTGACCTGGCAGCCAGGAGGGGCAACCTTGTCCTGGGGTACATCAGGCAGCCGTGCAAGGGAGGGGACTGTCCTGCTGTGCTCTGCACTGGGGCGGCCTCACCTCGAGTGCTGGGTGCCACAGTTTTGGGTGCCACAGTTTTGGGTGCCACAAGACAGATAGAAAACTATCAGAGAATGTCCAAAGGAGGGCAACAAAGATGGTGAAAGGCCTTGAGGGGAAACTCTATGAGGAGAGGCTGAGGTCACTTGGACTGTTCAGCTGGGAAGAGACTGAGGAGAGACCACAATGCAGTTACAACTTCCTCATGAGGGTAAGAGGAGGGGCAGGCACTGATCCCTGCTCTGTGATGGGCAGTGACAGGACCTGAGGGAATGGCCTGAAAGTGTGTGAGGAGAGGTTTAGTTTGGATGTCGGAAAAAGGTGGAAATCAGAAGGTGGTTGGGCACTGGAAGAGGTTCCCCAGGGAAGTGGTCACAGCATCAAGCCTGACAGAGTTCACGAAGTATTTGGACAATGCTCTTGGACACATGGTGTGAATTATGGGGATGGTGCTGTGCAGGGCCAGGAGTAGGACTGGATGATCCTTGTGGTCCTTTCCAACTCAGCTTATTCTGATTCCAAGTTTGAAAAGACATAGAATCTTAGAGATCTAATACTACCCACTGTATTCATATTGGCAGCATTGGTGGGAAAACACAGGATGAATTGTATGACTTGTGGCATGACTCTTCAACATTTTTAACCTCTCTACACCATGTATATGTGTGTTAACCACTTAGCAAAACACCCAACAGTTTTAATATTTAATGCAGTAAGTAGAGGGTTTGCATACTAATGATTCAAACAATCAAGAAGCCAAGGATTCTCCTTTTGGAGAAACTCATGTTTCTAAACTTTGTTTTTCTGAAAATATCTCAAAAGCACCTAACTTTACAAGCTATGCTGGCCACTTGCAGTGAATGAAACTGAAGACAAAATTCCAAATATGGAACATTTCTTGTCCTTCAACAACACACATGAAAATGCAGTTAAATTTTTTTTAATGTTTGATCAGCCCCTTCAGCCACTGGTCATATCATCCTGCTATAGGCAGATGTAAAAAAAACTTTTTACACCAGTTTAATAAAACCACAAGTGACACCCCCCCCCCCCCCCCCTTTGCTAACAAGGAGCAGCTTTCATTGCTGCCCTCAAACAAAAACAGCTAAAGGTTCAGAGCTGACAAGTAGCTGAAACTGTCTCCATCGAGAATGGGAGGGTCTTATCAGAGCTGAACAGCGCTTCTGGAAGTTAAGAATAGATAAAGCTTAACGGCATAAATGGCTCTCAAAACCTAAGTTATCTACAACCTTGTTATCAACTCAGAATATGAAATAAACAAGTATTAAGAAAAAACACAAACTGAACAATTTTACTTTGAATCTTAATACATAGGTGTAAACTTTGCTGAACTGCAAACTTCATGAACATCAATTCTTGAGATTCAAAAATATTTCAGGATATTTAATTGAAGAAAAAAAAACTCAATGTAGTTTTATTAGGCCATTAAAAAAGTTTCTTTAGAATACCTTCCTATAAAAAGGTGCCTATGCGAACTGAGTGCTGCTACAAACATTTTAAGAGAAAACACTAACTTTATTTTTCAGACAAATTTGGTTTTCTCCCACAACTATTAGACTTCCAGAGAGAAGACAATATTGAAGAAGCATTCTGCTTCATCATATCAAAGATGATTATTTGGGATATACTGATTACATCACAAAATGCATTAATTCATGGGGTGTACCGCATCAGAAAAACAGTTGTAAGGTATAATTTGAAAAAAATCCAGACCTTAAGACTAATTTAATTTGATTAATTTTTAAAGCAGGTGGCAGCAAAGCTATTTATTTTCTGTTTTGTGTGGTATTCAGTCAATTCAGCTCCCTGTCACTCTACTGGTGACAAGGAAAGGAAGGGATGACAGCTAAGCCATTTATGCAGAGAAGGACCATAGAAAGACAGCAGTCCCCTGGTTTGGCTGTAACCATGGTTCTTTTTCTCAGTATTTGTAAAGCTGTCCCTCCTCAAACTGTTGTGCACACTGGGGTGTTTTCCAGAGCAGGGACAGAAATGCTGAGTAGGTCACATGACAGCAGCATTCTCCCTGTGACCAGTATTGTCCCCACAGCTTTGCAGGATGAGCTGTTAAATATCTGTCTCAAAGTTCTCTAAGCCCACAGCAACTGTACCAAGCTGTAATTAACATATACTGAAGATAAACTGAAGTATCTGCAATAACCAGAATAAATGAACTTGAAGAGAATGCAATCAAAGCCTGAAGCACACAGTGTAACATCAAGTCTGCAGACCTTAATAACAAGCTATTTTTTTCAAGATATGAGAAAACACTCATACGAGAGATATGATAATGCCAGCAAGATAACTAAATTTAATATGCAAAACATTCAATAGTTTAGGATGTTTGTGCAAAGAACTAAGAATTAGATTTAAGAAAATTATTTTCTTAAAGAGGCAGGCCAGACAACTTTACTCATTTTGTCCTAATAAAAATAGATCTGAAGCAACACAACCAATAAAACCCAGCTCCCTTGCAAAACTATTTAAGGAAGTTTCAGCACTTGCAAGCAGAGAAACCAGAGGCTGAGCTGCTGAAACCACAGCACCTGGTGCTTGAGCTCAAGCTGCCATTACAGGAGAAGGCAGACTGAGCAAGGTTACATCTCAGCTCCGATACTGCCCCGCAAAGATCCTCTCAGGTATGACAAGAAATCATTACACAGGCTTAGAAGTAACTGAATCACAGCCCAGCATGAAAAAGTTAGTCTCCTGCTTTAAGCAGAAAAAAGTCAATTAAGGATCAACTTCAGATTCCACATATCATTAAAAATATACAGGAAAAATGTAAACCTTTACCTCTCATTTACTTTCTTTTAACTTATAAACAAGCTTTTCAAAATTTCCTGTGCTACTCTACTTTGACTTTGTCGAGGTAGACTAATATTTCATAATTATTAAAAATGTAAACAACATAACATCCAATAATTCAATGGAAGAACTATAAAAATTTAATAGTTCAGCTTGGAAGAGACTTACAGATCATGCAGCTCCAACTCCTCCCCCCCATCCCCACCCCAGTCGTGGGTAGGGAACGTTCCACTATACCAGGTTACTCAAAGCCCCATCCAGCGTGGCATTGAACACTTCCAGAGATGGGAATTCCACAAATTCCCTTGAGAAATCTATTCCAGTGACTTACCACTCCCATAGCAAAGAACTTCTTCATAGTATCTAATCTAGACCTTTCCTCCTTCACACTAAGGCCATTCCCCTTTGTCCTATCACAACATGCCCTTGTGAAAAGTCCCCCTCCAGCCCTCTTACAAGAAAGCTCCTTTTGGCTCTGCAAGGTGCCATAATAAAATCTCTCCAGAGCCTTCTCTCCTTCAGGTTGAACATTCCCAACTCTCTCAGCCTGTCTCCATAGCTGAGGTGTCCAGCTGATACCAAAAGACAGCCCCTGGATCAAACCAGTGTCCTCCTCCAGACTTGCTCCAAGAGGCCTGCATGAGACTATGCAGTCATGGCAAAACCACAAACAATAATGCATAAACCCCCAAATTACCTAGCACAACAGGTGGCAAATATCTCATCAAGGAAAGATTCTAGGCCATGTGAACTGTAAAATAAAGTACTGGATTTCACTCTGCTTTTTTATTACTAAAAATGTATAATTAGTTCACTCTATTACTCAAAAAAACTTAATATGGAAAAATGATTTTAAAAATATTTCAGTAGTATTACTGAATTGATGCAACCATGCAATTCTGACATCTACAGAGAAGTACTAAATTTTCATCTTTCACATGTAAGCCCCTATTATTATACCATCATAATTGCCAAAGAAACACAGGCAATAGCTTACCAAATAAAGTTAACCAATAACCCAAAATGTCAGAAGTTGTGCAAGTGTCAAACAATTCAAGCTATTAAAATCAACATTTTAATTCTCTTTGCATGCTAATAACTTGAGAATATAAAAGCCAAGATCAGTTTTCATTGGTTTTGTCCCCTTTGGCTATGCTGCCTATCCAAGCTGTGCAAAGCACAGACAAACATTCCCAAAGATGGCAATCCACCTTTTGTTCCCCTGCATTGTCTGATGTCTTTTGTCTGAAATTCTTTAACAGGAAGAACCATTGCCTGCATTTTTGACATTCTAGAAACTTACTGGCATCTCTTGTATTGCCATAAAATAAAGAGACACAGTAAATACCAAACATTTACTAAAACGTGGGAGGCTGACATTACTGGCTCTTTAAAAGGGGAGCATAATACACCAGTAAGTCACCAAAATTTTGATTTCTTACCCTAAGAAAGTACCAAACCCTTTCAACCCTCAGCTCAAAATAAAAGTATCACCAGGAAAGTAACAAAGGCTTTTCCAGTACGTCATCTAGGGCAACTTAGTTGCTTCAAGCTAGCATTTCTGTTTTATTGTATCACTTCATTTACCCCAGCAACCCTTATTTCAAGTCAGATAAGACTTCACCCAAATTCAGAACAACTACTAATGAGAGATTCAGTCAGAAACCTGTACACTCTATATGCTGCCAGTCTCCTTAATGTTCTTTCCAATGGTTTTGCATAACAGAAATAATTATACCAAAACTCTTTCCTTTCTGTGAAAAGATTACACTTGCACATTAGGTTTATAAACATTCAACGAAGAAAAAACTCAACTTCAAGAACAGAGCTTGTCTTATCAACATAGCAACATTTTAAAAATAGCCCCATCTGTAGGTTCTTTTGTACCCTCTTTTTCCAATTTGACTTTTTACATGTTAAAATAACCCGTTCTCTACCTCCCTCACAGCAAAGTTGATCCTTATTCTCAGAGCCTTCTTTAGTTCAAACTGTCCTTAGAAGCTGATAAGTATTGTTTTTATAACATAGTTAAGACTCTTGCTAAAGTTCAGTATTGGTCCTAAGGGAAACAGTTATAATAACGGATACTACTACTTTTTTAAAATATCTGTGCAAGTTATATCTATTTATCTATGTATCTAGATACATGTTAAAAACCACATTCTTTGTAAACTGAATTTCAGATACTTTTTACACTGCTAACAGGGTATGCTGGAATAACATTTCAGTTCATTTAGGTATTCTATTTCCATTCTACTCCACTACCACAGAGGAAAGTTAAGAGACTATAACTTCAAAAATGTGTTGTTATTTAGGAACACACATTTTATAGAACCATTTGTTGCAACAAGTCTATTTCATATTTTGCAAGTATCCTGGCTAAAACTTAAAGATAAAAACAACAGATAAAAGATAAAGAATAAAAACTCTTTAATAAATAAAAAATAAAAATCCCAACTCAACAGTACCCTGATAGAAGTACACTTCAAAACCCAGTAAGATGTAATTCTTAAGAATTAGACTCTCCTGTCATAAGAAGATTTTAAATGAAAGTTATCTTCCAAATTTACCAGTGGGTAAAAGCACAGTATAGTGTCAAGATCACTTCTTCCCTATCCTCAAGATGTTGTTTTTTAAGTCTCACTGAAAACCTTTTCCTTTAGATACTACTACATATTAAATAGTACTACAAAAAGTCAGTTTGGGGACAACAACACTGAAAAATACCAGTTGCTTTCATAAATCTAATAAACTGCAAAGCCAGTGTTTTTGGTTCTCCCCCTTCACTGTAAACATGACAATGGGACAACAGCAGACTCACTACCACGAATTTAGAAGTATTATCAGGCCTCTGTATGGTTGACTGACTTCTAAGAAGGTAATGGTAAGTCAGGAAATTTACACTTCTCTAATTGTAATGCTCATGAAAACTCTTGTTCTTGTTACTTAGTTATAAAACACTTTTTTTTTGGTGAAAATTGATTAAGGGAAAAGAAAGGAAAAAAAAAACCACCTTAAAACTGCTGAACTCCTTAATGCTCAAAGTAGTTTCTATTATCTAATGCCAATGGAATACCAGTAATTAGATTACATTCCAAAGATAATGAAAATTTGTGTCTTAGCATCCTGTTTACACATTCAAAATTTCAACTTTCAGAAACTGTCTCTGCATCACAACATTTAAAGACCGCAATAACAGACATGAACATACTACACTGAAAATTACCAGAGTGCATTTACGATTAACTGGCTGGTGCTTTCTTCCCTTCTTCCCATACCAGAGACGAGACATTTCCCTTCTAAAAATAAAATGAAACTAAAAAAATAAATGAAACAAAAAACACATTTCAAGGCTGTTTGAAAGCATTCTCTGTACCTCCTGTCAGCTCCAGGCACAGGCAGAGCCCCACGACGCTGTGACAGGAGAGTTTGCTGGACGCTCACATTTGACTGACAAGGCAGGGAGCAAATGAGCGAGTGTGCAGCAGCGGGATGTATCGCAAATGATGACGATACAGAGGAGGAAGGCTTCCTGTGCTCAAGTGGTTGCCGAGCACTAGTTTGTTAAAAGGCGAAAGTATTTAAAGATACAGGGCTTAATTGTTCGTACACAATATTAAAGAAGACAAAAATAATCCCCAAGAACTGCTTGCAATATATTTGGTTATAAGGTAATCGCTCATAAACAATTTCTAATGGTAAAGTGTTTGCATTAAATATTAAACTAATAGTTTGTCTTCCTTATGCTGACAACCTTATATAAACCCTGTAAGTAATTTCTTAAGAGTCCAGAACCAGTTAGAAGAGTGGTCAGTGAAGACTTAAAATACCATTTTAAAACAAGAGGGTTTTAAAGCATTTGGAAACTGCTAGCCTTGCAGCCTTTTCAGTTTGTAAGCTACAAGAAAATGAATCCTTTTGTCTATAAGCTAAATTTGCTGTATGGGTTAAATGCTAGTGCCAGCAAGAAAGTATTTTTGGAACCAATTATTTTTCCTCTTAAGGAAGGATGTTTATTTAAACAGGCATGTGCAATACTAAAAAGCATGACAACCCTGTAAGAATCTCCTTGCAGCAGCACCTGCAGTCCTTCTACACCACATCCAAAATGAAACGTCTCCCTTCCCCCCACAACATCCCCCAAAACAAATCGCAACCACCAAAATAAACTCCACATCACCCATGCCCCAAGTTCTGTGTGAAAGTATTAAATAGGCCAGGGCACCAACAGGACATAAAATCATTGTTCACTCAGGATGTTGCGCTGTGACCTAAAAGCCAAGACATCCAAGCAGAGAAAAACAAGACCAAAACTTGTATTTTACTGCAAACTACGTATTGAAACACCTCACCTTGCACTAGTGTCTAACATTCTGATGCATAAAATGTTTTTCTTTTCAGTAAACCTTTTATGGGAGCTGGCATCTCTAAAAGTAAATTTATTCTAACTTATCAGAAGTATTAAGGTGGCAAGTAAATACATTTTTATCATTGGAATATTGAAGCTGGGATTTAGGAAATTCAAATATGTAACAATCATTTGACTAAATATATAGTCAAATGGTGTACAATTCCAATAATAAGCCGTATGCCTATTTATGTGCTTGAGTTTTTTTGTTGGGTTTTATTTTCAAATAATAAGTTAACCAATACTGAGGGTAAAACAAGAACAAAAACCAGACACCCTTAAAACTGTTTCAAATGAGAATTACCATCAATATAAAAATATAATACAAGTTACAGACATCACCCCCTTCTCTGCCAAGTATAGGAAATCTTAAAGGAATGGAGAATACGCAGCAAAAGCTTTCAAACTTTCTCTGGAAGTGAAACCTTTAAGGCTGAAAGCAAAAGCTAGTAATACAACTAACTCTTCCATAGCCTACTTGATCAATCATCTTTTCCCTGCCCTTCGGGAAAAAAAAAATTCTTCCCTAACACAAGCCAACATGTTTTTTCTCTAAAGCTAGGAAGGAAGAAAATAATCTAACTGAATCCTTTTTTGTCCTGCAACATTTAATCTTAAACAATTCTAACAATTTGCTAAGAAGTTTCAATCTTCTCTCTGAATAAAAAATTACTTTTCTCATAGCTTCTCAAAAGGATTTTAAAAACTTGCTCAAAAGAAAAGCAAGCAATAAAATTCTGTTGGATCTGACAATTCACTTTTTCACTTAATTACAGCTGCAAAGTTTAATGGGAATGAATGCACAAGTAACTTTATGAGACCTCCTGGCAGTGTTTTGCTGCTCAGCCCTGCAGCAGCCACCCCGAGTGGCAGCTGCCCTCAGCTGGGAGCATTTGCTGCAGAGGGAGGGCGGCAGAACCTGAGCAGCACCGAGACACAGAGCTCAGGGAAGTGGCAAAACTTGTCATTCGTGACTGATCTCCACCCCAGCCACAGGAAGAAGCCCACATGAGAAATGTGACCTCAGTAGCAACACTCAGTTAAAGATTAATAAACTGCCCTTTTATTTTTTTCATGCATTTGGGGATTACAGTACTGATCTTTTAACTGGAATCAGAATCTCATATCTTGTTGCAATTAATGTAGGCCTTGCCATCAGTGTTCTTAATAAAAGATTCGAGTGAGGAACACCAGCTCACACATGACATCTGTGCAGAACAGCAGCAAACACCTAAGAGCATCCACCTATTACATAGACAATGGAGCAACAGAAAATGTACCTAAGTACATTTTCTTAATGAATGATAATCTTGTTATTGTCGTTGTTAATTCATAACCAAGACAAAGATGTCCACACAATCAATGTGCATAGTCCTTTCAGTATTTTACCTCACAATGTCATTTCTCCTAATAAACTGATCTGTCTCAAAAAAAAACCCTTAAGCAGCAGCAGAGAAAAAGTAGAGTGACAACAAATAAAGGTACAACTTACAGAATGTCTTATTTCCACTCCATACCTAGTTTAGACCTTCTGCCATACCAGATTTCAAGCTATCACATGACAAGATTACATAACACTGAAACAGGGCAGTAAGCATAGTAATCCTCAACTTCAGCAGGAAGATTGGACACCGGGTATGGAAAACGGTTTTTGCAGCTGGGTAAGATAGAATTCTCTTTTTTCACACAGTCACTAACAATGTCCTGACACCACAGTAACAGAAAAGTCGTGACACTGAATTCAACATTTAAAATTCAGGCTTTTTGAGTGAGTTTACATTAGTAGAAAATGTATTTCCCATACTCCATCCCTCTTAAGAGACAGAGGTTAGCCCAGAAGGATAATAGGACAGGCAGGAGAGGGCATAATTAATCAGTTTATTTACAACTTGCTGTTGACTCCACATGAATAAGTGTAAGGTTCAGGAGTAATGAAGTTAGAATGCAGTTGAAATAAAAAAATTAAAAATCGGGTACCGGCTTCTATACAAAATTACTAATCTGTCTTCTAGAACAAGTGAGTCTTTGTAAAAATTGCAGGTGAAGCTAACATGCTATTACAGCTAAGTAAGGTCTTATCCCTTTTCCCTTTACAGGTACAAGAAACACTAAAACATTACAGAAAGCTGTCTCCTGTAGTGTCAATACAACATGGGCTGGCACAACTTCTTAGTTGGCTGAGAAAGTTTCCATAAGAAAGGAAGTCTAATTTGAGAACTCATCCTTTGTTTCCTGTCAACAGCTTAAGGAAAGGGAGGGGGGAAAAAAAGGAAGTATTTTTCCATCATGAAGTTTTCCTGAGGATTTTCAAAGGTATACTGAAAACCATTAAAAATCTCAAAAGCACAAGCTTTTTAACGGAATGGCTCTGCTTTAACTCTTATTAGAGAGACCATCCCAGATCCCTCTATTAAATACATGAAATAGCCATCAATTACAACTGCAAATTCATGTCTCCAACTACAGAACAGCTTCAAGCCATCAAAACCTCTGAATTCCCACTTACGAGTTATAAATAGATTCAAAATAGATTAAGTAGTGATGATAAACACAGCAAAACAAGAAATACCCTAATGCATGAAGTTGAGAGACGGTACAGTATCACTCAAGTTAATTGCAAAAGCAAGACTGAAAGTTATCAATCTCTGCAAAGAGATTGTGTAAATAGACACCAGAGTCCTTTTCTCCAACCACAATAAATTAACAGAAACATTTCTACTATGGCACATGACTGCTAGAATTGAAGAGACTCATCCTCCAAGTACAAGAGCAAAGCCTATTAGAAATTCTGTGGTAATGCACAGCAACACATGCATAGTGACACATCCAATTTCTTAACTGACAAGACACAATGTAAAAACCAAATAACCATCTAGCTTGTATATCCAATTCATTATCATAATGAGACAGCCTTTCCAGAAACATATTGGAAAAAATATTCTTCTTCTGAAAACTGGTAGCATGGTTCATCTTTATACTTCTTTACACTTTACATCTTCTGTGCAATATTTCATTCAAGAAGCCTACAAGTTTCAGGCTTCCTCTTCTCTCTGCTGATCCAGTATTACCCAGCTTGTCATACAGCGCTATGTTCATATCACATTTTGAAATGCAAGACACAACAAGCAGATGTTGCACCAGCATCCAAGCACTGAAATATACAGTAGAGAATGGAAGCAAATTTACAGAAGGAACATGATTAAGAATACAAAACCTTAAGACAACAGTGCGTTCTAAAACTGCAATATCCACTTTAATATATAAATGTTGTAGGTTCCAGTCCAGATCCAATAAAGAACTTAACATCTGAAAAAGGTTTCAATATCGGGATACTGGACATAGGTGCTTATCTAACCAGGAGACAATCACCGTGACCTTCACATTTCCATAAATACACAGAAATAGAATTCTGAGACACTCCAGAAGTTACAGCTTCAGTCATGTTGGATGGCTGAGTGTCCAAGTCAAATACCATTTCAAGAAGACAGAACTTCAATTACGACTAATGGTTTGATCTAGTAAGCATTTTCAAACCACATCTTACATTCTGAGATTCAGTTGGACAAGTGAGTTACTGCTTTCCAGAAGCACTGTACCCATGTTTTCTACAGACATTCAACAGGCAAAACCAAAGGTAATTACCATGAAATGCAAGTCCAGAACATGACCGACCATGTCTAGGAAAAAATATTTGCAAGTATCTATCAACTCAAGCTTCATTTTGGAAATTAACTTCTAGACAGTCTAAAATCAAATTTTCTGTATTTCCTCCACAATGAACAAAGTTAATGAAAAAATCAAACTGATGAACTTAAAGCAAACTTTAAGACCAGTTTGTGGGTCCTAATACAAGAAATTTCCTGTTTTCAAATATCTTGTGAATGAGTATTTAGATTTACACGGACATTAAGTATGACTCAATCTTGAATAATGGCAATGAGATCAAGTGACGGGGAAGAAAAAGGAAGAATCAATGCTTTAAACAAGAATTACTCTAATGCAGAGCAATTCAAGTGTTTCCTTAACAGACTTCAGGTTTAAATAGGAGCCTACTATATACACAACTTGAACTTAAAAAGGAAACAAGATTAGACCATAAGAACCAATGGAAATTGTTTCTGAGACACTGCACAACAGGAGTCAGCTTGCCGTCAAGTCTTGCCATGTTTAGATACAAGTATAGGATATGCTAAGGAGAATGAGTTTGTTTATTAACACATAACAGTATTCATCATTTGTGCTAACAGATATAGAAATCCATTACCACTTGAACTTAGACACATCAACTAAAAAAAGAATACCATGATAAATATACCTAATAGCTCATTACAGATGGTAAAAACACCAGCACCAAAACAACCCTGTAACACAGCCAAAAGAAAAAAAAACCAACAACCCCACACAACTCAAAACACCCTCTTTCTTGATGTAAGCCCATTCACTAAAGCACAAGATAGGAGAGATATTTGAGAAAAATGGATGGGGATAACAAAACTGAGAACTTAGCATCACTGCTTCATTTCTCAGACAGTATATTAAGTTATTTGCCTAATCATTTCTAGGGGATACCAGAGACAAGCCTTTAGTACGGGCTGATCTTCAGTGAAAAAGCATCCTTTTTATAAAGCTTTGCAAATGACACAGGCAGGAACACCAATACTGAGCAACAACATCAGCAACAGCACCTACAGGGTGCCTCAGATTGTTTGAAACTCTAACTGTGAATTAGTCACCTTTACTGATGGTAAGGTTAGACACCAGTAGATTCATAGCTATTTCTGGTAAGTCAATTTTCTATCAAGGGTGCAACACATAAAAACAGAAAGTTAAAGGATTTGCTGGACTTTTTTCTGACACTATATACAGTGCAGTATTTGATCAAGATAGAAGCAAGCAGGCAAAAACTGAAGTTTGAGTAAGAGTTCAGTCCTATTCACTGATAAACTTAATAACCTACTGCTTGTTTCATGTTACTGATCTTTGCCTTTGCTTTTTACTTCTTCCCGTAATTTCTTTTCCACTAAACAAGCATAGGGTTTCTCAAAGTGTATTGATAAAAAGCTGCACCTGAATGTATTAACAGAACTTGCAAAGAAACAAAAGCTGTTTCAGAGCACCACACCTGGGTTACCCATTAATCCTCTTCCCTATTCTTCTAGTTTCAAGATATTGTACAATGACAGCAGGAAGAACATGTTTTGGAAGAGAAAGGTACTCCACTGCCTTTATCCTTTGGTAGATGAACAGTACTTTGTCATGCACTTCCACTTCCCTTCCACCCAGAGTTCTCCTATCCTTGTGATCTGAAAAAGGCAGCCTGTTTTTCAGCCAAATATCCAGAGAAAGGCTTCAATTATACTGTTCACCTGCTATTTTAAATCGCACCTGCAGCAAAAACTGACAGAAGAAAAGCTTGTTGTGTTGAAAGAAGTATATAGATTGAAAATAATGACTGAAATTCAGTGGAAATCATGAGTATGACAACAATGGCTACAATTCCCCATATTTATTCATATTTTCTAGCATACATGTTAAAAGCCACTAAAATGCAGTTTTATGTAATGAGAACTCAAACCATTCAGTACTGTCAAACATTTCTGATTAGAAAGTTTTTAAGAGCTTTCAGATTTGTGCTAAAAGTCAGTCATAGGAAGTCACATTAAACAAATTAAAATGCACACAAGACCACATCAGCATATTTCTTGTACTTGCATAATATTTTTTTGTAAAGTTATCCATCTCACTAATCACATTAGCATGTAAATCCAGAAAATTATTATTTGATAATATTAAGAGAACTAAAAGCCTGACAATTTCACATAACACATAGAAATTACAATATTTTTGAAATTTTTCCTATGACTGTTTCCAGAGAAGACCTAAATACAGGATTAAGGTGTGGCCTCATTCTGTGGTAAGTAACTTACATATTTTAATACTTGCAAAAAATGTAGTGCGCCTCAACTACTTTCAGAAATAGCTTCTAAAATCTACCACATTTCATAATGAAAAAAAATTTTCACTATATTCTGTGGAAATTTTTCTGTGGTTATATTAAGGTGCCAAATTACAGAAGAGCTCACTAAAAGAGAGATATACTGTGCTTTAAACCATAATATAGATCACAATCCACTGACACCCAGGCTCCAAAAGGCCAAATTTTAAAACTCCAAATACTTATAAAGGCTTTGAGGAAGAGTTAACACCAAAACACACTGCTGGGAAAAACTCAAGCAATACACATACTGAAAATTTGAAAGTGAAAAAGACATGTTTTTATGATATTAATTTCAGTGTCACAAAGCAAAAATGCTCCATGCAAAATCACTGAGTTGCAGGGAATGTCTTGCAACCACGGCCTAATTCTTCAATTAGCTATGTTTTAACTCTGAATTCAGAGTTCTATGGTTCTAAATTTTGGAGCTAAGCAGAAGACTACTACCTGTAGTTACACTATTGCAGCTCTTTAAAATTTCTTTTATGCTCTACATTAAACAGTGTACAGACTTCCTTAATTTCAACATGTTCCACTTCAGGGTAGGGGTAGGGGAATGAAAAACAAAAGAAATCTTACAGTCAGAGATTGCAATTGCTGTCCCAAGACTCAAATTAAACAGTGCTGATGGGATACTTCTACAATATATATATGACAAGAATCATCAAACTTTTGACCAACACTTGAATGTACAAGACTGGAAGTGCTTTAACTGTACGTACACTACAAAACAAAACCACGTAGACGTGTAAAGATGTGTCCATAGAACACAGTGGACACAGATTCACATGAGAGAAATGTGCTTATTATTTAAAAAAAGAAAATAAATAGCTCCAGTTATAATATATTTCTAAAATACACTCAGCATTATAATGCATGAATAAGTCATAACTGCAAAATTAATTACTAAATTATTGAAAAGACATGTCATTAATAGCTGTTCTTTTGCTGTCTCATCCCTTTTTTAGAGTCTTACCAATAAACACTGAACACTCTAAATACAGGAATAATAAATATCAGAAAACTATCAGTTTCTGAGACTGAAAATTAAGTCTGCTTCACCAAAATTCCAACTTTGTTGCTGTACTCACATTCCTTTCCCCAGGAGTTTTAAGTTACAACTTGCTCCACACAAAAATGATTTGGAATTGTGAAATGTTGTCCTGATCTGATGTTAGAGCAAAGCATTAGGATGGCATAAATTGAACAGCCATGATCATGATAATCAGACTAATAAAGTGCTTTGTTTTTCCTCTTGGAAAATATTTAATACTATTTTAATATATTCTTATGAATTTATTAAAAAAAAAATCTTTGATACTGTTCTTCCTTACCTCCCATTCTTTAGCAGCATCTTCAGTACTTGATTCTTCACTAGTTTCAGGCTCTTCCTTCTTTTTTACCACTATAAATCCAGGTTCCCGAAGAGACTCCCCAGTATCTTCTGCATATATTTCTGGACTCCACTGGATAAAGAAGACATACAAGTGATCTGTCCTAGAAAAGTCAAGTTATGACAGAAAAGAAAAATAAAGTAAGTTTGTGATGTCTAATAATATTAAGTATTTAAGGTTAATATAAAAATACTATTTAATATTTTACTAGATGTTAGAGACACATTGGAAAAAAAAACTAGCTAGTTTTCTGGTATTTTTTATTTTTTAAATATATGAAGCTGACTCTGGAGAAAAAAAACAGGAAACAAGTTGGCAATGGATTAGTAGTGATTTCATATACAAGTATGGTCTTTCAACCACTTCTGTCCCATTGGATACCTCTGCTTAAAACTGAAGTAACTCCCAAAATAAAACACAAAGACTTTTTAATCTTATTTAGAATGAGTTACATAAAACCAAACAAAACTAGAATTTAAAAAAATTCTGCATGTCAGTTTTCCCTGAGCCTGAAGAACAGCTGACCACTTTCAAGACATAATCAGAATTGTACAAATTGTGGGAAGTACTACAGATGTGGAGGAACATCTGTAGTACTTCTGTAGTACACCTGTAGTACATCTGTAGTACGGCTGAAAGCATGCACATATATATATGAATCATAAACTACAGACTATTCTAACTATACTAAGTACCAAGATTCAGAGTTACCTCCTTTTAAGTTATGTGCCACAAACACCAATGTTCTCCAGTTTAGAAGAGCAAAATCACCCAAATTCACAGGAGGAAGTTATTCGCAATCCTAACAGATGTCAGTCTATCCTATATTTACTGCAGGTGCACAGACAGAGCTCACATGAAAAGGACTTGCAATGCATCCACTAGTATCTCTTGATCATGGAAAAGAGAGTCAGAGCTAGAGCTTCATGGCTCTGGTTACAATAGTTTGAATATTCCTTATGCCTTTCTTCAGAGATATTTGCTATATCTGGGTATTGTATTAGCATGAAGAATAATATTTGAGCTTTTTTTTCTTCCCTTCCTTAATAATCCTTGAAAAATGGAACATTTGAAGAACAGCAAGAGATACAGAACTGCAAAGTTTCTCAAAAGTGCAGTTATATTTTCCATGTGCCTCTGCTCAAAAGAATGCACACAGGATGTAGTAAGTCTCAGAACAGGGTCAGTTATATAAAGTCACCCTTGTTAAGACTGAGGTTCCTGAATAACAATGATGAAAGGGGAAAAAAAAAA
>WBNO01019409.1:0-55235 GCA_013400575.1 Peucedramus taeniatus
GGTGAACAAGAGAATTCAATGTCCTGGGAAGATCCAGAAACACCGGATCTGAATGTTGGAGCACCATCTAGTGAACACAAGAGTTCACCTTGATTCTGTGTTGGCGTCTCACTTAGCAGAAGAAAAAAGTGTGTAAGCAACAGCCCATACACCCTCGTTCTGTGCTGAATGCCCAGTTTATGCTAACTTCTTGCAAGCTGCAAATATTCAAGAGAAAGAGATTCTCCTCTTAATGATTCTTCTGGATACTGGAATGTCTTAAAGAAATCCTCTCTTCTTGCTCTAGAGAAAATATTTGGGAAGGTTGTCTGCACTCTGATGGTGGTGATGGAGACACTTTGGAAGAAAACTGATGTTAGATTAATACTGAATGCAGAAGCCAATGTATGAATCCCCAAATAGTTCTTGCTGAAGTATAAGGTATCTTTCTGCTCATGAAGAATTTCTATGTAACTCTCAGATGACCAGATTCTGTAAGGTCTAACCCTAATCTATAAGGTTTTCTCCTTTCTCCTCCTTACCTTAGAGATATAGAATTTCATCCCTCATTCTAGTTAAGTTGAAAAAATCCTCTGGAGGTGAACTAGGCTAACACCTTCTCAAAATATGAGCAACTTTAAATTTTCACTACATTGATCTGGATTTATCTAGCCAGTCTTTTAAAAATGCCTCCAAGACAGTCTCTGCCTCAAGAAGCAAAATATACAGTTAATAACATCCTGATTATGGATTCTTGTGTCAGGATCTTCCACCTAGTGCAGGTTATGATGAGGAGGTCACCAGAGTTAGTCATGGAGAGCAGAACTGAAAAATAGCAGTAGAGAGTTGTTCTAGAGGAGTCTCTTCCTCACAATTAATTCATGAATACCTTTTCCTCTCCTACACAAACAGCTTAATGAAAGATGACAACACTGCACCTAAACCACTGGAGCAGGAGGTAGGGCAGATGGCACATTTGGAAGAAAATAAGAAGAACTTGAGCAGCAGAAAGATGAGCTTTACAGCTTATTCTAAGACATGATGATGTGAGAAAGTTTGTGCAGGTAAAGGTGGCTCAGCTACTGTGTGAGGTAAAAAATATCAGAAATTCTCAAGATGATGATAAAACAACTATAGTGCAAGACTGACTGGGATTCAGCTCTTACTTCAGGGTTGGGATTTGCCTGGTTCAATGAAGGCACTGATAGCACAGACTTGAACAGGTCACTGTGGACTCCCTTTACAGTCAATAAGAGTCTAATTAATAGAGTAAATGCAGTTTAGGATATAATTTGTGTTACTTTACAGAGACATCCACACTTGGTCAGCTGAAGCCTAAGTAACACAGATCCTGCCCCCAGGAGCAGGACTGGACAACGTGACACCCCAGAGACAGACACTTATATTGTAAACTAATAAAATATATTAATTAGAGGAATAATATTTAATTTAGACTATCAATGGATAAAATAAAAAGAAATTTCTTGATCTGTACATAATCTGTGCTCCCTTTCTGCATGTGACAAAATTTTAAGATCCACATATTGCATAAAAGACTTGCTAGATTTTTGCCAGTTTTCTTTCCTTAAATAAGGCCTTTTGGAACAATTGCTGACAATTTCTATCTTGTTCATTGATCAAATTACACTGAATCTTAAGATATTTTCAGGCTCCCTTACTGATTCAACTGCAACCTCCCAAAATCTTTGCTGTTCAGCCTTCCTCATTCTTCTTGCACTTTGACTCAGGTCCTCTTCCCATTGTCTGTTTTGTGCATTTAGGTCATATTAGGTCAATTTTCCCCCTTTTTTTTTCCTTACACTCCTCAATCATAAACCCATAGAATAATTTAGGTTGGAAGGGACCTTAAAGATCCTCCAGTTCCAACCCCCTGCCATGGTCAGGGACACTTTCCACTAGAACAGGTTGCTCAGAACTTCTTCCAGACTGGCCTTGAAGACCTCCAGGGGTGGGGCAGCCACAGCTTCTCTGGATAACCTGTGCCAGAGTCTCACAACCCTCACAGAAAACAATTTTTTCCTAATATCTAATCTAAACCAAGCCTCTCCCAGTTTGAAGCCATTCTGCCTTGTCCTGCCACTCCAGGCTCTTATAAATAGTCTCTCTCCATCCTTCTTGTAGGCTCCCTTCATGTATGGCAAGGACAATTAAGACACAACAAATCTTCTCCAGGCTGAAGTACTCCAATTCTCTCAGTGTTTCCTTGTAAGAAGGGTGCTCTATCCCTCTGATCATCTTGGAGGCCTCCTCTGGACTCACTCCAGCAGCTCCATGTCCTTCTTGTGCTGGGCCCCAGGGCTGGACTCAGCTCTGCAGGTGAGGTCTCACCTGAGCAGAGCAGAGCAGAGCAGAGGGGCTGGATCCCCTCCTTTGCCCTGCTGTCCACACTGCTTTGGATGCAGCCCAGGAGGACCTGGATTTCTGGACTCTGAGTGCACACTTCCAGCTCATGTCCAGCCTCTCATCCTCCAGCACTACCAAGTCCTTCTCCCCAAAGCTGCTCGTTATCTGCTCATCCTGATGCCTAAAGACTTTTGCTTTTTATGTATTTTGCATATATTCATGGCTCATAGAATACTATTGCATAGTTATGTAGCTCCTACATTTTTAACTTATGAAATTGTAGAAATCCAATGCTGGATGTGCCCACGACCGCCAGGACACCTGAAAGCTTCCAAATAAAAGTCTGCCTTTTATTTTACTATTTTAACACTGTAGCAAGACTTTTCCTCTTGACATCAGGCAACAACCCCCTCATCCTGGATTGACACCAAGGGTTGCCTTGACCCAGGTACAGAACTAGCACCTGGCCTTGTTAAACCTCATGAGATTCCACGAGCCCATTTCTCCAGCTTGTTCAGGTCTCCATGGATGGCTTCCTGCATCCTGAATGACTTCTTTTCCATCTGACCTCAAGAAAAAGCTTCTAATCCTGAGCTCCTCATCAGCTGAGGATCCCATAATACTACTGACCAGGATAACTAAATACAACACAGGGAACTCTGTGAGCCATTCTAAGTCATCATAAATACATTAGTTAAACTCATAGCTTTAATTTCTTCATGGCATTGTTGTCCAGATGATGCATAGGATAAACAGGGCCATATTTTAAGCCTTGTGACAGCATTTAAGAACTGAAATGTAATTAGAGGAGAGCGAGTTATCAGCAATTCAGGCTGATGCTAACAACAAAGGGCAATAAAAAGATGGGTTTGATTGACCTGATAGAGAGAAGAGGACCTATTTTATATGTATTATGTAAATGCTACCAGTAAAGATGAGAAGGAATAAGAAGAGAGACTTCCCTAAGGTTCCCAGTTTACAGAAATTAAAAGGAAGAGACACACTCATGAGTCACGTTTAGCAGAGTGGAGTGGAAAGGATCAGCATTTCCTGTGCCATTTGTGTATTTTCAACTCTCCTCCACAATACTTAAGTTTTCTGCCTAAATAAATCATTTTGGAAGTCCCAACAGCAGGAGAGTGATGAATGGGAAGGCAGAAGGAGAGTGAAAATGAGCTAATCTCCCCAATACATTAGAATAATAATTCTTTGTCAGGCCTAACATTCAATGAAAAATGACTTTTGCTAGCGCATTAGTCTGGAGAGGAGATTTTGATAATACAGTAGTGGAAAGCAAAGATTCATCTTTGAATCGAAGGAAAGTGAGGGGATTAGAGGATTGCTCAGAATAATTCAGATGCAATGAAATACAGTTCATGGCAAGAGAAGCCCTAACACAATAGCCCCAATCAAACAGGATTTAGGCACAGTTAGAAGTAGTACTCTAATTACCGGCAATTGATTTAACTGAAGAGCTTCCTGCAACTCTGTAGGAGTGAAAAAAGGGATTTATTTTGTTTTTTTTTTTATTTTACAATGAAACCCATGTTTTTTAAATGGTTTCTTGGTTCCAAGGAAGAGTACTAATAGTTCAGCTGGGAAGTTTTTATGGAATAAATCAAAGATACTTTGCCATCAGTAAACCATCAGACATGGAAATCTGTTTCCTAGAAAGTGGCTTGGGATTGTATGTGAACAAGTGTGTCCTCAAATGCCAAATCAGTGTTACAAAGAAGATAAATGGGGTACCCTGACTCTTTTTAGCCACTTCAAATCTCTTTTTTTCAGGTAACACAAATTCATGGAACCAGGTCAGGTGTTGAGACAGCTTCCCAAAGGTTAAGTGACTTGAGTCGGGAGTTTGTCACTGCTGACAAAAAGTGCCCTGAGTTGTAGGAATTCCTCAAGGAAATATAAAATATCTACAGGGAGCCAGGCAAGAAAACTGGAGGCCTAATTGTGTAGATCTTAAACAAACATGTCTTCCTTGATTTGTGGGAGCCAGGCTGGTGCAGCTGCAGGTCCTCACCATGAATAATAAAACAATGAATCTTCCAGAAAAGGATCAGGTAGCAAAGAGCTGTGATACCTTCACCTCCATCCTGTGTCAGCAGTAGTGTGGTCAGCAGGGACAGGGCAGTGATTGTCCCACTGACTCAGCTCTGGAGAGGCCACACCCCAAATCCTGGGTTCAATTTTGGGTTCCTCACCATCAGAAAAACTTTGAGGTGTCCAAAGAACAGCAACAGAGCTGGGGAAATGTCTGGAGCATAAATCTGATGAGGAGCAGATGAAGGAGCTGCAGGGGGCTCAGTCTGGAGAAAAAGAGGCTCAGGGAGGACCTTCTCACTCTCCACAGCTCCCTGACAAGAGAATGCAGCCAACTGTGTCATTCTCTTTGCCCTGGTATCAAATTACAGGATCAGAGGAGATGACCTCCCGTTGCACCAAGGGAGGTTTAGGTTGGATGTCAAGAAAAGTTTTTCACTGAGAAGGTTTTCAAGGATTGGAAAAGGCTGCCCAGGGAAGTGGTGGAATTGCCATCTCTAGAAGTCTTCAAATAACATGCAGATGTGGTGCTTAGGAACAGAGTTTAGTGGTGGCCCAGCTGATGAAAAAATCCTGAAAGTGCTTTGCCTAGAAGCAGAATTTTATATACTTGTAGCATTATGAGCTATGAAAACACAACAGTATTTTTACACATGTACACGTCTTCTTTTATAAGAAGTGAGAGGAAATGTCGTGTGTACATCAGATCATGGAGTTAACAGGATAATCAACAGGATGTGTCTCCTTGAACTTTGTTTTCACTGCTTTTGCAAGTTCTGTCACTTTTGATGATTTCATTCTTAGGAGAGACACTTTTTGCAAATCAGCCTTCATTCCAGATTGCCTGTGGTTTATGTCACTGGAAGTTATAATAGCCAATCTGCACTCAAACAGTTGCTTTGTCGAAGTTACCCCTCCAAATAATTCCACTGCCAGAAGTCACATAAAAATGGCATCATTTCAAGGCTTATATTATCCTCAAGTGTTTCCTTTTAAATAAATAGGGAGGTCGCTAGAAGAGATGGGCATTTCTACTTTGAACACAAGATGAAGTAAAGATCAAGATAATTTCTACATTGTTCTAATTTCATGCCTCAGTGCTTTAAAGGAGCCCTTTAGAGTCAATTGACTCTTTGATCATTGACTAAAATCTAATAACTTTGGCAGCAAATGAGGTGTGAAATGCTGTCAAAATCACTTCAATAATACCTGTGTGGTACTAAACATTTTCATCTCTGTGGTAAGAGTTTGTAAAAAAAGCCACAGTTAAACAATTGGTGGCTCTAGAAATCAACATGCTTTTGCATTGAAAAATATTTGCAATGTCCACCTTAGATTTCAAGTCCAAATCAAGGGAAACTCCTACATAGTGACAAAGATATTGATGGACTGCTATCAATACCCAGAATATTGTATGTGGACTGCAATGAAACCATTACAATGCTTTGTAAATGTAGTATTCTTTCTATTTAAGAACTTCCAGAGACATTTTAAGAGTTGACATTAATAGGTAAAAAATTTTGATTTCTTTTTCATTTAAAGTAGATATTTAAGTGCCTTTTTTCCAAAGGAGATACCAGGTAATGGTCTGTAAGTAGCAAATTCCAAGAGCCTGTTTCTAAGCTTTGCTCTAGAGTAGAATTACCTCTTGGAGCTGCAGCAAATAATGTGTGTGTCAGCCTGCATGTAGTGTGGATGAAGATTGATTTTTCTGTTCAGGACTCCTACATTATTTTTTTGACCTTTTCCTAAAATTTTATGTGTGGCTTAATGCATTCTCAAATACATCCAGTTTTCAAAATCTCTGTAAACTGAAGGATATCCCTGTCTGACAATGTTCTTTTGTGAATTAATTGGATGATATGTATAAATACAGATGGTTGCATGCTTTCAAACAGGTAGTGTCTCAAAATTAAAATTTTTGTAAGTCCTTCAAGTTTAAAATTACTTTTTTTCATTCAAAACAAAACCATACTTTTTATTTTTGTTTCCACTGAACTGAAATACTGTCTCCTTTCTGAAGAACCAAAATAAAATATGGTTGCAAATTTACTTCCTTTTCAACTCTTCATTTTATATTTCCCCTCCTTTTAAACAGGTCATTAATACTTTATGCCTCATTCTGAATTACTATGAGATCTTTGAATGTGAGGCACAATGTAAGCATGAAGTACTAGCTCATGTATATTACAATTACAGTTCCAGGCAGAACTCAATAAGCAGAGGGCATATCTGATAATGTCTCATATTCTGTCAGAATAAGGAAAAAGTACATGATAAAAAAAGCTTAGAGGTGACCCACAGGGAAAGTAATGACTTCTAACAAATCTGGCATTTTTTTTCCCAGTAGAAAAATAATGAAGTAAAGAGAAAGATGAAGAGAAATGAAAGAAAAAAGTTATGTCTTGTAAAATATTTAGAGAGACAAGTTCAATTGATAGTAAAGCAGACAGGTACATTTAGCAGGACCAGAATTGTTCTCTTAGTCTTTGCTTTCTATTCAGATAAAACCTGGAATTACAGGATGAACAGAAACCATATTTCTTCCTCTGTCAGCAAAGGCAACAGAAGTTTTGTGACGGAAATTGAAGTATAACTGGGTTTTTTTCTCCTCTTTAGGTAGTCTCCATATCTGAATGAATTTAAATGGTAGGTTTTGGAAAACACTGAACAGTGCATTTCTTTTTGTATTGAACATGATCAAATATGTCCAAATCAAGATGAGAGATGAATGGCACTGCTGTGCAGAACAACCACTCATTTTATGGGCTGTATTTCAGTCCATGGACCTGGCTGCCAGCATTCATCCTGTTTTGACAATCCTACTCAAATCACCTTGAAAAGGGGTTTCAGCATTTTTCATCCCTATTATAGGTACATTTTGAAGTTGATTCAGCTCATGCTTTGCTTTTGAGAAGCTGGCAAGTTTATTAAGAACAGTTCTGGTGCACTAGATAGAAAAGACCCTTTAGGTCAGGCTGTCCCCTCCCTGTGCTCCTTGGAGCTGCTCCCCTCCTGTTTCAGTTTCCCAGGTGGTTACACTGCCACTGATTCTCCAGTGAAGATGCTTTATAGTTTTCAGATCCCTATCAGGAGCAATTCTCAAAATTTAGGTGACATTTTCTCTGTTCCAGATTCCTATCTGTTTCCTTTCCTATTTCTATTCCTGTTTCTAATGCATGACTTTTTTTTTTTTAATATAGTCAAAATAATTTGTGTCTCTCTCTGCTATATTCCCCTCTCAACTGAGTAGCTTTGAATGATTAATCCATTACACATACCCTGGTTTTGATCTTGCTAAGCAGTTAAGCTGTGGCTTGCATATGAGAACATGAATAGTTGCCAGATCTTGGAATGTAAATAATTTCTTACAAACCTGTATAAATCTATATTCTGAGGTGAGAACTACTCATTTTATTTTTTTCTGAAAACAATAACCACTGTTTTTTTTCTAATAGCTTTTCTTTTACTTTTCTCTAAAGTACCTTTATTTTGGATTTTTTTTCAGATAGAGATCTCAGCCTGTTTCCCTTTTCGCAATCTGTTCAAAATTTTGTAAAGTGGTCCTTCCCTGTCAGACCCAAATTAAAATCTAAAACATAACTTAAAAATATCATGTGAGCTCATTCTAATGATGGAAGAAAGATCATCTAACACTGATTGCTGTATGACTCTTATTTTTGTTGCTGCCCTAGGGACTGTAAACTCCTGCATCTGCTCTTTGCTTTTCCTTCTTAACCTTTTGAATTCCTTAAATGGTGCATCTGTCCTGATAAAAACTGTGTGTTCACCTCCTGTATACCCATTGGTCAACAAAATTGTGCTGTTTGCTCTTCAATCTCTTCCTCACGAAGTGAAGTAGAAAGTAAATAAAACTGAAATAACAGAAATTTTTACACTGTTCAATAAATGCCTCCTCATAATCTGACACACAGGGTACTCACCAGTGTGAATGTATTTTTGGCTATAAGGTGGTAGTGAGACACTTTATTAAGCATGAAATAGGACTGCTTATCATGCTTCTCTCATGCATGAACATACACCTAGACAATCCTGTACCTGAATAACTTAAACTCTCTCAAAGAAACATTTAGTCACCCAACCATGCATCACTCACTACTGTTCATATTTGTCATGTGATGGTTGGTCTCTTCCTGAAGGTCTCCTCACAAAAACCACCACCCATGGCAGTGTTTTACTTTATTATGAGTTTATTTTTGCTTTACCTGTGTACAGTACTCTGTTTCAAAAAGAGGTGCTGGAGATAAAACTTCCTTCAACCTATTGGGTGACTGATCTCATTGTTTTACCATTGCTCTACTTTTGTAAACCTGTCCTCCACATCACAGGAGAGAGTGAGGAGCTGTGCTGGATTCTGCTTCCTTGGAAATGTAATTACTTTGTCTTGCCAATTTCTCTGGCAAGGGTTGTCTCTTCTCTTTTGAGATTACCTCCTGAAATAGAGGTGTCTGCTGTTCCAGGTTGAGAGTTACTGCCTGCAGAGTTATTGATATTGCTCCACAGGAGCTTTGGAAGGGTCAGCATAGTGCCAGGAAAGAGGGTGGGTGTTAAGAAGTGTGTGGATTAACAATTTTAATTATATGGTTTAACTAACTTGTTCAGCTTGGAGAGCCTCATCACAGCCTACACCTTCCTCAAGTGGGGCAGAGGAGGGGAAGGTGCTGATCTCTTCCCACTGGTGACCAAGAAGACACATGGAATTGTTATGAAGCAGAATTGGGGAAGTTCAAATTGGGCATTAAGGAAAGGTTCTTCACTGAGAGGATGGTCAGTACCTGCAACAGACTCCCCAGGAAAGTGCTTATGGCACTAAGGAGCTCCTGGATGATACTCTCAGTCACAGGGTTTAATTTTAGGAAGTCCTGTGAGGTTCAGGGAGTTGAGCTCTGTGATCCTTGTGGGTCCCTTCCAACTGGATATTTTCTATGATTTTTTTTTTGTTACTTTCTCTGTTCATGAGCACTTCACTTGCATTATTATCTTCTCTTCTTTATAAATGGACTTGTGATGATTCTGAATTAGACTGTGAATTATTAGACTGTAAGTTAGATGTAAATGATACCAACACACTCTTGGTTTTACCTAATCTATAGGTCAGCTGTGCTTCCTCTCTGCCCATAAACAAAACTTTGAATTAACGACCATGGCTGGTCTTTCAGACTTGAATATCATGTCATAACTTCCAGGTGACACATATAGGTAGGTAGCCAGCTTGGATTTGGGCTATAAAGCATCTCAGAGACAATGCCATAAACCTCTTACACAGCTTGGTATTTAGAAAAATATTTGTGTAGATAGTAGAGGGAAGATTTGATATCATCACAGTAGTTTGTGTTCCTACACAAGGGTTTTAGTTTGAATCAGGAGAAGGAGGAAGATCAGTTAGCTTGAATCAGAAGTGCTAATTCCCATGTGTTGCACTTTGTTTTCTGTCACAGAGCTTGGCAGACACCAAACTCAGCTCCATTTAGAAGGAATTAGAATAAATCTGGGGTTCACCCAAACCAGTCAAGGTGTAAGTCTGCAATAAGACCACACCACTGGGTTAGGTCCAGTATTAAGCCAAAAACTTGTCTATAGTATGGATACATGATCTTTAAAAACATCTCTTTGGTGCAGACCCACTGCTGTTGGTCTGAATTTTTTCTTTAAGTAGAAACAGCCATTATTTCTGAGGAAAACTGGTGATCTGGAAATCAGAATTTAATGGTCTGAGCTGGGACAAGGAAGATTTCCCAACGAGTCAAGCTGCAAAGTGACAATGGGGCATCTCTCCCCAGCACTTGGAGGCCATGCTGGTACTGGAGGAAGTGGAGAATCTTTCAAGCCTTCAGCCATGCCAGGGAGTCCTAAAAGCCTCTCCATGTTCCTAGAGAGCTGGATAATTTCAAAGTAACAAAACTGGTCATGAAAGCTGAGCTTGAAAAACAGAACCCCTGGGTTTCTGAAACAGTTTGAAGTATTTCCAAAACAATGTCAGCACTGCAGCACTTTGCATATGAGTAGAATATTCCTCACATAAACTTTCTCATGAAAACATTCTACCAAATACTCTCTATTTGATCTCAATCTTATCTGAAAGCATTTTTAAGCTGGAGTATTTTGGAAAGGGAAAATATCACTGCTGTGACTTCAGTGATCTAAATTACTGTTTTGCCATGGGGATAAAGAAAAGAGGAACTAGTTCTAAAGAGACAGTGGAAAGAGGATGCAAATATTTCTGCTTTGCCAGTAATACTCAATAATTTTCAGAAAATGCTTGAAAAAAAAAGGAGAAGATTATTTGAAATGGAAAGAGAAATGAAAATGTCACAAAGCTTAATTTAATTTTTGACATTGTAAAGATAAAAAAAGTAACAATGAAGAGGCATAATTATGTTAATTCCATCAAACTCAGTGTAACAATCAGACCCCACAGATCTGGCCCCAGAAAGCAGTGCACATACATCTACCCTGAAAATGCATTTGGGCAAAACATTATCATATATGTTGAAAACAAAACAGCATTAGGACACGTTGTCATTTTGGATAACATTGCTTGCAAAATACCTTGAAACTTCCTTTATCAATGATTTTTTAGAAACTGTTCATGATCCTTCATTCAAAAGAAATTGTTAAGTAATAAATTTTATATTTGCTATATTCATTTTGTAATGTGAAATATTAATGCTTGGGTTTTTTTTCATGTATAGATAAAACCAGTCTCTTACAAATATTTTCAGGCTTTATATTCCTGAAGGTTTTGAGCACACATGTCAAAATGGCCAAGAAATCTATTTGATACAGTTGTGTTTGCCTTACATGACAGTTAAATTCTCTTAATCCAGCTAAGTTGTTATATGAATAGAGAATGGGAAGTTAAATTGTTGATACAGAGAACCTAAGCAGAAGACACTAAATATTTAATGTATTGGCAGAAGGACTTTGGTAACATTTCCTTCATTGAACAAACAAGCTGGCCCAACCCATATGGAATCCCACACATTTTGGAAAAATCTGTTGCAAACTTCTGATTGTCTGCATAGCTCTTGGAAAGAGCTGCTGGGGAGATCTTAGGCTAGAAGTGTTCAGCTTCATCCTCATGTCTGGAAGAAAGCCCTGCATTCATGAGGAATATAAAAGAGATTTCTTAAAAACAGTTCCTAGTCCAACATCCATGGGTTTACATTTGCCTTCCAGATTCCCCTGGTCACATCAGTTGTACTGATGGACATTTTGGGAGATTAGATCCCACGTTTCCACTACGTGAGCTCAGTTAGGAGCTCGACATGAATTCCATCCTCCCAAGACTCCCCACAACCCAAGGAGCACCGAGCGTGTTCCAGACTGGAGCACTTTGGGTAGCACAACATTGTTCAAGCCCTGTGGCAGCAACTCTCCACTGTGAGGTGCAAAATAATGGGTTAATGGTCTGATCTGCTGCACAGCCCCAGATGGAACACATTTTGATCTCTCTGTGGAAAACTCACAAAAGTTCCCCGAGGCTGATGTTTTATCCTCTTGGCATCAAAGGAGTGATACAAGATCTCCTGGGAATTGTGATGCAGCTGCCTCTTATTCTCATTCTCCTCTGGATGATGACTGAACCATCCAGACTGCAATTTCTGCACTATTTTAAAGTTTCTTACTGGGGTACTGTGTGGGAGTCCAGCAGGTGCTTTGCACCCAGGAAGAGTTTTTTTGGCATTCTTTGAGTATCTGCCAGCAGGATGCCAATTTCCATGGTTGTGCAAGCACCTAAGCTGGGACCTTATCAATCCTTTGAGGTTTGATCCTTTTTTCTCTTGCTGGTATTTATTATTCAATGAGTATGTGCATGTTCAGACAGTTTGCATTCTCCTAGTACTATCATTTTCCCATAAATATACATTATTGGTCACTGCCAGAGGCAGGAACTATGGGCTGGATTAATATTTCATCCAGTCTCACTACTTATGCAGTTACAGCTCTGAAGTTTCACAAATCTGACATCTGCACCTCTCTTCAAAGGTGATGAAGTCACATCCTTACCATAGCTCAGGTTCTGTTTCTTCTCTGAACCTCTCCCTACAGCAAGGAGTGAAAGGAGAATGTTTCTTTTTATGCAGGCTTTCTTTGCACTCATTTTTGTTCTTTTATGAGTAAGAGAAAGAAGACAAATAGAATTATGTTTTGTTCGGAGCAGAAAATGATGAGTTTTGTGTGTGTTTTCTGTCACCAGCATGTAACCCTGAAGAAATGTGCCATGATTACGGAGTGCTCATCAATCTGGATCTCTGGTAAGGAATAATAAAATAAATCATCATGAAGAATAGCCATATTAGTCCTGACTGTGTTAGTCTTTAATGATACCAAGAAAAATGACACTATTTTCATTTAATTAGACCAAGAAAGGTTGAGTTACTACATTTGGGTGGATATCTCATGGGTTGTGTTCCAATGAAGATATTGGATAAAGTTTTCCCTATTGCTTCTGGAAGTTCTATAGGTATTCAGGATCAATGTCATTAAATAACTGGCAAATTGGGAACTAAACTTTCATCATTAGATATTTAGGGACTTGAGACTCCTACCCAAAACACCTGAATTGGGCACACAAAACGAGACATGCATTATGAAAACATCCAAAGCAGTAATTCTAAACCACAGACTTGTGTAAATACTCTTATTCTGAAATCAGTGCTCTTTAATTTTTGCTTCTCTCTAAACTCTTTTCTAAATGACACAAACCAAGCTGAAAAAAAACATGTTATTTTCATGCCAGAAAAAAAGCACATATTAGCATAATTATCCTGCTTCCCTGAGAAACCAGGGCCTGAAAGGGAACATGAAAATGTCCAAAAGACAGAGAAAAATTATCAGCCATGAGTTTGTGGGTGTTAACTCTCTTTCTCGTCACCAGCAGGTGAAGGTGCTGCTCTAAACAACAGCACTGGATAGGCCTCAGAATAATTTATATTAAAATGTTTTTTTTGTTCAAAGATTTCTTGTGTAGAGGATTATGCAAAGTAGGTCTGTGCCTTTTCTTCACTGAGTAAATAGGTTATGTAAAATTTCAGTGATATTTCACTATGCATTCCATTTTGCTGACCAATAAGGTGAGTGCATGTGCATATTTCCTTGGAAGAGACCTGAGCATAATGTCATCCAAAATCAACTCTGCTTTGCCAGGAAGAGACAAAGAAACATTTTGTTCTCAGCTGTGACCTAAACAGGAGGAAGAGGGCCCCAGTAATTTGTATTGGTTCATCCCAAGGCAGTAAATGAACTTGACATTTCTTGTTTTTCTTGCATTTCTTGTCTACCTTTTTTATCCTGGAGGATAGGGATGGAACCAGCCTTTCCACACAAAAATTCACAATATATTGATTCAATGGATTGACATATAAAACTTGGATTAAAACAGAATTCCAGAAAGTCCTGAAAACTAGTTAAAACTGTATCCCACCTCCACTGTCGAGCTGATAATATCAGGTTTGGGATCCCGTTTCTGGAAAGCAGTGACCTGAGGCAGGTTTTGCTTTATTGTCTGACATTTTCAGTCTTCCCTTAATGACTTGACTGAGCAGTGAAATATTTCATATTTTGACTATAATTTTCTCAGTGTCAGTCATTAATCAAGTACCACTGAGGAGATATAGACTAGTTTTGTTTTCTGGACAGTATTTTAGCCTCTACTTCACCAGGTTGTCCAGAGAAGCTGCGGATGCCCCATCCCTGGAATTTTTCAAGGCCAGATTGGATGGGGCTCTGAGCAGCCTGTTCTAGTGGGAAATGTCCCTGTCCATGGCAGGGGCTTGGAATTAAATGATCTTTAATGTCCTTTCCAACTCAAACTATTCTGTGATTTTGTGATTCAGACACCTGGTTGAAGTGGCCACAGCCAGTGGGTAAAATCTGATATTCCCCCACCAGCTCAAGCCTGGGACATCATCCCTGTGCTGGGAACTGTGATCTTACATCAAAACACCAACACCAGTGTCAGGAAGAGCCTGGAATTTGGAGCACAGCAAGTAAATAACCTCAAATCAAGATTCCTCAGAGAATTTAGATGGATACACCTTGTTTTTCATTTTGTGTGCAGGAGCATAGAAAAGCCTATGAGCAAGTATTGAACCAATACTTGAAATTATCTGAGAAAAGTTATTTGGGATTCTGAGCTGTGGCTGCAGCTCCTGACCCTGCCACAGACACTTCATAGACCTTGGGCAAAGCTCTCTGTACTCTGCAGCTTAAAATGGAAAGATTGAAACTTCATTTCCTCTCTGTCTTCTTTCCCTCCACAGAACAGGAAGATTTTTTATGATTCTGCTCCACAATGTCTAAAAAGGAGATTAAGGTGTTTCATGGAGTTGCCTGTCTGTTGTGAACCGTAAATAATAAATACACAATTCTGTTCCATGAAACAACAGGCTTTATCTTCCATATTATATTGCTGTTCAAAAAGTCCTACTGCTATTTCAGCTGGAAAAAGCAAGCATCAATTTTCTCTCACTAGTGGGACAGGAAATTTTTCTGCATTTTGAAAAAAAAAGGGGGGATATATGGCACCCTAAAGCCACCTGCACATTTTGATTACTGAATGATTTGGAATATCCATTGACAATCTCCAAAATACTTTTCTACCTGCTAGGTTAACTATGTGTTAGAAGGCCATAAACGCTGAGGTTTAGATAAATTCATGACATTTCCAGCTTAATGGAAATGTTCAGCTTGCTGTTCCCACTGCCAGCAGTACTTCTGGATTTAATTGTTGAAGTGCTTCTGCTACTGAACAACTGATGTAAAGTGACATGTAAAATAAGAATTTTGCAGATGGGAAAGGTTTCATTTTATTTCCCCACACACACACTAAAACTGTCCTAATGAATATGGTAGCAAAATTAAAGAACTGTGAATTTCCCCCAGGATTTTCCAGCTGGACAAGAGGACTGCAGGATACACAGCTCTTGGAGGACACAGCTCTGCAATTCTACACTTGGATTCCTCTCCCTCCTTCCCCTACACACATGGCATCAGCCCATGCTTCCCTTCATACTCCCTCATCAAAATTCTTCAGTTTGAAGACTCAGAAGTTTAACTGAAAGTTATTCTAAAGCTTTTTCTGCTCAAATAATCCATTAACTTTTGTCCAGACCCAAGTCTAGACAGAGGCATTTGAAAACACAGGGCTGTGCTGTGCTGGAATTCTGTCACAGAGCTGAGCTCAGCAGGAGAGCAGAGGAGCCATCCAAAGCTGTCACTCTGGCCATCCTGAGCTCACTGAAGAATTATATATTTTAGATGCCTCACCCAGCAGCTCCCAGGCTGAGTTCCTCTGCACATGTTTGATACCAAACTCCCTAGAAATTTCCATGGTAACACTTGGAGATGTCGCAGTGAATTCAGCAGCCACCTGTGCCTGACTTTGTTTTTAGCAGAGGGAGCCTCACTTTACACTGGTGTTGCCTGTCCCTGAGCATCCTTGGATCAGCACATGGTGAGGTGGGAATGGAATATTTTCCATGCTGCAGTCAGAAGGAATTGGGCATTGCTCCTGGTTTTGCCACTGGTTTCTGGGGTAATTGGTACCAAACCTATTTGAAGAGAAAACCATTAATATTGAGAAAGACCTCCAAGATCATCAAGCCCAATCTTTGGAACACCTGCTTGTCAATTAGACCACGGCACTAAGTGCCATGTCCAGTCATTTGCTGAACATTTCTGGGGATGGTGACTCCACCACCTTCCTGTCCCAGTACTTAACCAACCTTTCACTGAAGAAATCCTTCCTGATGTCCAGCCTGGGCCTCCCCTGGCACAACGTGAGGCCACGTCCTCTTGGCCTGTCACTTGTTACCTTAGAGGAGAGACCCACCCCCGCCTGGGTACAAGCTGATATCAGGAAGTTGTAGAGAGGGATGAGGTCCTCCCTGACCCTCTTCTCCAAGCTAGAATACAATAAAAATCATTTTATATTATTAATGCAAATTTATGTTACATTTAATTTATAAATTAATGAGGGATTGTAACATTATTTCATATTAATTCCTGACAAAGTACCTGGAAAAATCTGAAGTTCTCTAGGGCAGTGGTTCCCAGTTCTAAAAATATATGTACATCCTATAGGACCTTTGTCAGATCTGCCAAATCCCTCTGAATGTCTCAAGTACCTTGGGGTATCTCCAATCACACTGGGTGCATCATTAGGCAAATGAACTAAATTCTACATCTCTGTTTTCCCTGCTGGCTCCAGCCTGATCAGCAGAATGCCAAGAACTACAAAATGCTGCTGCAAAGCACATAACAAGGCAAGGATCAAATACATTTCTTCAGGAAAAGCTGCATGCATGAAGCTATCAGCTCGGCCTTGTCTCCATCCATCTAGGATTAATTATTCTCATTTGTGTACTTGTCATTGTTGCACACAAGATTATTTTCCTTTAAAATGGGACCACATAACTGCCTCTCCTTATCCCTTCTCCTCTTAATGAAAGCCTTCCCATCCCCTAAAGCTCCAGAAGAGAAAATAAAGCCATAACATCTGGATTTTATTAGTGGGAGTGACAACATGCTCCAATCTTTTTTTACAGTCAATTGCTCCCTGACAATTAAAAAAAATAAAACAGAATTTCTGCAGCAAATACACAGCTTGACTGTGAAGCAAAATGCACTTGTGGGAGAACAAGCTCACCTGGATGATTATCCCTTTTCAAAGAAAGGATGCAATCAGGGCAAAGACAGCAGAATTCCTTTCCAAAATGAATCAAAGACAGAAGCAGAACCAAGGCTGAACTCATCTTTTAGTGTCTGCTGATACAGTTGAACACAGTTTGTGTATTTGTGTAATTTTTTAAATGTTTATGAGGGAGGCAAGTTTTGTTTTTCGGTGAACATGACTAGGGATTTTTGTGGGGTTTTATTCTCCAAAACCCAATCCTTCAAAAACAAGCAAAAATATTTTTTAAATGGATCCATTTTAACAACAGAGCAGATCTTGCCAGTTTTATGAAAACTCATTTTCAGAAAGATCTCCTGGAGCTCCCATGCATCCCACCAGGGAACACAGAAGCAACAGTTTAAGGATACCAGATATAGCTTGAACTCTCAGGTCTTAAAAAAGATTTTTCTTGGTCCTAAAGGTGCTCTGAAATTGGGCATTCAAGATTATGTCCTTGAAATCTGGGATATTACCACTATCACTTATGGTGCCAAACCTCTTGTTCCATTATTTTTCATGTATGTATTGGCATAGTGAGAGAAGTTTTATTTATTAATTTATCTATTTATTTATTGAAATGTAATGCAAGGTAATCAGGAGAACTTTCAGTTTAAAATTATTTCTAAAAGAAGACTTAGAAAATGAAATGTGTTTCAGAAGACTGACGTTTTTCCCCCAAACCACCCACCAGCTGGGTTTTAGCTGAAGTGTTTTGGTAGTATGGAAATTTAAATGCAGTTGGGGAACTCATGGAGCAGCACAGAGATGACACGGGAGAAGGGGTTTGGAACTACATCTTCTCCCATGGTGTTCTACAGCTTTGGATGTATTTGGAAGGGTGGGAACACATAAAAAATCCACTCACTCCTCTGCAGCAGCCAACTTTTCTGTGTGGTTGAGAGCATGAGCTTCACAGCAGCTCCGACCTTTACGTCTCTTCAAGGTGTGCACAGATTGTCCAAGGACATACACATACTGTTATTTACTGGGGTTTCACATTCCCCAGGTAGTTATGTTACAGTCTTCCCAAACAGTATTTCCATTCTGGGAATTAAATTCAAGAAGGACCTGAGCTTAGTGCCAAAGCAGGGTTTTATCTTGTGACAGAGACTGTCTTTATTTCATGAATGTTGTGGGCAGAACTCTGATCTGAGGTGTGAGATCTGGGATATCACAATATTGTAATATCTCCACTGCAATTCCTGCTGCTCAGTTCTGCTTTCCAGTGAGGATTCACCAGGAGCAAAAGGAGCCTCCAAAGGAAACAACCTTCCTTGGTTGTTAAATAAGAATATAAGTGCTTCTCAGTAATTCCCTTACCTATATTGTGAGTTTAAGCAGCTTATGTTGTGTCAATTTGTTCTCATGCAGTCTGGATTTCTGAGTGGTTTTTCAGGAACATTATTCCTATATATTATGCAGTTTACTAATTATTTCTGTAACTGGCACCTGCTTCTGTTACACTGTTCCTGGGTCAGAAAATAGAATTACTGCAAATATTATAAATTTTGGTTGAAAATGTACAGAAAATCATGCTGTGAAAAGGGGACAGAGGAGTTCTGCAAGTTTATTCAAATGAAGGGAGAGAGTCCACCAGGGCACAGCCCCTGGGTTTTTCTCTCTCTCGGGGTTTTGGAAGGCACAGTCTCCTTTTATCCCGAACTCCCAGCTAAAAGAATAAATCACACAAGACTCCATTTTCTTCATGGTGGAAAAAGGCCTATTCTTTATTCAATAACTCATTTTTAAACAGTTTTACAGACTTTGTGTGTGACTCCAATTGGTTGGTAGCTTTCTTGCCAATTACTTTATTGGTTAGTAAAAGGTGTTTTACTTGTCCATCAAATATCTCTACTCTTAAATTGTTTACACATTTTCTTCACTGGTTCTCATGGGATAGATTTAATGCTTATGCAGGTGTTAGTTGTTTTTCACCCAGGAATAGATTGTTATGTTAACAAACTGTTCACACCAGGATTGCTTTCACACAGGAACTTGCAAAGTGCTGGCTTGACAAGGCCAGCCACTGATATAACAGGGCAGGACTGATTTTATGAAGCCTTTCTTTTATAATTTTTCTACCTTACTGCAACACCCAGCTGCACATTGCCCTCTTCCTTTTCCCATTTCCTGAGGTACCAGGAAGGTGCAGCCTTCCCAAAGTGCCTGCCCCATATTCCTCCTTGAACCTGGCATTTTATCCCAAAGTTCAGAAACCCAGGCTTGTGCAGACCCACTTGTTCAGGAGTCAAACTGTCTGGGTTCTGTAACAACCCTTGAAGTTAACAGAGACATTAAGACCCATTTTAAAGCTAATAACACCCATCTCCTCATCCATGGAATTGTTTGTAAAAGCATTAGCACACATCTTTCCTATCAAAGTAATAAAAGAAGTATTCAAAGAAGGCCAATTATAAAAAGAGACATTAGAGGACATCAACAAGATTGTTTCAGAAAGAAACCAAGAGGATCAATTTGTAGTACCAGGCTTTTCCTTTTATCAAAATTAGTGATTGGCATTGTTAGAGACAGACTGTTTTCCAAATGCTGTTTGTCCATTTTCTAGGCAAGAATTTCACCATAGTGGAGGCAATGGGAGCAGCTTATTAAATCACTGAATGTATGTTCAGATCCAAACTGTTCACTGGTGACCATGCTTGGGAGAGGGCCAGGAGCCCAGATCTCTCCTGGGCTGGGGGAGTAATTGCTGAAACATTAAATACAGACAGAAAAGCAATATCAGCTCCTCCCTCAGTGTTATTTTGCATAATGTCCCTGCCCATCGCAGGGGATTGGAACTAGAGAATCTCTAAGGTGCTTGCAGCCCAAACCATTCCATGATTCTGAGTTCCTGAAGCTGTTTACTCTGAAGAAAACTCAGATGTTGGGATCTAAAAACTACAGACAGAAAGGAAAGACTCCTCTTGAGGCAACTACTGGAAATTAAATGCTCCCAGCATTCAGGTAATTGTGACCTTGTACACTGCAGACCCACAAGAGGAACCTGAAACCTTGGTGAAGTCCGTCCTTGCTGCTTAACCTCAGATATCCCAGGCTATCCTGCTGTCCCTGGGAAACATTCAAATTAATCACAGTCTGAATTGCTTTTCAATTCATTACAAAACCAATTTGGGCAACCAATTCTAGGGCAGAATTCCTGTTAAGTGCATCTCTTATCGGAGAGATGTTCCTGATTCCTCGTGGTTTTGAAAGCTTCAAAAACTTCCAGAGTTACTCAGTGGCAAATCATAACCAAGGAGGCTCTTAATTCCACTTTCAGTTCTACTGAAATGGTAATTTCGCCCCAGACAGTCTCCCAGGTCCTTTCATGTACCAAACTCCTGGTCTTTCAAAGCTGAAGCCTTTGTTAGAATTATTAAAATAATCCAGTAGTATCCAGGACCAGAAAGGTGCTGTGAAGATAATTACAGTCAAAATTGAAGGTGATAACTGCACTACAGAAATAGAATCATGCCTTGAATGCTTTAGATAATCAGTAAACAGTTTGTTCTTCAAAAACATTTATATGATGTCCTGGAAAATCCTTATGGACACCCAAAACGTGACTTTGCTCTTTTCCCTCTGGCTCTCAGTCTCTTTTAAAGACCACATGTGCTCTGCTTGTTCACTGATGATTACTGAACTAATTTATTCCAGCCTGCCAGTTCCATCATCATGCCAGTTTGTTTGTCATCCCAAGTCCCTTAATTATTTTATGCAAACTGGGATTGCCCAGTGGAAATACTTTATTGAATCAGGCCACCTAGACTTGTCTTCTGCTTTGAATGCGCCTTGTCGGGAAGTAAAGAGAGAAAACTGGGGGCAGAATTAGGGAAAAAGGGAGAAAAAGAAAAGCATTCATATTGCATCTGGTTGATTTTGCCATAATGTAAATGAGAAGGAATTAAAAGGGCTTTTTACTCATAAAGGAGAGAACGTGAGAGAAGGTCATGTGCTGCTTCACGAGTTCCTGTTTGCCATTAGCACTGCACTAATTTCTTTTCTCTCTTTTAACTTTGTTTTTGCTATTTGCTGCTCCCTCAGCTCCTCAGACTGCAGCAGTGGATGATGGACACGTTTCCCATTTAGTCATGAAAGACCTGTGTCTATCTCCCATTAGATTAATGTTTTCAAATTGTATTGCACAAAGTAATAACCATCAGCCTGCTGGTAGCTTTTACACATTTTAAGTAATTTTTCTCCCTTGACAAGACATCAGATTAACATTGTAAAGGAGAAAGTTAATGCCCATGCAATATTTAGACAGACAAAGAGAGAAATTACATCTAATCAGGCCTGGTGTGAGTGATTTCATTAATTCCTGTTCTAAGAGTTCCAGATATTTTATGTTTTCAATCATTTATTATCTTTTCTGTTAATAAACAAGTTAATTTGCTCTGTTTTTTCACCTCTTCCAGGAACACTGACACCTTCAAACTACAGTACTCTGTCTGAAAAAAACCTAAAATCTGCTTGAATGAATCACTGCGATTTTTAGAACTTATTCCAGACAGAGTGCTCAACAGAAAATGCAAACCACTGCAAATTAATGGAATCACAGGATGGTTTGAATTGGATGGGGCCCTAAAGACCATCTTATTCCACTTCCCCAGCCATTGGCAGGGACACTTTCCCCTAGACCAGGTTGCTCCAAACCCCATCCAATCTGGCCAGAACAAATTGGTAAGTCACTATATGACTATAATGTATATTAATATAAAGTTATCTTTATATTAATATATAAATAGTATTGATGGAGGCTTACAGTTGTGTGGCACAATATGCTCAAAGCAATTTAGGAAATTCGGCTGCTCATAGCTAAGACGTTGCTCCTGTACCTTAACGAGGTTTGGGAATCGCTGAATCACAAAATCACAGAAAAGACCTCTGAGATTGCTGAATCCAGCCTTTGAAGATGAAAACAAAAATGCAAAACTGTCATTTAAAAAGGACATTTTAAAACAACATCTGAAACAATCTGCGGGATGCTCCAGAATTCATTATTCCTTGTGTCTCAAGATAATAAATTTTTTTGCAGAGACAGTTGGAGTTTTCATTTTTCTCCTTGCACTGTTCTCCAGTTGTCCACTTCTTCCCTTGAGTCATTTCTTTGTTTTTCCCCCTTCTTTCCAAGATCACCTGAAGATTTTCCCAACTGATGTAATAAATTAATACACTTTGTTTTATTTGTTCTCTCAAAAATAGCCAGACCAAGACTATTGCGTCCAGCAATCAACTTGTCCCTTCCTTTCTCCAGACTGAGAAGCAGAGTTGCTCAACAAATAGCTCCAATTTATGTCCATCATCCACAGTGTAAGGCAGTTGTCAGTGTGGGAGAAGATGATATAATACAGTTCTGTCTGCTCTGCTTCCCCACCTCCAGGGGCCTTTTTGTGGTGCTATTGACCTTGGCAGAGCTGAGAACTTTTATTTAGTGTTGCTGTTTCCTTCACTGAAGTTTACATATTTTAACTGGCTCGGGAGATGTCTGTGTATGTGTTTCAGACAATAAATGACTTCAGGCATTCTGATTCTATCAGTCAGTGAGATCTATCCTCCTCTGCTCTGAAGGCTACCACATTTTATACTGAAACAGCTGAAGATGTTATATGCTGCTTGTACTATTGAAAATGCATATTATTTCAATTTTTTTATTTTATTTTATGAAAACAACTTCATCATTTTGTTGATACCTTGGAGGCCCTGCTTTGTACCTAGATGAGACTACATTGACTCAGTGCACAAGTTTAATTCTGAGAGTTAATATGCTGAAATTTATTTTAGCAGTAGAGGTTTGTAATACTAAATGCTTAACCTATAATACTTTATTTTTCAAGAATTGGGTAAAATCTGAAAAAATAAATACAGGAAAAGAAGTGCTTGTGTGGAAAACATTCCTAAAATAACAAACTACTGAATGCTAGAGGTGAATGGTGCAGCCACCTCCAAGAAAATTCTTGTCAGATTCAGCCAGAAAACACTTTGTGACAACGGTTTATAATAGCACTTTAAGACTTAGAGAATCTGAACATAAACAGAGATGAATATACATAAAAAATAAATAGTCACCTAAGTAAATAAATGAAAAATAGCTGCAGTATTTGGTTATCATCTCTGGGAAGAAATATCCCAGTCAGAGAAAAACATGAGGTAGTTATCTGTCAATCTTGGATGTCTTTCTATAAAATCTCTTGTATTCTTAGGTGCCAGATCAGAGATTTACCAAGTACTGAGCACAGCAGATCTGGAATGGCTTTGGGAAAGGCACTTCTGGCCAGAACAGGAATGTGACTGAATTAACATTTCTGAAAGAGGAAGGACTTTTGTTGCTGATTTCCTTAGAGCTGTTGGCAAATTATAACCTCCCAAGCTGTTTGCAGACTATGAAATGAACAATGAAAACAATCAGGAAATGGATAAAGAGGAAAAATATTTCCTTTTGTTTCTTCATGATTTTTCACAGAAAAATGTTTGGTGTGTTCAGGTGTGAGCCAATAAAAGACCAAATAGACACAAGCATTTAAGCATTATTTTCTTCCAGTGCAAGCATGATTTTGGTTTGATTATAATGAGTTCATTAAAAATTGTCAGAAGCAAACATTTTGACCTTTTGTGACAGGTAGCATTGCTCACAGCAGAATTGTCACCTTTCCTAAATTTTTATCAGAATATTCACCTTTGGGGATCATTATTTCTGAAGAGGAAAGATGGTAGAGATTTTGCAAGGAAAAATTACTGTTCTGACACTTATACAGATCCTTTTGTGCCTGTGAACAGAGGTGAGGCAAGGTCTGGGGAAATAGGAAATATCTTTTATGATATCCTAGGAAAAAAACCAAAACCACCATAGGTGCTTTTAACTCCTTTCTTCAAATCTCTGATAGAAACAGCAGCTTTCAAAATAAAATCCAGCTTGAAAACAGTTGCTCTGAATTTTCCTTGATCTTTCATTTCTCAGAGTCTCCAAGGCTTTCCTGTGTAATTGTACAACATACCTGGAGAGAGACATGGTACTCAACAGTTCTTTTACTGTAAAAACTTTGGGGTGAAGATCTGTTTTTCTCTTGACACCCAGGGCAAACAGTTTGATGTTTCAGTGCTTGGATGCTTCTCCTACCTTTAGTTTTCTCTGTTTACTTGACATCTGAAAAAACATTTTCTTTCACTTTCTATTTCTAGTGCTTTAATGTTTCCATCAGAATTGAGTCATCTCCCAGACAAAGCAGAAAGAATGGGACTTCTAGGTGCAAGTCTTCTTACTTGAATGTTTGTTTTGGGATAAGTCACACTTGATGGGTCTTATTTTTCTCCATCTGTTAGAGGGAGTTAGAGGAATATGTCAAATATAGGTGTCAAGATGGAAACAATTTTGACTACCATCCTAGGCTACTTATCCATCCCTTCAGATTTGGGCTACTGAATTTGATCAGTGATCACACTAGAGATCTCAAGAAGTCACAATGCTCAAATTTCACTTTCAGGAGCTGGTAGAAAATGCTATTTTTTAAAAAATTTTATTTGTTACTATAGAACAAATTGTAAATATTATTCACTATCTGCTTAAAATAAACTACTCATGGTATCATAGAATGGTTGAGCTTCAATATTATCTCATTCCAACCCCCTGCTGTGGGCAGGGACACCTTCCACTATCCCAGGTTGCTCCAAGCCCCATCCAGCCTGGCCTTGAGCACTTCCAGGGATGGGGCAGCCACAGCTTCTCTGGGCAACCTGTGCCAGGGCCTCACCACCCTCACAGGAAAAAAAATTATCAAAGTATCTAATCCAAACCTCCCATCCTTCCATTAACCAGGAGATTTGCTAATGGCAGGTCCAAGGCAGATCCCATTCAAAACGTGCCACGATGTGCTCAGCTCTATCTGTGAGCCAAGGAATCTTTGGAGATGCTTCCTGAGTAATTTCACCAATTTGTGGATCATCCAAACCCTTGGTAGCACAGATCATGATGCAGCTGAAGGAGCTCTCAAGATGCCTTCCAAGAATTTTTCTTCTTTCCTGTCACAGCTGTTTCTCCATGATTATTGCCTCCCTTGTCCCACAGCAAAGTTCTGAGCATGCAGAGGTCAGATGGGCTCCCAGGCACTGTAAATGATTAAATTTGCAATTCAAAAGAAACTATTATGATTCCAACTGTTGTTAAAAATCAGGCCAAGGTTTAGAGTCTTCTGGGATGGGCCACAATAGCAGGAACAAGATCCCTGCTGGGTAACTTGTACATCTTTTACCTCCATTCCCAAGCCTTTATTTCCTTAAGATCTTGAGATAATGTTGCTTCTTAGTTTTTTATCAAACTGTTTGTGAGCACTGGAGGAAATGTTTTGCTATTAAGGCAGCATCTGATGCTTAAACACTTTCAATCTCTCCCAGGGAAAGAAGAGGGGAACAGATGTTAACATCTGCTTCGTTGAATCTGGCCTACATTTTCTTGTTGCCCACCCTCTCTTCTCCTCCCCACAGTGTATTGCAGTAGCATCCTGCCAGACAAAAAACATAAAATTTCATTCTGCAGTTCTTCTGCTGAAATCAGAAACCTGTAATTGGAGCACAGACTGTCTTTAGAACAGAAAGAAACAACAACAAACTCCTCAACTCCAAATTTGTCAAGTGCAGGTGACAAAAGACTTTTCTTCAGGCATCTGTTCCTCGGGCTAACTTACTGTCAGTATAACCTTCCCAAGATAAAATAAATTAATAAATAAAAATACAAAAAGGGGCAAGAATTATTTTCATCTTGAATTTTGCTTGCTCTGACTCCCCACAGCCCAGTTTTGTACAGGAGCTGTCTGCTCAGTAAAGAGCCCTGCAGCACTATTTCAGAGAATATCTCTCCTAGATCCAGGTTTTGCTGTAAATCTTGCACACAGCAATGACATGCTTCATCCCAGATTTTAGCAGCCCACAATCTTGATGTTATGCTTTAATTGAACTCAAATTACATTTAGTCAGAGCTTGAAATTTCTGATTTGCTCAGATGCCATTGTTTTCAAACACAAAGCTCTTGCTCTCTACTTTTTTCTGCTCTCCCTCTTGAATTATTTAACACTTAGAAAGCTGAGCTTTGCCACTTTTATTTCCATCCCCAGTTTTATTGCTATCTAAGTGATTTACAAATCAAGCCTTGCATCTAATGGCGCTGTGCATTTCCATTTCCAGTGCTCTTCTTTACTGTCGACTCTTGTCGGATGGGGCAAACCTCAGACACAAATAACTGAAATTAATGTCAAATTGCATCATGTGCAGCTTGAATTTCAATTATGGGATCTGAGTGAAAATGCATGTTTTCAGCAAACAGCAATAACGCTGCGACTCGCCTGGCCCCGGAACTCACATTACTAGAAAGCATCACACGCAAGACAAAGACACAGGAGCTCAAAAGCTTAAAACAAATCTGCTTGGCATTTAGTTAAGACCAATAAGCTGAGAGAATGAGCAGTCATTCCCTGCCCTATGATATGTCTGTGCCTGTTTAGAGCCTGGAACTCCAATGTTTTCTTCCAGAATAATAGGAAGTGAGTGGGGATTAATCTACCCTGCTAAGCCCTAGTGCATCCTAAATACATGGTGGTTTGTGGGCAAGGCAAGTGGCTCAGCCCATCTTTAGTTCTGTATTCAGGGATCTGAGGGTACTGGCTGGCAGTGACTGAACATGATCCAATGCATGCCCAGATGGGCAAGGAGGCCAGTGGCCTTCTGGCCTTCTGTATCAGCCAGTGCAGCCAGCAGGACCAGGGCAAGGATTGTCCCTCTGTGCTGGGCACTGGGGAGGCCACACCTCAAATTCTTGGGTCAGTTTTGGGTCCTTCATGACAAAAAGGACATTGAGGTCCTGGATTGTGTCCAGAGAAGGGAAGAGAGGTGGGGAAGGGGCTGGAGCACAAGTCTGATAAGGAGCAGCTGAGGGAGCTGGGGGGGCTCAGCCTGGAGTAAATGAAGCTCAGGGGGACCTTATTGCTCTCTACCCTTGACAGAAGGGTGTTCATTTTATCTGCCATGTCTCAAGTGAAAGGATGAGAGGAAATTACCTCAAATCGTCACAGGGGAGGTTCAGATTATGATTTAAGAAGAAAAGATCCACTGAAAATATGGCTAGACATTGGATTAAGTGACCTAGGGTGGTGTTGGAGTCACCATCCCTGGGAGTTTCCAAGAGGCATCGGGATGTGGCACTTGGGATATGGGTTAGGAGTGATTATGGTGGTGCTGGTTTGATGGTTGTCCTGAACGGTCTTGAAGGTCTCTTCCAACCTTGATGATTCTGTCACTCACTGTAATGCCCAGAGGGTGTGAAGGCTCAATGGGAAGATGATTTTCTCTCATGGTTTCTTGTGATCCACCTGGTGATACAAAGCTCAACTTTGTTTAGTTTTCTGGAATAGCTGAAGGAAAGAATTAGAGGTATTGAGGACAGATCTATTTTATATTCATGCAGATGCTGAAGTGGGTTAAAAGAATCACATTCTCCCCTGTCTGTTCCTCTCCATTGCCTTCATGTTGAGGCACAAGGTTATATTTAGTGTACAAATTGCAGTGCTCTGTCTCTGCTGAAGTTTATGTGGCTTCAAGAGCTTCAGCCAATGGAATGACCAACAAATCCCCTCCAAACAGGGGCATTGCAATGCAGCTGCATATTTTGCCTCTTCAACTTGCTGAAGAAAATATGTTCCTTCCATTAGAGAGTGACTGCAACATTTGGACATTGTACCCAGGAGTAAAAAGTCATCATATTGCAACCCTGTTGCTTTGCAAGCACTGCTCTCAAAGAAAGAAAAAATAACCTTCTAGTAGCATAAAAGAATTTGATTTTTTTAAGGCTACAGCCCAAGTGAAGCTAAATAATGTGCCCAGATGGCAGCTGAAAAAGCCAGATAGATACCACTTAGCTTATTTCTGCTAAAACCATCCAGAATTTGATGTCCTGGTTAAAATGACAGCAACTTGGAGTATTGGAAAACTACGTTTTTATAATCTGGTGGAGGCCATGCTGTCAAGATCAGCTCTAAACAGAAAGTGAAGAGCTACCCAGCACAATATTCATCAGGTGAACTTTAAAAGAGCTATGACTTTGAAATACAGAGAGCTTATAAGGACATTTTTCTAGGGGACTGGGATGTGGGTTTGTGTTAGATTCTCAGTGATTAAACCTTCCCTTTATCTGCATAAGAAAAAGAGCAAAGATGGATTTCTATAATTATTCCTCTGAAAATACATTTGAAGCACGAAAGAGATAGCAAGTTATCTTTCACTGCTTCTGCTGCTTCCCAGCTCAGGGTGTTGGCTTTGGTCAAACTGAGGTCACAAACCCCATTTTTATGCCCCAACAAATGCTCACATGACTGAACTGTTAATAAGGGCTTTAGAACTGGAAGGGATGAGCCAAGCCCAGTCCTTCTATCCCTGTAGGCACCACATCACCTGTGCTGATGCTTCTGACCACACTGGGAGTTCCCAAATGTAAAATGACTGCACCCCCACCACCTAACAGGGCACTGAAGTTGCTTTGGATGAACTTGGGTAAGATGCAGCTGCTCCTGTTAGGGCTGTGTTTCAGGAAACAGATTGTTTTTCATTTACTGTATCTGCCCCTAAGTCATGTGCTCGGTCTAAGCTGATGATTTTGGCTCCCTTTGCAGCTGCTGGACTGACAGATTCAGCACCAGAAGTTGCTTCATCCCCATTGTGAGGCAGAGCTGTGATGTCTCTAATAAATATAAAGGAAGTTTAGACATCTGGCTCAGATTCAGCATTGAGCTTTTAGATAGTTAACTTAGGTGAAAGCAAATTCAGCTACACTATGAGCCTGAAAAGTTGCTGACAACCAAGATTAGGCATGTCAAACTCAAGACATGCAACTTAAACAAAGAAGATCTTATTTTGGAAGTGTTCCTGTAGAAAAAATTACAAGATCCAGCCCTTTGTGGGGGAAGATGGGGCAAAGCAATATATGAGAGCTCTTTTCCATGGGCAGATAAAACCCACTGTCAAAGGTGAAACAAACCATTTATATTTCTGTCAGCTTCCCTGGTTTATTGTGTGCAAAAGCTTTTGGAAGTCAACAGAAAAGGTCAAGCAGCAGGGTGGAAATTTTATTAAAAATATTTAGACTGCCTTTTATTGCCAAATGTAAATGGAAACCAATTAGATAATCAAACTAAAAGTAGGCAAAGAAATAGCATTAACACTCCCAGAATGTAATGATCATTGCTAAGGACGAGTTTTGTCCACTTGCTTTCTTTTGGTGGTGGTGGCAGGGAGAAATCAATTATATTTCACCTTTTAACTGCCTTTTAAATCCTTGCAAGATTATTTCATACAGCATCAAAGATCCAGCAATAAAAGAAGGAAAAAGTGGATAAGGGAAAAAGGATGATGTAAACAACCTGTAAATGCTGGTCTGCAAAAAACCCCCAAAAACCCACAAAGAAACCTTTCTACATTGGAAAATGGGTTAAATTTGGTACTGCTCCATTGCAGCCATGAGTGCAGAACAAAATGATTGTGGGAAAGCTTTGTATCCATGGGGTGAGAGGTGTGATTCCTTCAGCACACTCCCCCTATGGAAGACTTGGCATTTGCATTTGCCACAAAAAAGCAATGAACATCTTCAGCTGGTGACCACATAAGTCCAAGCCACAGCAGTCAGGCCATCACAAGGCTGTGATTGAATCACTGAATCACAGAATGGTTTGGGTTAGAAGAAACTTGAAGTTCATCCAGTTCCAACCCCTGCCATGTGCAGGGACACCTTCCACTAGACCAGGCTGCTCAAAACCCCATCCAAACTGGCCTCGAACACTTCCAACCTACTCTTTTTCACAACCTCTCTCATCAACCTCCTCAAGGTTCAACTGCCTCATCACCCTCAGAGAGATAATTTCTTCCCTGTATCTAATCTAAACCTACTCTTTTTCAAATTAAAGACATGATTAATGTGCAAAAATGGTGTACTTTGGGTTAAATCTCTGTGTACCTATCTTGTCTTCTGCATTTTGTGCACAAATGAAGGTAGCCAAGATAAGTGGGGTTCAGAACCAGGTAGATTCCTCCCATTCACCTGTGAGGCTGCTGAGACACTGTGACACCAGCCACAAAGCTGAACATGTGTCCCCAAAAAGTGCACACAAAATACACACACAAACAGCCACAAAGGAGAGCACAGAGAGCACCTCATAAACTCACACACACTCACACAGACATGAACAGCACAGTCACCACACTGCCTTCCTCCTCCCCAGCTAACTGGGGTTGAAGTTGCTACAGGAATAGACACAGTAGGGATTTTTCCAGCAGCTGGACTAAGACAGATTTTGGAACAGCTGGCCTTGAGGTCCCAGTCCTTGCCTGAGGCTTTTACCAGGACTCTCAGAGCCCTGGTGGCCCCAGTCTGGCACCAGAGCTCTCCTCCTGCTCACAGCCAGCCTGGCTTGCAGCCCATCACCTTTATGTGCTGGCTCACAACAGTGAGTTCACTAGCACAGGAGAAAGCAGCAGGATTTAGCAATAAGACAGGATAGATTGTGGTGAAGGGCTCAGCCAGACAAACATCCTGCCCAGCAGTTTGCTCATAACCCTTTTCCATCTATTTTTCCCACTCTTTTTTTCTTCCTGGTCCATCTTGACCCCTCCCTTCTGCTGCCTTTGTTGCTGCTAAACATTTAATCTTTACACATTCCCACATCCTTTCTGCTTCTGTGTCCTGCAGCAAAACCTGATCCTTTTCAGGCAGGAACCCCTCCAGTTTTCAGGGCATTTCTGAGAAAGTGGTTTTTGGCTCACCCACCTGGACTGGATTCACTGATTAGGATACAGGAACTCAGACTCATCCTTGGGTCTCTGAGTTGGGAAGGAATGGCCCTTAATCACATAACCCACCAAAGAGCACATGACATTCCTTTCAGACCTCTTTCTGTGCTTTATTTCTTCTTTTCACTTGCCCTTTGTTTTGTCCTCCATTCCCTGCCTTGTCTGCCAAATAATAACCAAATGTCAGCAGTTTCTGCAGCAAGGAAAAATTTCCACACTGGTTAGTCCAGAGAGGGAACTTTCCCCCTGTGCCATGGATCATTGTGACATCCAGTTTTGTCTCTTCAGCTCAAGAAGTGGTGCCATTAACCCATAAAGCCATATTTTGTTGTGGCTTGGGAACCAAGGGAAATATGTTTTAGCTATTGGAAGCATCCCCTTCAACAGTAACTCATTTAGCTGAAGACACATCCAAGTGAAATTGGAAAGTTGGAGGGAAGTTTGTGAAATGTCACAGGGTGGTTTGTGTGGATCAATGAGATTACCTTGGTCCCTCAACTCTGGCCTTATGAACTGTCAGCATATCAGTGAGGCAGCTTGGCTGGGCAGGACCCCAATTGCACTCCCAACTTTTCCCAAAGAACAGGAAGGGTAAGGAAAATGTCAATCTCTACTTTGTTGAGATTTGGAGCCTGGTCTGGCCTCCAGACTGGGGTAATCCATTCCACTCTATTAAAGCAAAGGGAAAATCCATTCCTTTTCCACTAATACATTCAATCTCTTTAAAAAGAAATAGAAACTGGTTAAGTAGGAGGATTTTTATCTCTGTCTGATATCAAGTTCTTAGACAAGCTTGCTATTTTGGCCAGAGGTAGCAGACTGAAAGGTGGGTTCTGTTATATTTCACACTCCATTCTTCTTTCTTCCCAGTGCTTATAAGTGTATGGAAATCCTAAAACATCTTGTACTTAATGGTAGGAAAGAATATTGGTACCTATAGCCCTTTAAATCATGAGAGCTCTGCTTAAACAAATTATCATCTTCCACTCTTCAGAATACATGTGATGCCTGATGAAAGGTCAAAGACAAACCTTTTAAACCAAAATAGAAAGCAGATTTAAAGACATTGCAACCCTATTCCTTTCTTATTACCTTTGACTTGCTTTATAGAGGACATGAAGGATGCAGGTCAGCTCTGCAATCTGAAAAAGTCTTATCATGTCAGATTGCCTTTCCAACCCTTTCATTTGTGTAGAGTTATTTAATTTAGCTAAGAAATCCTGCAAAATTTCTGCAAGCCTTAAGATTCTTTCACATGGAAAGAGGGTCTGTCTCATCCTGTGCATCCCATCCTTCATTCCTCCTTGTCCTGTCTGGGACTAACTGACCCTTTCCGTGTGTTTCTCCTTAATGCTCACCCTAAACAATAATGAATCTGCTTATCTTCAGTGTTTGGGAACTTTGCTGCTGCTGCTGGACTTTACCTCTTATTCTTATAAGAACTTATAAGCTTAAAAGATCCTTCTTTTCTTTTCTCATACCATTAAGTTGAATTCTTTACAAAACAGTTAAGACTCTCAGGGGCAATTAAAACACAAATGCTGAATATTTCCATGGATCCACTTTTATTTTCCTGGAGACAGTAAAACAAAGCTACAGCCCAAAGGCTAAAGAGAATTTATTACTGTGCATGTTGTTATCCTCTAATGTCACCATAAATTAGTTGGAAGACTCTCCTCCCAAAATAAGGATCAGAAAGATCCTTTGAGGTTAAAGTTTTGTTACAGCAAGAAGATGTCCTGAAAGCATCCTCATTTCAGAGACACTGCAGGCTTGGAAATACTCATACCTTGAAGGGTCCCTTTTTGAGTCATGCACATTTCCTTAGGCAGTGAGGAAAATAAAGAAATCAGTAATATTGAAAATGTCCTTTCTCACCCTATTTCTGAGTCTGTTCCTACTGGTGAGAATTTGGAGAGCTCACCTTCTTCCTTCTATGCCAAATACTCATCTATTATAATGTTTTATGCCAATTTAATAATTATAATAATAAAATATTATAAAACACGTTCTTATTGCACATTTCCTGAGAATTGATGTAATTTTCTGTTTCACATCCCTTGCATTGTCTCTTTCACTCAATGTTATTTCACATTTTGGACCAACAGATCCACCCAAGGAATGGGGTGTCATAACAACAGAAAATCCTTTCTCACAAAGGCAAATAATCTAAGCAGACAGAGGTCAGAAAAGGACATTGTGAGCATTTCCAAGAGCCAGGGAATGTGAAAGACTCCCAGATAACCTGGTGCTATTTGAAGCATTCAAAGGAGTCCCACCTGAGCTCCAGCCACTGCTCCAGGAAGGAGAGGCTCCCTCGAGGATCCACTGTCGTGTTCCCAGCCCCATGGAGACATCCTGGACAGCCTGGAATACACCAGATACAACTGGGAAGGGAAATTTCCCCTATGATGAGGTGAAATCCCAGCTTAATATCTCTAAATTTAGGTGTTTATGTGAAGTTATCTCCATCTGTGTGAGATCTGGTCAGTATAGTCAATATAACATAAAGAATAATTCAGCTACAAATCTCTAGGTATTTATTTAATGATAAATGCGACTTTTTCTTTAGTCCTTATTGACTATTTTTTTCTATTTTTTTTTCTCTGGGCTTTTTCCATTATTTTTTTCAAGTCATAATGTCCTCATTTAAGTCTGCATCTAAAATATGGTTTAGGAGATGGTGAAGTTTAAACCAATCATTTCAGTTGCAACATCTGGATATCTTTGAGTAATTATGACACTCAAAAATATAATAATTTTTCAGGTGTTTTTCAGGTGTTATTAGCAATTTATCCACTGCATGTGTGAAGGTCATTTTGAGGACTTTCAAAGGACTGATGGTTTGTTTTGCTTCTGGTTTTTAAATTTTTTAATATATAATGTAAAACAATTTAGAGCAATCTGATTTTCAGAAAGAGTGTGAAATCCATCCATGTCTTCAATTTTGATACCAGCATTATCTTGCTGGGATCTTTGATGGGCCCAGCATATCAAAAAGGGACTGAAAGATTTTCCCCTGCTTCCCATTGGCTCAGGGAATATTGGCATTCACTTATTCTGAGGAGTGTTTCTGTTCTGAATTAAGATCTTTTGCCTAGAATTTCAGATAATATCTCCAACTGAAGATAATTTTTTTATCCCAGAAAATGCCTTTAGGATTACAGTTTCAGATCAGGAACTAATATAGAGGATAATGTACTGAAAAAACAAAGATGAGTTTTCTGCAGCTGTATCAATCACACAGACAAGTAACTTCTTCTAGACTTTCACACTCAGGAAGCAGAAAGGGTTTTTTGGTTAAATAAAGTTATGTTACAGTTTTTTGCTGCTGTTGCTAATTGTGGTGTTTTTTTTTTTTCTTCCAAATTTGTGAGAAATGCAATATATCAACACCTAGAGCAGTAATTTATTTATTTCTTCTGAAATGCAGATAAGGTAGGTGGTACAATTAGCTTCCAGGTGCCCCCAAAATAATTGATAGTGTTCCATGATATCAGACACCTCATCTATCTGTACAAAAAAATTATTCTTCTTTCTTCTTCTTTCTTCTTTCTTCTTTCTTCTTTCTTCTTCTTCTTCTTCTTCTTCTTCTTCTTCTTCTTCTTCTTCTTCTTCTTCTTCTTCTTCTTTTCCTTCTCCTTCTTCTTCTTCCTATTTTATTATTATTATTGTTGCTGTTATTGTGATGTAAGGTCTCATTAGAATAATTTTTTAGTATGCATAAATCCTTTAGTACCCCAAATCCAGATTCAGAAATATAACTCAGAAATATAATTTTTAAGGTGTCTGGCTACTGATGATCTTGCCAATAATGCCCCAAGTTTGGATTTTTCCATGATGTTAGAAATAAATTATCAGAAGCTCTCCCATCAACTTTTCCTGCAATGCCCTGGTACTGTATTTGAAGAAACACCAATATCTTGGACAGAAACAAGGGATTCAAGGTGCTGGTAAGGAAAACATGGATCTTTTATATATTTCCAAAATTCTCTGCTTTGTAGATTATTTCAACTCAGCATCTGCTGGACGTCTGAATCTATTATTGCCACATATGCAAAACAAATCAACATAATAAGGCAAAATTACTTGTAAATTGAGAAAGGGGTTTTTTCCTGCTTCAATACAACTGCATATTTCTGAGCTACAAACCCAGATTTATACTCTTTTTCCCAGAATCAAAGGAAACAACAGAAAGAAACAGACATTTCTGGGATGTGATATATCTGACATCTAAAATAGATCAGATGTGGCACGTCTGTTCCTATCCACTGGCTCCATAAAAGGAACAGAGCTGACTGCTCTGGCTCCTGCACTGCAGAATTTATTTCAACTAATTTTAGCAGTGTAATCCATTTTGAGATGCAGTGAATTAGGGGTCTATGGTACAGTATCACAGTGAAGTTGGGTGTGTAGGGTAAGGGAAAATCTTATATAAGAACACCAGATTGGGAAAAGACAAGACTTTCTACATGTTCCCATTTTTAGGCTTGCAGCAGAAGCAGCAAACTCCGGGCTAAAAGATAAATTGCTGTGACAACATAATTCTGTTAATCAATTAGACAACTCAAGAGAAAAAAAAAAGGTGATTACTGAAAGCTGACAATGAGTTGCCTGCAGAGGAAGACATAAAAGCAAACAAACAATCCCGCCTGCCAATTTAGCCTGGAGGGAACACTCACATTCTCCTCTGACCCCAAATCTAAGTAGCAGTTGAACTTTGAGCACAGCAGCAAGTCCCATCAACCAGCTGCTTTCCATTCCACACAGGATTTCAGTGTCCAGCCCACTGCCTCCAGCCTGAAAGATGTGAGGATGTGCTTCCAGCAGCCATTCATCAATTTTTCTACTCTGCTACAGGGATGCCCAACAGGCTGGAGGTGTGTCATTTTTATTTATTTTTTTTATTCCATAGCTACCCAAAATAGAGAGAATGAATGAGCTTTGTTCAGCATCCATCCTGCCAGAACACCAACCTGGCCCAGCGTTCTGAAGATGAGTTATAAAATAGCACATTTTGGCTGTTGTTTACCAGATAATAGAAGCCATCAGGGAGAGAGGAAATTCCGAGTGGCACTTTCCTGACAGCTCATCTCTGGCAAAGCTGTCGGGTGCAGGCTCCGAGGAGCTTCCCCGGAGCAGAGCAGAGCCCAGCACACTCGAGGAGCTGTTCAGAGCGAAATCCTGACCTGCGGGGCAGGCTCCCATCGACCAGCCTGATGTGTGCTAATTGTGTACCAAAAGGATTAAATTAGCAAGGCAATCGTCTGCCATTTGCTTTTCCTCCTTCTCTCCCTCTCTCTCTGTTTCCTAATTTGCTTGAATCACGCACTCGAGAGGAATTTTTAGACTAGGAAGCTTGTTAGCTAAAATATACTTCTCCATTCACTTGATATCATCTGCCAAAAGCCTCAAGCAAAAGTGCAAGTAAGGACAGATAAAAGGGTAGTAATTAGAGCATATCGTGATTAATTTTTTTTTAAAAAATCATTTATGTGATAACGACTGAGTTTTTGTTGCCACTTATCTTTCATTATGGAAATTAGTGAGGAATGAATCCATAACTTCTGACCTCAGGTGTATGAAGACTGCAGATCCTTCTCCTTGGTGCATTTCTCCTTGTGATGTTAATGAAATAATTTTACTGTCAACTGTTCTTTCAGTTGTTGAAGAACAGAGCTCCAGCAGTGAGACAAGATTTCCTGTGGATTCGGAAAAATTTTGGAGCCTCTTTCATTTTTTCTAGAATAAAATCAGATCAGAAACACACCAGTATTATGGTGCATGTACAGCAGACTTTGCATATATATCATATGTAAGTCTGCATATATATGTGAAGTTTCCAGTCACAATCTTAACTTTGTTGTCTTTCTTATTTGAAATGCCAGATGAATATGGATCCTTCCACAGATCAATGAAATACAGTGAAACAAGAATGTTAACTTAAAACTTATCTTTAAGGAAAGCAAATATATAGACTTCAAAATCAAAAAGGAAGAGGAGAAACACCTAAACTGCATATTTGTGAATAGATCTCACACCCCTTGATTCACTGTTTGATTCACAGTCTCCTACCTATGGAGTAAAGAGTGATGCTGAAATGCTCCATTTTTTCCCTCTAAAAAAAGCATAGAGAAGGAAAATGAGATGAAATCAGAAAGAAAGAATCATTCTCTTGTTATTTTAGCTATTTTGTCTATCTCAAATTTGATGAGAGACTCTCAGTAAGCAGAGTCTGGAATACTTGAAGCACAGACTTTCATTTGTGTAGAAAACAGCTGTGAAACACAGACAGCAGCCTGGACTGGAAGAGCCTTGTCTCAGACACTGCTCCCTGCATTCCACCAGGGGTTTTTTACACATCCAGAATCCAATAAAAAGGCAGATCAGCACTGGGAGGACCATGCAGGGACTTTCTGGATAGTGTTGGTCAGAGTTTATTTATACAAATGCCAGAGAGGCCAGTGAAGGGTGATGCTGTTCTTGGGCTGGGAAGAGTTGCTGGCAAATGTGGCCACAGAAGTGAAGATGAGATGATTGAGTTAATGGAGTGGAAGGCTGGGAAAGCAAGAAGAAGAGGCAAGAGTGAGTATAGGAGAGCAGATGATGATTCCTGGCAGAGTTCCCTAAGAAACTTCAATAGGAAAAAGGTAAGAGTCAGAAGATTTGCAGAGAAATCTGAGGAACAGGTGTCCCACTATGTAGGAAGTTTGGGAATTCCAGCAGGAGAACCTTGTGGCTAAGCCAGACACTTTTCAATGACCAAAATCCATCCTTGAAGGTTTTCAAGGCTTGACCAGAAAATATCATTCTGTCTCTACCTAGTGAGTATTGTCTGAGAGTGTTCCAACTTCCAGTGAGCTGCTGGGCAGGAGACGTCCACAGGTCCACAGCTGGAAATTTCTGAGGAAAGAGAAACACAGAACCTTTTAGGTTGGAAAAGACCTTTAAGATTATCAAGTCTAAATGTCAAGTCCACCACTAAACCATGTCCCTTAGTGTCACATCTTCATTTCTTTTAAAAACCTCCAGGGATGGTGACTCCACCACTTACCTGGGCAGCCTGTTCTGATGCTTGACAGACTTTTCAATGAATAAATTTTACCTAATGTCCAATCTGCCCTCCTCTGGTGTAACTGGAGCCCTTTTCCCCTTGTACTATCACTTGTTACCTGGGAGAAGAGTCTGACCCATTCCCTTGAGCCTCCTTTTCTCCAATTTGAACCCCCCCAGCTCCCTCAGCTGCTCCTCACCAGCCTTGAGCTCCAGACCCTTCCCGAGCTCTGTTCCCTTCTCTGGACATTTTCCAGCACCTCAATTTTTTTTTTTTTTTTTATGAGAAGCCCAAAACTGAACCCGTAATTAGTGATGGGGCTGAAAACAACCCAGAATTATCAATGCAGCCTCAGCAGTGCCAAGTACAAATAAGAGTTTATTTTTGTTTCTCTACTGTTGGTGTTAACGACACCTCCAATTCAATATTGGAAAACCAGGAAGACATCCAGAAAACATCATTTACATTTTCATGCTTCTATAGGAACACTAGATTGATAACTGAGTTGCTTAAAATATAAGAAAAGTAAATCTTTAGACATTTTACACAGATAAAAGTGTGTACCCATCCTTTTTGTTTTTTGCTTAATCCTCAGTAAATTGTCCTATAGTGGAACCTTGTTGCAATCCTGAAAATCCAGGGCACAGCTCAGGACAGAGGGTGTTCAGTCAAGCTTGTCTCCATCTGCATAACAAAGAGTGTCACTGTACCTGGAATTCTGCAATTATTTGGTTCAATGAATGCTCCTTAGGTTGAACATCAGGGAAGAAACCTTCAGCCAGCCAGAGGAGTCACCCCTGCACTCTGCTTTTGTGAGCATGAAATCTCCTTCTGCCCTCGCTGTGAATGGGAGAGTCAATCACACATCAGGAATGATTTAGATAAAGTTTGACCCTGGCTGAGGTCAGAAACAGGACGAGATGTTCTTTTGATTTCTCCTCTGGAGAGCTGCATCCACGAATCTCAGTTTCTACCATTGCATTCCTATGATTTTCTATGAATATTAAACTGCTGTCAAGGTCCAAGGCATCTTGAGATAAAACATTCCTGGAGGGTGATTCAGTCCATCCTAAACACAGGTGAGCATTTTTCTAGAGGAAGTGGGTGAGGGGGAAGAGATCTGAAAAAGATTCCCCAGAAAATTGATTACTCAGTTCATCTTAGCAGGAAGCCATGAAGATGGATTGAATCATTGGGATAAGTTATTTTTTTTTTTACCATTGCAAGTCTTCTGATGTACTGAAGATAAAAAGGGGGCATTGTGACTAAGAAACTTTTCTTAAGACAATGAATTGTCAGGCAGCAGGAAGGGTGGGAGCTCCACAAAGAAAAAAAAAAATCAGTGTTTAGCATCTTCAAAATAATGAAATAGTGGGTTTATGATATCAAAATTGTCAGAAACAAAATGTTTTATATCTCAACTTTTAACAATTTTCCTGATAATTGATTATAGATGTCCACAATAATTCTACATTTGAGTTAGTTCTTCACCTAGAAGTTCTTCTTTTTAGCTTTTTATAACATGTCTTAAATGGCCATTCATTTAATTATGATTAAAAGGAAAGGAGAAGGTGACACACACACAGAGTTGTGTGCCACAGTGTTTATTGGTTAGATTTTCTTTAACAACAGAAAGGAAAGTCATATTGTGACACTATAAGAGAGAGGTTATGTGCCAGAGTAGGAAAGGTACCACGAGTGTCCTTTCCTTATCACAGGACTCATATAAAATGTTACTCAAATTTCAATGATAATTTTTACTCTCTTCAGCAATTAAAGATTTGCATTGCTTTAAAAATCATTATATTCTTGGAAGATTCTCCTCCCAGACTAAAATCTTACTTTAATTCATGCAAAAGCAATTTTTAAATAAGCCAGTCCATGGTTTCGGGGTGCACAACACTAATCTGAATTGCAACCTCTGCCACTGATTGTGTAAGAATAATTCTATTTTTAAATAACAAGTTACAAATACCTTGTAAGAATTTCGCCTTGCAAATCCAGCTGCTGCCAGTCCAGGTGCCATACAGGTGAATTTTGTGGTGCAGCAACCAAGATAATAATAATAATTTCTGGAAGCATAAATAACAATCTCCTAAATTTCAAAAATCTATGAATAATTTTTTAATGGATGTGGACTAAAAAAAAAAATACATTTTTCACCAGCTACATCTGTCTAAATTTAACTGGTTGGTCTTTGAGAAATTGTGTCAGACTCTCCCTGCAGTCAGAGCAGACATAAAGGGACATCCAGAACGGAATATTTCATTTTCCAAAAAGCTGCTGACAAAGATGTGGAATATGAGGAATTGGCCTATAAGTCAAGACAAAGGTAATTTAGAGGAACTCCAAATTTGCCCCCAGTTCCATTTGGTGGCTACTGGGGCATCAGGTGAAAGTGGGAGCAGGTGAATGGGAACATCTGCAGAGAGAAAAGTCCCATCAGTGAGGTAACTTCAGGCTCCTTGAGCTCTGGGACTTGTAAACACATCGGAAATAAATTCCTGTCTTAGACACTAATCCCTGGCATTATTTCCCTTGTATTATCTTGTCTGGAGTGTAAAACTCAATCCTCAATTTTTTCTCCCCACTTGGAGAATATCATTAATGCTAATTGTGAACTTGGCTGTGATTGCATATTGCTTAGTGTGATGCTAATGAATTTGAATAGTAATTTGTACTATATTGAATTAGCATCATATCTCAGAGACCATGGAGAATTGAACCCTAAAGCTTTCATCATCCCTTTCTTCTCCTCTTACCAGCCAGGCCTCGTGGCTTTTCTGCTTTTTGAAAATCATTTAACAGGCTGCTCACTGCCCAGCTGAGATGAGATCAGCACTGCTGACAAGAGCACTCTAATACCTTATTACCAGCTAAATATAGACTGGTTTAAAATCAGAATGAGTTAAGGTTAGTGATATTCTTTGGGATATATAATTTTTGTCATAATTAATTAATTAATTAATTAATTTCATAGAATCACAGAGTGGGTCAGGCTGGAAGGGATCACATCACTGGGGTCACCTGGTGCCACCTCCCTGCTCCAGCAGGGTCATCCCAGAGCACAGGCACAGGATTGTGTCCAGACAGTGCTGGAATATCTCCAGGGAGGGAGACTCCACACCCTCCCTGGGCAATCTGTTCCAGTGTTAAAATATAGATGATGCACAGAGCTCCAAAACCTCCCACGTCCTCTGGGGTGGCTGAAGCTAAAGCCAAGTGCATAGAACAGAAGAATAAAATCAGTGTAAAGACATTTTCCAGTGAAGGAATGAGACCTCCATGCACACATCAGTAGCAACAAAAATTCCATGCTTTGGTTGGAAACTTTAGAAGAATAAGGGAAAGAAATAATTTGGTATTTTAAAGATTTTAGTCATTTTGATCAGTGTAGTGGTTTTGGTTTGTTGACTTGAAATTTGGTTGAGATAGGGGATTGGGTGTCTTATTTCTTTGTTAGTTGGAAGAGGAAAGGAAATTTCTGGGTTTCTTTTGTTTTTAACATGTGTTTTTCACAGAAGCAAGTATAGTTTTTTAGTGGTTAGAAGCTTTGCATTACTTCTGTAAATGCTTTTATGTAGTACTAAGACAATCTGTAACCCCCTTCAGGTTTAGGTAAAGAAGAAAATTAGACAAAGGTGAAAATATATGGAAATCAATTATGATCAGATATAATTTTTAAAATTTCAATATAAATTTCAGTGTTTCTGCAAGATCTTGGCAACAGAAAACTCAAGCAACCATAGCTTTCAAGCTCCTAAGGAAGTGGAGTTAATTATTTGCAAATAAATATGTTCATTAGATCATAAACACTTTTCCAGAAAATCTTATGATTATGTCACAGCAACAAAATGTAGCTATATTTGAATTTTCAAAAATAAAAATAAGCTTTGATTACAATTTAAAATGTCAGAATAAGATTTTAAATGTTTTGGGATTTTTTTCTTTTTTCTCTGAACTAATAATGTAATCCATTATACACAGATTCATACACTCAGTAATGCAATATCTAAAAATATTTTCTACAAAAATCAAAATATTTTATTGTCTTGCTATTTAATATGTTCCAACCCAAACTGTTCTTCTATCTCATGATTGTTCCTTTAGGTCTCAGAGTCCCACTGGAAAATTATCTGCTCCTCATTACCTTTTCATTCAGGGACATGAATATTTTTGAACCATTCCTTCCTCACTGTTTTCCCAGAGCTATGGGATATTTCACACATGAGCATTCTAGAGGTTGCTCTGATATTCTCTGTGACAGAGAAGGGCTTGGAAATAATATAAAGGAAATTCACTGAAGAGGTTAAAGCCATTTTTGGATCATGTCTAACTGTGTAGATTTTTACACAATTTTATCTAGTGACTAGAAAATAAAGAAACCTGTGGGCACTGAGCAGATCTCAGCTCATTCCTTGCTAAAAGGGAGATTTATTACAGAGTCAGTTCTTTCTCCAGCTTAACTTACCTTACATGAAACTCACCATGATATTCATTCTGCATTTCCCCATCATGACTTCTCCACCTGACTCTTTGTTTTATGACCTTGAACCAGTCTAAACAACATCTGAATTCTGATTGAGTGATTTGTGATTATTCCAACAGAAGTATAAACAGTAGCTTAGTAAAAAGCTGAATTAAATAAGTAATCTATGCAATACTTTCCCAAGCTTGAATTGCAGTGTCAGGTCGGAAAAATTACACTTTATTTTTCTAAAATATCTTACAGAATTCCTGAATTAAGCGGTAAAATTCAATATGACCAAATTACCTGTGATGTTACTGTAAATTGCTCCTGCCTCGAATCACATAACTTATTGAACTAAACCTTCAAAGGATGAAAACTGAATTGAGCTATCTGAGAATCTTACTCACATACCCCATGTGAGTTCAAACATCCTCATGAACAGCATTTGTCTGTTTTAATCACAAACATTTGATTCTGGTGCTGTAAGCCTGAAAACTGAGTAGAATCACTTCAGGGAAGAGACCAGAGTTCAGGGAAGAAAGGATCCAAAGCCAAGAGAGTTCCTCCTAGGTCTGATATCAGGTAGATGTCCCCAGGCCACTCTGTCAGAGGGGGTCTGGAGGTGTTACCTATGGGCTCAATGAACAAAAATTCTGATTGATGAATGACTTGGAAAGACCAACAAGAAAAATGAATTTGCAATGCAGCAGCTCCTTGATAAGAGCTGGGAGGTGGGAAATGCTTTGGTCCCTCCAAACTCTGCTTGTCACCCACATGGGGTTTCAGACCACCCCTTTAGCTAAGTGCAAACTGATGTATGGAGACATTCTGGATTTCCTGTTCCCATTTACCCCAATTACAACATCATTCTCTCTTATTCTGTGGTGCAAAGGGGTTGTTGGAAATTTCTGTGGTGGAAACTGGGGTGATGTGTGCCTGGGTCCACCCCTAACACAGATTCCCAGCTTGGCTGACACATGTGCCCACAGAAAGCAGAGGACATCCTAAATATCACAGTTTAGGAATATTTTTGTGAGGCTGACAGTAGAATTTGCTCCTACCCTGATCAGCCATGCTCTCCCTTTCCTGATTTTACAGCACTGTGAATTGAGTCTGAGACACATGTGCCAATTCCCCACAATAGTCTTGCCTGAGTTTTTCATAGTAAATTTTCCAATATGATTATCTTACCTACTTAAATGCCTTTCAAGGATTAGGATTCTTTTTTTTTTATTTTTTTTTCTTACTTTGCAAAAAACTCAATTCTGTCTCAGTAAAAATGGGTGACAGTATTGCCTTGCTTTGCAGGACTGTCATGAAAATTACTAAGCTGAAGTGTATGAAGACATATTTAATGTATCGTAAATGTGTTCAGAGCTCGTGCTAATTTAGGATTGGGGAAATTAACCTGAAGTGCAGAGCACATCTGCTTTGCCCTGATCTCCAGTCAGCACAGCTCACCAAGTCAGACTGCAATATGGTGATAAATATAATCACTGGAGATGTCAAACAGCAAACTGCTATTAGCAATACAAAGATAATGTGGAAGCACTTCTGAAACCGACACTAAATTAGAAAGGGCTTAGAAAACAGTAATTCAGCTTCCTCAGAGTGTGAAATGCATTGAACATGTTGAAAAGGAGATTAGCAAGGAATTTAATTAAGGTCTATATGTAAGTTTTAAGATTTTTTTCACTGGTAAGAGAACAGATTATTGATAAGTGACAGCTTGGTACTGTGCACAACTCAATGAAACAGTCAAATGTAGGAGCTCTTACTTCAAACAAGATAAATTCAGATTATAAATAAAACCCAAATATTCAACAGGGAGAACAATTTACCACATGCAGAGATGCAATCAACTCACCTTTACATGAAGAGATCAGTAATGCACACTCTCAGGAGCAGAATGAGGGTGTAAGTGCCTTGGCTTGTGTTATACAAGAAAACAACTTAGATCAAAATGATCCTCTCTGACTCATAAACACAAATATCCATTGCCTATCAAGACCATTTATTGTCACCTGTAACAGGGAACTGTGCAGAAATCCTATTCAGAATTGGGATCCCTTCCTTCCAGGCAAGCACCAAACCCTTGGCCCTGCTCCTGCTACCAAGGAACGTCCCTCTGGAGTAACATCTTTAAACCCAAGTGGCATCTTTCTGCTGCAGATCTCCTGCATGGAAGAGCAAAAAGTTCTTCCCTGATACATTTCAGACACAAACATGAGATTAATCTCAGCTGAGTCTCCGTCTGCAGGCGCATTTCAGCAATTTGACTGTGTATGCCTTTTGTCAAATACATTTGTCATAAGATGGTATTTTCCACAAACCTCCCAGAATAAGCATACTTTGTTTGCAGAAATAGCCTTGGGTCTAAAGAAAAAAATACCCTGATACTTTATTTTAAATATATTTTTAACAGAGAACATTTTAAACTATCGGAATTTTCTGTAAAAGAAGCATTTTCAAAAACAGTAAGTTGCAAAGAAACCTTGTTAACTGTGCTTTGATATTATAATACTCAGGAAAAAATTTAGAAATCCAAGCCATGAAGAAGTGTTTTTTTCTTAATTCCCATTCCAGTTAATCTATAATTCTGTCCAAAACCAAATAAAATTCCTAAATTCTTCAACATAATGAAAAGAATAAGAAGAAATATTAAGAGACACAGATAATTTTTAAAGGTATTTAAAGAAGTGCAAAACAAGAGAATGAAATATGTCTTTAAAAATAGGTCTTTCAGAATCAAGGTCAAAATTTCATCTGGGTCTAAACCAATAAAATGTGTCATTTTCCACACCAAAGAAGTGGTGGGACCATCTGCTTCAGATTCCCAAGGAGCCACATGGGGATGCAAACTCTGTGGCTGGGTCTTGATGCAAAGCTCAAACTCCTGTTTCCACATTTCAGCTGAGGTCTCTGAAAGCCTCTTCAGATACATTCTCTACTTTCAACATAGATGTAAAATCACAGAGCAAACTCTCTTTGCATCCATCTATCACACGCCTTTACTCAGTGACCCACCTGCCATTGTCAACATAAGGTGAAGGAAAAGAACCAACTCTTCCAAATTAAAATTAAATGTATTCTCTACCATTCTTTTTTTTTCCATCTGGGTAATGTGGTCAGACATGAGAGCACCACATAGTCTCAATTAATAAATTGTGGTTGACTGCAGTTTTCCATGACTGTAAGACGTTGAGATTGTTCCTTAGGAACACCCAGTTGCCATCCATCAGTCTGTGGCTAGGTCATGTATCATTGCAGAAATGGATGTGCAGTGTTGTCTCTGTTCAATAGATGTCCAAGATTTCAGATGTTCCCTCATGTGCTGTGGACTTTATTATGATGGTAAAGCATTTATCAACAACAACCAAAATAAAAAATAACTTTCAAGTGGACTTCAAGGCTGGGTATTCATGAGCCAAAAAGAAAAACAGCTCATAAATAATCTTTTAAAATATTACCATTCTTCTGTGAAATAATTTCTTTTCCTGATGTATCCAGGGAACTTGTTGACTTCCTTCCACAGAGTTGCAAGAGAAATATTACACACTCCTTTGTCAAAGTGAGAGTTTTTATTGGAATGAGTTTCATGGGAGATGCTTGAAGCCAGGGTGGTGATTTGTTTCTGACTAAATATATTGGGACCACGTAAAATATTCCTCAAAATGACCATCCCATCCAGTGATGCCCTAATGCAAATCAGTAGTGCAACTTCCATGAGTTCAGACCTTTCAACTGGTAAAATCAAGACAGAAACTATTTATATAAAGAGAGGGGGCTGGACTGAGCCAGTGGGAATGATTAAAGGGCTGCAAAAGCACTGGCATACTGAAAGTTAAGGAAAAAAATAAAATATCACAATATAAAAAAATGTAGGAAAAAATATTGAATGCAGTAGAAATTCAGGAAAATAATTAATGGCTTAGAGAAGGCAGATGGGGTATTCTGTTCTCATCTTAGACTGAAAAAAAAAAAAAAAAAAAAGGCAGCAGAGTGAAATAAAAACAACAGTTTGTTCTTTTCTTCTTATCTCAGATGCTCCTAGAAGTTAAGTCCATTCTTTCCCTGGTTCTGCTGTGGAGCTCTCGCTAAGTAACTCCTCAGGGACAGAAAGTTACAGGATTAGACATGCAATTGTAATTTGTAAAACAAATAGCTTCAGCTAATTAATGGTACTAATTCTCAATTGCTGCAGTCATAAAGCTCAGGAGACAATCTGGGTTGGTATTTTAAGACACTGGATTCACTCTGTTTGGCACTGTTGTGTTGCTGAAGAGACAGGGCTTGTTTTTATGTTAATGCAATTTCCTAACCAATAAATTTAGTACAGCAGGAATAAGGAATATTCCAACTTTTTTTAACTAGGTTTTTCTGAATGCTGCTTTCTGCACTGCCATGAGTGTCAGTCTTATTCTGAGCTCAGAAAGTTTGAGCCACATTTAGCCAAAATTGTACACAAAATAAAATAACATCATTATGGGTTTACTGGTCTATTATTTTCTCTTCTGAATGGAGCAACCTGGTGAAACTTCTCAGTATTGGTTAGAGCATCTCTTCCTCACACCTACTTCATCTTGCTGTTTTCTCCCCTCTTTACCTGTCTCTCCTCTGATTTTCCTGCAGGTTGACCACTGGAATTTTCTAGCTCTGTGTGTCACTGTCATAGGAAATTCATGCAATGTAGTAAAAATAATTATTTTTGCAATTGAAAGGAGCCACTACTTCCTGAGTCAAATAGAAAGGTCTCACAGATATCCTAGGGAAAGGTGTGATTGTAGAGTCTCAGAATTGTGGAATAGTTTGAGATTGAAGGGATCTTAAAGATCATCTCATTTCAAGCCCTGACATTGATGCCTCAGGTTTTAGCTTTTATATTTCTCAGATTCTGTACTGCTGTAGTGTGTAATTCTGAGCTTCATATTAGGAGATGGTAACCTCTCTTCACAGGGTAGGGCAACAAAACAATTCCTTCTCTAGCTGGGGACCAAGGACAAATGATCCAAATCTCAGGCCCAAGAGCATAAACAATGGTGGAATGAAGAGAGAAAGACAAGAAAGATGGGGCTTCATGGGCCAGAGCCCAGGTAATTGTACTATTAACTCCAATATGCTAATGGACCAAAACTTATAAAAGTGTGAGACCCCGTGACCGGTCGTCCATTTTGTGACCATTTTGGTTCATCTTGGGTGTAGCCCTGGCTGGGCTCTTGTGCTGCCCAAGGTGGATCCATTGAAGCCTTTTAATAAATCCCTACTTTATTCTTTAACTGTCCAGTCTCTGTTCTAGGTCAGCCTTCACAAGGCATCAACATGGATGGGGACACCTCCCACTAGACCAGGTTACTCTGAGTTCCATCCAACCTGGACTTGAATACTTCCAGGAACAGGGAGCCCACAACATCTCCGAGCAAGGAAGTGGCAGGAAAATCAAATTCCTGGCCCCTTTTTCCAACTTTGTCCTGTATGTCAGAATGCAAACAGGTCCTGGCTGGCAGAACATGGAGTTGAATTCAGACACTACACTTCCTCATCCAAAATCAATGTGGATAATTAGCAGATGAAAGATCCACTGGAAACGGCTAATTTTCCGTGTCAGCAGGTAGATAAGGAATCAATGAGACAGTCTTGTTCCTCTCATTTCAGTGAATTTGTTTCCATTAGAGGTTGCAACACATCTAATGAAAAACATGTTTGTTTGGGATGCTCGTGTCTGTCTCCTAGGCAAAACCACACAGGATAAAATATCTGGACCAAATAGGACAGCTTCCTGGGTATAAATGCCCATTTTTCCAATTATCCCAGACCAAGAGTCTGACCCAAGATTCACTACTCTCAGGCATATCCAGCTGCCTTAAAACAGACTACAAATTGGTGAATCTCCCTATTTCTTCAGCAGAATCCCATTCCAGATTGGAGTTACAAAAGACTCAATCTGAACTCACAACTAAATACCTAGAAGAAAAATCCCCCCAAGTCATCCAAAAACATGAATATTCATTAATCCTCTTCTCTGGAAAGCTGCAATGGAATGGCCACAGGATGGCAAAACAAAGGTTTTGGCTGAGCTTCAGAGGAAGTTTATTGAGACTTAATTAACTCAATGAGCCCAAATGGATGTGGGCAGCTGATGACCTGCAGCAGTGACAGGGAGAGGCAGCAGTAAAGGAGCTGGAGATCTCAGTGTGGGATGAACAGGGATTCAGTGCCTGAAAGTCAGGGATGGGGTAAATTGAGAGTGTGGCATGAACAGGATGAACTGAGGCACTTCTCTTCCATGGTCAGCCTGGTTGGGGCTTGGAGGAGAATTTCCTACTGTTTGGCACTTCCCTTCTTCCTTCTTCATCCCTTTTCAATCCCCTCCCTTACCTGACAGAAATGTTTACATAAGAAGTTTAATGTATATTAATCCAAGCATGCTGTGTTTCCACTCATTAAATTAGGCCTGGAAACAAAGCTGCTCAACTAAATTGGAGTAGGTTTTACTCCCTTTTGTGTCTGCAATTCCATTTGAAGTATGAACTTTGTTAGCTCACAGAAAGAGAAGATCTTATCTGTCTGTATCACTGCTCTAAATGCAGTTCTCTTTCATTGATCATAAAAAACTCAACTTATAGATGTAGTATATAAATAATTTAAACAATGGAAGATGTTTTGTATTCACAGTTAGCCTTTCCCTTTGCAAATACTTTCTCGTATATTTAATCTATTTAGTCCCTCTTTTTTTTTTTACCCAAGGCAACACATAAATACTTAAATAAATGCATGTGTTTATTAAACTGGTGCCAAAATCAGATTTTTTTAAAAAATTGATTTTGCAGTTCACTCACAAGTTTTTAAAAAGGTCACAGGAAACAGAACTTATTATTATTATTTATTTATTTTCGTTTTGTATTATTGCTACTGCCAGAAGAACAGAGCTTAATTGCAATTGTCATCATTATGAGCAGCAAATTTTAGCATGCATATGAAATGTATTTACATTTGCATAAATTGTTTATTAAAAGAAATGGAAAGTCTGAGTATCACATCTCATTTTCTCAAAGTAAGCCCTGCCCTACTCTTCTTCAGCAAGGACTTTGCAAACCATTACGATCGACTATTTATAACAAGTCTGGGTTCACAATTCAATCTCCCTCTGTGACTTAAAGGCAGAAGATACTTCCTGGTCAATAAAAATAATTTTTTACCTGAAAGATTATCTATGGCCCTCACTCTTTTGAGGCTCATATTGACCTTCTCTCTTCTCTTCTCTTCTCTTCTCTTCTCTTCTCTTCTCTTCTCTTCTCTTCTCTTCTCTTCTCTTCTCTTCTCTTCTCTTCTCTTCTCTTCTCTTCTCTTCTCTTCTCTTCTCTTCTCTTCTCTTCTCTTCTCTTCTCTTCTCTTCTCTTCTCTTCTCTTCTCTTCTCTTCTCTTCTCTTCTCTTCTCTTCTCTTCTCTTCTCTTCTCTTCTCTTCTCTTCTCTTCTCTTCTCTTCTCTTCTCTTCTCTTCTCTTCTCTTCTCTTCTCTTCTCTTCTCTTCTCTTCTCTTCTCTTCTCTTCTCTTCTCTTCTCTTCTCTTCTCTTCTCTTCTCTTCTCTTCTCTTCTCTTCTCTTCTCTTCTCTTCTCTTCTCTTCTCTTCTCTTCTCTTCTCTTCTCTTCTCTTCTCTTCTCTTCTCTTCTCTTCTCTTCTCTTCTCTTCTCTTCTCTTCTCTTCTCTTCTCTTCTCTTCTCTTCTCTTCTCTTCTCTTCTCTTCTCTTCTCTTCTCTTCTCTTCTCTTCTCTTCTCTTCTCTTCTCTTCTCTTCTCTTCTCTTCTCTTCTCTTCTCTTCTCTTCTCNCTCCCTCTCCCTCTCCCTCTCCCTCTCCTCTCTCTCTCCCTCTCTCCCTCTCCTCTCCCCAACTCTGGAGTTCCCAGCACAGGAAAGACATGGACCTGCTGGAGAAGGTCCGAAGGAGGCCACAAAGCTGAGGATTGAGCACCTCTTTGTGAAGACAGGCTGAGAGAACTGGAGTTGTTCAGCCTAGAGAAGGCTCCAGGCAGACCTAACTGTAAACTTTCAATGGTTAAAAGGTGATATAAAACCACCTTTTTAAAATAAACCTACAAAAAAATGTTATAAAACAGATGGGGACAGATTTTTTTATACAGCCTCTTGCAATAGGACAGCCCAACAGCATTTTTAAACTAAACCAGGGGAGATTTAGACTAGATAAAAAGAGGGATTTTTTTTTACAGTGAAGTTGTGAAACACTGAACCAGGTTGTCCAGAGAAGTGATGGATGCCCCATCCATGGGAACATCCAAGGTCAGGTTGGACAGGGCTCTGGGGAACCTGGTCCTGCTGAAGATGCTGGGAGGTTTGGACTGGAAGACCTTTGAAAATCCCTTTCCCAAACTATTCTGTGATCCTATGATACATCTCACGGGTTTTTTTTCATCATCCATGGTACCAGACACTTTCTTATTTCAAGTATAATCTGTTAAACCTTAAAGTAACTCATAAATCTCGTGTATTTAGCAGTGCATCTGAGCATGTGGATATCAGGACTCCTAACATTCATTTACCGAAGATAAATTCTTGCCTTTTCCATGAATTTTTTTCATCAATCAGGAAAATTCTTGCTTGTTGCATTAGTGCCATTTTGTGGGATCTGGAAGGGACCAAAAGACAAGAAATAAAAAGCTTATGATTGCAAAATGACTTTTTTTTTTAATTACAAACCCACTGCATGGTTAATGTTGATCAGACAAATTATTATGATCTAGAAGAGGAAATGAGATTATTTAGCTAAATTGAACAGGGTTGGTTGTTTTTGTTGAGTTTTTTGTTGTTGCTTTTTTTTTTTTTTCATTTATTTGTTTCATTTTGTTTTGTTTTTTGTTGTTTTGGGGCATTTTGTGTGTGTGTGTGTTTTGTTTTGTTTGGTTCTGTTTGTGTTGTTTTCTCCCCCTGAGACTTGATCTGGAATTGTATTTTAGCTTCTGATGACCTTTTTAAAAAAAGCCATCATGCTAAATAAAACACATGCTGACCAAACAGCAGGTCTGTAAACAAAAGTAGAAAATGGAGCTGCTTTTCTATAGTGGGTAGATGAATCACAGGAGCAGGAACTTTGTGTGTTTGTCAGGAGCAAAACTGGCCTGAAATATTGGCTACAAATATTTCTGCAAGACATTTTCCATATAAGTGCCAGTCCAAGAGTTCCTGTCCCTCCCAGTAAGGCACTGGGCAGCAGCTGAGGTTGATGCTGGGCTCAATCCAGCATTGGATCCACTGTGTCCTTACATCCAGAACAGTTATTTCACATTCCAGAAATGGTAATGACTGTTGAAACAAACCTATTGACTTTTAATCAAGGCACAATCTGATGGCAGTCTCACATAGTCATGTTTTAATTTTTTAAAATGTAATTCAGAACCCAAGGAGTGATTTCTCTACTCTAAATGAAACACTTATTCAATACCCTTCATTTAAAATTGGTCATGCAGTTTTTTGTTCTCCCCCTGCTGGATTTTGCCTTTTGACTGGGAGTATGAGCTGTGCTTTCTGCTTAAAAGTTGGTAAATTCAGGCTGAGTGGGAGAGATTCTGCAATTCTGATAAATATTATGAGTCCCAAAGTGGGTCTGGCAAGGTGCTCTTAATGTGGGGATCTAAGCTAATCTAAACTGAGCCTTTGACATTAACTCTGGTGGAGACTAATGGCTAGAAAAATGGTTTCTGTAAAATTAAATTTTAATTGGAAAATTCAGCAAATTAGATCAATCTGAGTGTTTCTATTCAAGGCTAGACCAATGAATAAGGGTAATTTAGATGGTTCTCTTAGCTATGACAATCCAATACTGCAGTGTCGAGATCTGAGGACCAGAAAGTGAAACTGGACACAAAACAAGACCAAAACTAAGTAGACAGTGTCTTGTTTGAAACTTCAACATGGAAATGAGAAACTGATAAGATGAAAAAGAATTAGAATTATCAGAGTATTTATTTTCTGACAGCTTCAGCATTTTAGTGCACTGCCTTGTTGGCCACAAAAACACACAGCTGTACACGTGGATGCAGAGTAGAGAGAAAAAAACCTGTTCTAACCACTGAGTGAAGCCTGCTGAGTTTTGCTTCTCTGCTTGCAGCAGCTCTCACCCTTCACAAACACAGACACATTTGTCTCCATCTTCCTTCCATCAGCTCAGGTTGTCAAAACTTAGTTTCAGGCTGTGGTGCTTGGCACTTTCTGTGCAAGCACACACATTCCACTGCTTTGTGCTTCACTTCCTTTACCCCTTCCACATTTATGTCAAGAACTCAAAAATCTGTTGCTGGAGTTGTCAGTCATTATCCTGAAAAAATAAATAAAAAAAAAAACAACAGCTTGTTCCTATACTAAAAATAAGTTGCTGGGTAGAAAGGACAAAAAGTTGTCACAGGAGTCCCTGCAGGAACAGCAACATTTCCCCAGAAAGTCTTTGGGCACTGTCTGAGCTCTGCAAAGGGTGTCCAAGCTGTGCTGAGCCCTGTCTGCCTGTGAGGGAGGCGTCTGGAGACCTGGAAAATATCTGTAAGTTTCTCTGACTGAGAAAACACTATCCTAAGATAACATTTGCTGCCCAAGAGGTCTGACAAGATGCAGTGGCAGGTCTGTGCAGGTTGTCAGATAGCATTTCTGTGGCTTGCTTGCCTTTTACAAGGAATATTCTTATACTTACAGACGTTCCCCCAGAATCCTCTTTGAGCTTCTGGGCTTTTTGCTGATAAGTGCAGCACAAAGGAGCAAGGAAAAAAAAAAAAAAAAATAAAAAAAAAGAGATTGTCCCCAAAGCTTGTTCAATGCAAACAGACAGGCACAGATGGTGGAAGAGACAAGGCTGACACCGCGACTCAGCCCAGCTCAGGAAACTGAGAAGCAGCAGAGCTGAAAACAGAGCAGTGTTCAAAGCATCACTTCACTGTCCCACCCTGGGCACACCTTCACCTCCCAGCCAGCACCATCCCCTGACATCTCAGCCCTCCTGGTGGCCTCAGCTCAACTCCTGACACACCAGTTCTGCACTGGGGAGCACTCATTGCCATTTTATCGTGTGAGGGGCAGTGGGGCTGTGCTGCTCTGGTGTGAGCAGATGCCCCATGGAACCAAAGGACAGCTGTGCAGTGTGTTATGTTTGTGCCATGGGGAAATAAAGACTCCTCCCTCCAGAGTTTCTTTGGTTTTAGTAATTTTTTGAGAATAAATAAAAAGAAAGAAAGGAAAAATAAAAGAGTAAAGGAGGACACCATAAATACCTGAGAGATTTGTTGCATTTCCAGCATCAGCTCTGATATTCAGACAAGGTTTGCTAAAACAGCCCTTGGTCCATATCCACAGGCACAAATGAACATTTCTAAGACAAGCAACAGATTTGGTGACTGACAAAATTAGTTTCATTTATTTTGGGTTTAGCAAGCAGCAGCAACAAGAATGACACAGTGAAGTGAGTGAAGAGTGCTCGATTTTCTAATTCTCTCCTGGCTGAATCAGAGGAGGGAAGAGGGAAGAGGGAAGAGGGAAGAGGGAAGAGGGAAGAGGGAAGAGGGAAGAGGGAAGAGGGAAGAGGGAAGAGGGAAGAGAAGAGAAGAGAAGAGAAGAGAAGAGAAGAGAAGAGAAGAGAAGAGAAGAGAAGAGATTCTTTCCCCTGACAGCAGGTTTCATTTTTAATAATATTCTCCCAGGCTGTGATTACCATCAAACTTTGGATAGGACTCTTCCTGAATTATTCAGGGCAATTTGTACTGTAATCATATGCTTGTTAATACGGCTGCTTGCAACTTTAATTCAAAAGAGTTTTTCTTCTGTGCCCTGGAGCTGCTGCCATCAAGGTTAGAGATAGTCTCTGTTTAACAATCTGCTTCTCAATGCTGTGCAGAAAACTGCAAGATGCTCTGGAATTTGCTGTTCAGAGAAAGATCAATAAAACACCTAACAAGATATGGGAAAATGTCGAGAAGTTCCCTTCCCATGTTCAGGAACATTGGGGCATTGGTCATATTGGATCACTATGAATTTTAATGGAAGACTCTTGGTCTTAATCAGAGAGAGGGGGTACAGTTGGTTTAATACCCCCCAAATGGGCAAGGATGGGGGCTTGATCAGGCACTGGAAATGGAACCCCTCTGTGTTACCCTTACAAACCATTCTACACCTTTTCCTCTCTGCAGAGTCAAGCAGAGTTGACCCAAGGCTGCCCAAATCTTGATTCTGTCCTTGCCCTTATTAGTTGTCCATCTTCAGGACAGGGACTGAGGTGAAACATTTTCTAACTCAGAAGATTGATAAAAAGCATTCCATTAGTTAGGGTGCCTTTAGCAGTTCCTCGAGAAGTCCTTTCTCTCAGTGGCAGTGGATCTGCATCCTCATCCTCACAAAATCCACAGGATGTGTGAAGGAAACACCACAAAGTTTTTCAGCCTTGGAAGAAAGGGCAACTTTTTTTTTATTTTTTTCTTTCTGATCAGAGGCATATATTATAATTTAATTCTATTCACTTGAAGGCTGATAGAACACAGAGCCCTACAGCAACCTCTAGCCATTCATTTCACCCCATATTTTCTGATGCTGTAATCCACCAGCAGTTGACACAGCCAAGCTTATAAAGCCCTGCACAATATTTTGCAAATCTAAATTGTTGAGCCACACAGGGAGCAAAGCTCCCATTGAAATGTCAGCACACTGAAATTACAATTTAATGAGTAGCTTTCCAGCAGCAGCTTTCACATATCAGTTGTGCCTCACAGCAATAACAGAGAGTGGGGAAAAAATATATATTAAAAAAATCTG
>WBNO01019410.1:0-42149 GCA_013400575.1 Peucedramus taeniatus
GTTTTTAATTTTTATTAGTATTTTTGGTAAAATGCTTGCCTCAGGAAGAGAGATCTCCTTTTCTAGAAGTCACAGCTCATCTTAGAGACTCAAACATGGATAAAAGCTGAGAGTTTTCTGCATCCTGCTGCCAGGGCAGTGGTGATTTCAGAGGTGCTCCTTGTTTGCCTGGTACAGATGCCTGCAGGGCTCTGCAGGGCTGGTAGGTTTCTCCTCTGAGATAAAGCCTTCCTGAGGGAACAGGATGCTTTGCTTTTCCTCCACCTGCCCTTCCTATTTTACCCCTTTCTGAGGCTCAGACAATATGCACACATGAAATATTCAGTTTTATGACTGTACAAATCCTGTAAATCCCTTGGTAAAATCCTGTAAAATGGCTTGGTTGAGGAATGGGCTGCAGACATTGCCAGTGAAAGGTCCAGACTTCTGTGATTCCTTGACAACTTTTGAATATGAGACTTGGGAGATACAGTTAAAAACACAGACTCACAGCACCTAGTTCAGCTCCTCTTTACTCCTGGTACCTAAACTTTAAACATTCATCTTCCCCAGATAATAAAATTACATTTCAAATTATGCTTGGGGGGGACCTAATTCTTGAGGCTGTTGTGGAATTCAAGGACTATTTGATATTTTCAGGCTGCCTGCCGGGATTTGAAATGCAGCTGTCTCTCCTCCTGTTGCTCCTAGAGGGCTCAAGCTGGTAAAGACTTCTCAAGACTGTCTGCTGGCTTGGGCCCCAGACAAAATACATCAGCAGCCATCTTCATTCAAGATAATGATGCTGGTGATGACCATTGCACAGCCTAATGTTTGGAGAACACAGCCCAATTCCAAATTTTGCCTGAGATGTGCTCCCTAACCCCAGAGCAGAGTCTGGCTTCAGAAGGAGCTCTCAAACTTCTTTCAGAGCTGCTGGATTTTATGTAATGAGAGAGTGACTGTCTTAATTAATCGGGCACTTGCGTGGGATGTTAGTTCTGATCTCTGCTGGGAATTTTGATTAAACAGTCTTTAGAGAAGGCGTGCATAAATACACATTGGGATGGAGGCAGGCAGCTCTTAGCAGTGCTATAGTGTTGGATTCAGAGAGGTGTAGGACACATCTGTCCCCACTGCTTTACAGCAGTTACAATTCCCATCCTCAGGCTTCTGATGGACCCCACGCATCTCCGAAGGAGTTTGAATAACTCAGGGCTATTCAAGGCTACACATTCCCCTATAGAAAGCTGTCATCTAAAATTTAAGGACACCTCAGCTACTGTCAAGCCTAATGGCCCAATTTTAGTCCTTTTTGGATCTCAACCAGTGACACTGAGAATGCAGATAGGGAGGCTTCCTACGCTGTTATTCATGAACTTAAAGCCTTCTTCAATTTTGGTGGTCTAATACACACATCTTCTTGATGTAGAAAGTGCCATAAAATAATGCTTTGGATTTTCTCAGAAGATATGGGCAGCTGCACAGGCAGGATTGGCTTCCTTCATCTTTTGTTTGAGGGCAGGCAGCTTCTATTTGACACTGATACACAGTATTACCTTTGCAGCTGTTGGTATGGTAGGTTTAGGCTGTGTTGTCAGTGCACCTAAAAAGGCTGTGAGAAAACCACTGTATAAATTTGGGGAAAAAAATACCTGAAGACAACATGACTGTATCACTATGATTAAAGACAGAATAAAGGAAATCTGTATTAAAATGTTAGAGGCATAACAGGTGTATGGAGAATATTATACTTGTGTTTAGATTCAACAGGCAAACTTTAATTTAAGAAAATCTTGTACTGATCAAATTTTGATACCTGGGAATATAATAAAAGCATTTGTAGCTAAAGTATAGGAAAACATTTAACAATGTTTTTTAAAACTCTACCAGCTAGTTAATTTTAAATCTTGCTCATGAGAATTACTGCTAAACACAGTAACAATTGCTTAGATCCACAACATATATTGGTGCAACCAAATGCCTGATTTGCTATTGAATTGCAGACTGTCACATGACAGGAAAGAAATTATTTATTCACCTCCATTGCCCTGTACTGCCCTTAAACCATTTTTAAATGTTTCATTTCAAAGTGATGTCAGCTTAGCTTATGAACAGTATTAGGAAAGGAAGATAGAGAAAATTACAGTAAAGATATATAACAAGAGCAGAGAAATACCAGAGGAAAAATCTCCAGTCTTGTCAAAAGTCATGCTTGTCAATAACTAGGGGATATGGTTTTGGAAAGATTATATATTGGACCAGGATGCAGCTTGGCATCTAATTGCTGTATTGTAGTAGCACTGACTCTGTTCACTTGTGGACTGTAGCCCTGCTGTGTGCCACATAAAAGAATAAAAGCAAGCCTTTTCTTCAAAGATTTTACATCTGGAGATTTTTGTTTGTTTTGGTTTTGTTTCTTCTAGCTAGATTACTGTGAGATTTCCCCTCAAACCAAGGCAGTTCTGAACTCTGACCTGTAGAGACCTTTCAGTCTGAAGTAACTGTGAAGCTTGACTTGTGCGTTTCTCTACTCAGGTTCATTCATTAAATCCAGATCATCACAGACACAGGCACATTTTTATTTCAGTGAAATGGCTGCAGATATTTTTCAATAAAAAAAAAGAAATTTTGATTTTGGTGTTTTCACTGGAGAATTGTACAAAATACTGAGCAGCTTTCAGGAAGATGCATAGAAAAGTGACTTTTTTTTTTAATTACCTCTACAATAAGTAAGGTTAGAAAACTGAAAGACAAACTATTCCCTTGTAGGTCTCTTACCTTCACTGTCATTACAATCTGATGTTAAATCATTACTCACTCCCCTCATCTGCTATGAGTCAGCTGTGTATTTAGTTAACTTTCACAGAGCTGCTCTGGATAGACATTACTAAAGGGAAGCTTAATATTTCTATTGAGCATTAGGACAAGAGCTAAATATTGACTTTAATGGCAAGATATGCATATTCAGCTACTCAGCTGAAGGACTTTCTTTTTAAAGTTCTTGGCAAAACCATTTATTCCCAGTGCAAGACAGAAAAGCAGCTGCACAAAGCTATGAACACTAACAGGCATCCAGATTTCACTTTATACTCCAGCCTTCCAAATCAACAGGTCAATAAAATATTTTCCCCTCTTTCCATTCAAAGTGTATTTGACTTTTTCCATGAAAATTCTGCTTAGTCATGAAACAATTATAGTAACTCAATTGAAACAAATACACAACTGGTCATTAGCAAAAGTGCATTTGGAATAGCTTTCTATTGTCTCTGGCATAAGATTACCACAATCACAGCTCTGTAAAGAGGTGAAGCACCTCTGCTAAAAGCCAGTGTGTGCTAGTTTAAATCAATTTCTGCGATACAAAAACTGATGCCAGGAGACATATAAGGGAATACTGCACTATCTGCCACATTTCAAAAATATATTTGAAGTTTCCTTATGTTCGTATTAGGGAAAAATTTGTCCAACAAAAACATATGGAAATGTGGCTTTGGTGCTAAAATACTGTCCATGTTTTATTGAAGAAATAATAAATATCTGGTACCACTATAAACTACTCTCCCCCACCACAAAGCTGAACTATCTTCCCCTCTAATTGCTGTAAGATAGGACAGATGGGTCCCACCATATATATGAGTTGGAGTCATTGAACTTAATTAATAAAGAAGTAGGTCCTTCTTCGAGTTCTCTTTTTGATCATGAAGGGAATTAAGAAATAATGCAAATATATGTGTTAAAAATCAAAGGTATTATCAGAAAACAATGGGGAATTTTAACATAATCTGAAAAGTATTCAATTTTTCTACACATCAAATTTATTAATTTTATAAAGTAATTAATTGATAATATGATGGATATAATCTCATAAGATAATTGGGAGGCACTTGAGGAAATAATCTATTGCAACCTCCTGATCAAAAACCAGGCTCAGATGTGATTTCAGTCCAGGTTGTTCATACTTTTATCCAGTCTGGTTCTGAACCTTTTAAGGACAAAGGCTGATCCAGCTCTCTGGGTGAGCTGCTCCACTGCTTCCTTTTCCTTAGTGACAAAAAAAAAAAATTCTTTACATCCAGCTTTCATTGAATAAATACAAAATAAGAGTAAAATAATAAAAGGAGGAGCATGTTTTGCACACCACAGCTGTACTGTTCATACCCAGCTCCTGGGCTTGACGCACACAGAGGGCTTAAGCACATGGAGCAGTAGTGAGAAGCTACATCCAACATCCAGCAAGGACAGCCAGACCATCCCTCAGTACCACCTGTAGGTACCTAAATGCTGTCAGTGACTGAGTTTTCTGCTGGATATTTGTGAACTGGTTCCTGTCACAGAACCAGCATCTGCTTCCCATCCTGCCTGCTGAGGCAAGAACACCAAGTGCTGACTGAAGACTGGGCTGCAGGGCACTGATTGGAACACAAGCCCTAAACCATGGTACCTATCTCCTTTTTTGAAAATCTACTTCCAAGTGCATGAATAAAATGGAAAAGTAATGTTTATGTATTGTTGGAACCCAGGACATAAGGGAATGTTTCTCTGCCTGTCCTGAGAAGTCCTGATCCCCAGGAGAACACTGCTTTTAACCTTCGTCCGTGGAGAAAGCTTCCAAAACTTTGGGATTAATTGGAATCTACGAGTGTGTGAAACAGATAGTAGTACAGTTTATCACAGGGTGAAAAACTGAGAGTTTTGGGTTTTTAGTATGGAGGTGGGTAGATGACAAGATGGAGGATTTTGGGCGTTGTCTGATCTTCTTGTTCTTCATCTACTCAATTTTCTGAAGTGTTGGTAGCACAGAGTGATTGGTTAGAAAGAGCTGCAATGCAGATGTTGCGTGAGCAGCCAAATAATTAGTTATTGGTAGAAAGGTAGAAATAAAACACATTCTAAGAGTTAATTGGACAAAATAGTTTTAAAAGACCTTGAATCTGTGTGTCTTGTGACTTTTTGGTGCCTTTCTCTTTGTACACTAAGTCTGAAATGTAAGACAGTGTGCTGAACTGTTGATAAGAGAAAAATAAACAGCAACCTGAAGACCAAAAAAACCAAAAGTCCCATTTGTCTCCCAATCCTGGCACAGAACTCTTTAGGGGTCTCCCAATCAGGGGACCCACAGGGGGGTTTCTGCAATGTATTAGCCAACAAAGCAAAGGAAGCCATTGGAGAGAGAGAAGGAGTAGCAACAGGTATATTTACAAATAGCAATCGAAAGATGCTTTTGTATGTGCTGTAAATGATCTGTCCTAAGCTGCACATGTGTAAAAAAGCTATTCTTACCTTAAAAATGGTTTCGGTTGTTGAGGAATGTAAAATAAACAAGCAATAAAATTGGCAAAAGACTGGGCAGAATGTTACAAAAGTTAAAAAGAGGAAATTCATAATAATGATTATGAATCAAAGATCTAAAATAGAGATAGTGGAAAGGTAAGTTAAATCTATAGTAGTAAATGAATGGCTAGCAGCATTAACAGAATGCATACGGATTTATAAAAATGTAAGTTGAGAAAAATGAATCGTAATAATGATTCATTCCTTGGAAGATGACAAATTCAATAGCAATGATGCATGATAAGATATGCCTAACAAGGGGTTTTGTCCTATATTTACATAGAGATGGAAGAGTCCATTCACATCTTGCCAAAACAGTGAAGTGCAGCTTATTCCAGCAGTAAGAGAGAGCTCTTGAAAACTCTGTCAAGACAAGCTGTTGTAATCACAGAGATCCCATAACTTACATGCAGTAGTTTTAAGAATTGATTTAGAAGTTTTCTGGACTGCTGGGCTTAATTGTTTATATTTATTGGAATTTTGGCAAAGCTCCACTTAAGACACAAAGAGGCCATATGGGAAAAGGGAAAGTGGAACACCCCCAGTGATTACAGGGCTATTACCATAATTTCTATCCTAAGCAAATTAATGAAATGGTTGACACATGAACTCAGCCAATAGATGGGGGAAAAAAAGGGACGGCAATATAATTCAAATTGCTATTATTTTTTTTAAATGAGTTTGCAAGATGGAATAAAGGTAATTACATTCATGCAGGATACATGGATTTCTCAGTAGTGTTTGTCTTAATACTTCACAGGATCATTATTTAAATATGGAATGCTATAAAATCAAAATAACAAATTTAAACTGATTGAAATCTATGTGATGGATGTCAACATATTAATGGGAAGCTACTAAAAAAAAAAAGATAGTTATAAAAAATGTCTAACTTGAGCTGTCCCAGATATGTACAATGACTTGGGGGAGATAACAACATGGCTGAAAATGATGCAGAAGAAGCAGAGGGTAAGGATGGTAGACAACTCACAGAAAAATTTTTAGAGAAATCACAGAAATTTGGCTGAATTCAAGGAAATTTGCCTAGAAATAAGGATATCAGGTCATTTTAGAATAAGAGGGATAACATATATGCAAGACCCACCAAAATTCAAGACTTGGAAGTAAGACAAATTCAGCTTAGCAATTAGAGAGCCTTAGGAAGCAGAGGATTCTTTCAGACTTTAAATTAAGATTGAACATTATCCCAAGGATCTATTTTAGTTAAATTAATATTTTCTTTGGTTTCTAAATCAATTACAGAGTTGTGTTGAGCAGTATATCAACTATAGTGAAATGTTGGAATATGAATACTTAGAAGAAAATAAATTTCTTCTTCTTAGTGACATTTATCAAGTCCCACGATGAATACGCATTATTTTTTTCCTATCTCAGTCATGAAATACAGATATTTGCATTCTTGGCAAGGTTAGCTAAGGACAAAACATTAAAAACAGTGTATGAGAAGTGGTCACTATTATTAGTTATGGCTTAAAACCCCCTCAGTTAACTCAGGGCAAAAATAGGATTTCATACAGAGAGCAACAGTCAATGTCAAAATATAGTTTTGCCTCAAAAGCCTGTTTCTCAGTAGCTGAATAACAGGTACCTGTAATAAGATGTCAGGGACACAATGAAACTTCCAACATATGTACACCTTGAGTCTAATGTTAACTCAAAGCATTATCAGGAAGAGAGGAATGAGACAGTAGACAAGACTAATGTGTGTGTGATTAATAAGCAAAGCATTCTAGGAGTCCAGTCTGGTATTGTTCTGGCTGAGATGAGACAGATAGCTCAGAGTCCTCAGAAAGATGTTAGTGCACTCCCTAATAATGCACCACCAGCAAGTTTAAGATGGTGTGTTTTCTATCATCCTTTGGAATATATGAAAGAAAGGTGCTTTTCAGCTGTCTGCCTCCTCAAAAATCAAAATACTGCAACTGACTAGTTGAAATGGTGGTGTTCAGGCATAGGTTGGATCTGATCTCAGGAGCCTTTTTCTGCCTAATTGATTCTGTAATTCTGTGATGCTCAACATGTACACATAGACCGCAAACTTGTATGCAGCATTTTTGGAGCTGAACTTGAGATGGGAGAAAACAGTGAATCCTCAGCGTGTGGAGGAACTGGTCATTAAGAAGATTAATAAAATAGTAAAGGCAAAATTTAGGATGTTAATTTTCCTGTTATTCTCTAGTCATCTGAGGAATCTGAATCTAGTAACTGAGAAGCCTTCTTGCAGAGTAAGCATTTCCTCACATCCCTTCAGAGGCAATTGAAGAATTGTTAATCTGACTTTCAGAGTTTCCTTACTTTAATGAAGAGGGAACCAGTGTATCCCATTAAGTAATACCTTCCCTTATTTTGCCAGTCCTTGCCTTCCCTGCCCTTTCCTGCCCTTCTGTGCTCTGCTCTACCCTGAGTGATTTATTCACTGCATCAGTGCATTTAAGACATCAGAATGGACAGTATTGCTTTTACTCCAAGACAAAAAAAGAAAGGAACTTTTTTAGGTTAACCCCATTTTTAATATTCCTATTTTGAGACAAGAGGTCACGCTAAATAATTTTGGCCCAAGTAAAGCCATTTCACCTTAAATATTGCATTGTGCTGTAATTAGCAATACTAGCTCTTTAGTATATAGCCTGTTAAATTAGATATGTGTTTTATTATTAAAAATCACAGAATTTTATATTAGCTAAACCTTTATAAAATGATACAGTAACATGAGAGGTTCTGTTTTTTTGTTCTGAAGGCAAAGTATGTGTGGTGTACAGAAATGTCTTTGGTGATGAGATAAAATGCATCAATTCAGTTGTCCTCATATCATTCATTCACTCATCATAGCAATTATTTAAATGATTCAGATGAGTATCTTCCTTTTTAATATGTAGCAATTTGTGTGTTAAGAGGGCACTGGAGTAATAAAAAGTGTGAATTTCACTGGTGGTTATGAAACACTGTGTGTCTGAAATTAGTGAGTAATGGCATACCTAAAATAAATAAGACATTAGTAGCACTTAAGCTGAATATTATAGATATATCACAAGGCAAGAAATTCAATAGTGAATTTAGTATTTTAGGTATGCATATTTGCGCATATATGCACATATTATTGTCTAATAACGTAATGGGATTTCCAAATAAGTTAAATAAGTTTAAATAAGTTTAAATAAGTTTGCAAATGACACATACAGACTTAAAGAGAGTCACATATCTTGTAGAAAACAGTCTAACATATATGCTGACACACCAATGTATGGCAAAGGACTAGTGAGAACCCAAGCAGTTTGACTACTGTCTAACACCACCCAAACTTGAAACCTCAAAGAAAGCTGCCTGAGAATGTATATTTAAAATATTTTAACTGAAAACATTGATGAAATTATTTATAAAAACGAAAAAGCCCTACCAGTTGTTTGAATTTTACTGTGGCCCCAGTGCTGGTCAATGTCATTGCTCCCAGCTTGTGGTGCCCTTCAGAACCCAAATTCCTTGATGCTGTGCTACATGCCAAGGTTAATGTGCATCCAGAGTCACCCTGAACTGACCAACCAGTAAGACACACTGAGGTGTGGAATCTCTCTTAATTCCTGATCCCTTTGGAGAGAGCACATATGTCTCTATTTTCTACTTGGACATTCTCTGAATAGGAAGTATCTACACCTGAAGTTGCCTTCCTTTATTTTTTTTCTTTTTCTTTATTAGATGGAAAGCTGAGAAGGCTTCCTTTTGGCTAGTAGCTCAAGGATCAGAGCTCTCACCTAGTACCTGGAGACACTTGATGCCTCCTTGCTTGAAGGCTCACCCCAGCAAAGTGGTCTGACCACAAAGCAACTGTTTAGAATTTACAGAAACAAAACTTCTCATCCCTCCCTGCCGAACCTCATATTGGATATTTCAAGACTTTTCAGCCTGATAAAAGCAGCATGAAAAGCAGCAGGACTCATCAGAGCAGTCATTCATAGGGGAGAGGGAAGAAGAGGACTCCAGGCACCAGCAGCCCCCTCTGGGCAGCAGCACCAACCATGCCAAGTGGAAGCAGCTGATCCAGTCCTTCCCCAGTGTCCTAATGAACCAGCATGCTCCAAATGTACAGAACAGATTGACCCCTTCAGGCAGTGTAGACTAATGTCTGTCAAGCTTAGGATCCAGATGGGGCTCAACTTGAGATAGGTGTTCTGCTGGTCAGTGCTGTCCATATCAGATGTTTTCAAAACCTTCAGGCTCAGGAGCTTTTAATCACTAATAGTCACCTATACAGTTTCTTTTTTTTTTTTTTTTTTTTTAACTATCAAGCCTCAGGGTCCCTGGTTCCTGAGGTCTGTTTTAGTTACTGAATCTTTTTCTGGAGATGGGCCTCAGTGACAGGTTATTTTGATTCAGGCCCCAGATTAATCTTGCATCTCGTGACTATTCCTCAAATACATTAGCAACTAAAAGGCAAACATCTCAGACAATCTAGATCTACCTTTTTGGAGAACCTTCGGGAATTTGGATGATTTGACTTCTTTATTTACAAAGTTGTCTCATTTATAGACGCATCTTTTCAGTACTGAATTTCTAAGTTTGTGGTATATCCATAATATTCTGCTTAAATGCTACTGATGTCTTATTTATTTTATACATGCATATATCCACATATTACTGTCTAATGAACACTAGAACAGATCTGATTATAGAAGTTGTACTCGAGGCAGTTTTTACTCATTCCCAGACATCAGGAAAATAAATATAACTCAGTTCATGCCTATCAGTAAATAGCAGAAGTCAGAGCTGTGCAGAAGAAGCTGTGCTTACCATCAGCAGCCCTTTATAAGCATAGACAATCCCAAGCCAAATGGTCATGTGGGTGTTTTCGCAGTGCTCCAGGATTGGTCGGATGGAGATATCTCTGCCCGCGGGGTCCGGCTGCAAAAAGAAAAGGGGAAATATTTGGGCTCAGATTTCCTTTGCTTCACACCTCAGTGGTACTCAGCTCTATTTCAGCAGATTGAGCATGTGTAGGATACAGAGTGGACAACTTAAGGATAACTTGTGGTGACAGCAGACCCACAAACCTGTAGAGAAATACAGTGAAAAGCAAGGATCTGAGGAAACAGCTGCTTGATAGCTACTACCTGGTGAGGTCACATCTACTGCTACTGAAAGAAAATATCTGAAGTCACTCTGTATTTAACAGTGTCAGTCATATTTATCAGCTTTAGGATACCTTCTTTTTCTATAAGGCAAACAGCTTGAAAGCACAGGCATGAAAAATAATGTATTTAAATTTCTCTTTCACCTGCAGTCCTTGTGTCACTGGCAGATGGCTGATAATGTATGAAACATTGCTGTGTTTCAGGTGGTTTTTCATTGATAACCATGAGCTAATCAAAGACTATCTAAACTATAGCAGTAGCTTAGGAGAGATCATAAATCACAAAAAAAACCCAAAACCAAACCACCAAACCCAAAACAATAAAAAAAACCCAACTAAACGTCTATAAGAGCCAATGACTGCCCATGTAAAGTGAAATATTGCTGGAAGCTTTGCAGTTTTCCATTTATTTTGAAAAGGAGATTGTATAATATTGCAGAATCAAGAGGACTTGGAGACTATCAGAACTGTTTGCATGAAGGAGAATAACAAAGACTCAGAGAAGTCTGCAAGATCCACCCCTTGACCTACTGACTTTTTTATTTTTAATGGACAGGGGAAAGAACAGTTGAAACACAGAGAAAAGGGTTACTAGCTACTGTGCTGTATACTGTTAGAATAGATGTTAGGGTCTGGACAAACTGCTAGACTGCTTATTAATGGTGTACTTTGTTAAAGAACACAAGGACCTTGTATGTGATTCTAAGAGAACTTGTTTTAGTTACATACTGCAGAACACTCCTGTGGTGAGATGTGTGTACCTGAAGTCTGCTGTCTTTACAGAAAATGCTGAAATACTGAAAGCTGTTTTTTCCTTTCTACTTTGAAAGAATGGATTTGAACTTCAGCCAAACTAAGATCAACCCAGATGTAGCTTTCTGTACCTGGTTATCCCAGTGGGATTGAGAAGCAGAATTGTACATGGAAGGATTTTGGGGAGATCTGAATAATATCCTAAAGGTTATTTTTGCTTCCCCTGATGAGGTATGACTTCTGCTATGTATTTCACTGGTCTCAGCAATAATCTTCAGTTCACTTTCTTCCACTGGTGTTTTTGTATGTGAGGTATTTCCCCTGACCTCATACACAGTAAAAAAAGTGAGAAAACCCAAACAACTTTGTGTTATGATGCACTGCACAGCAGAACTATTCACAATTTTTTTGCAAAGCCTCCAGCAGGCAAGACATTAACACTTAAAACCTTTTCCTACCCTGAACTTCTGTAGAAACACTAAATGGAAAAATAAAGCTCTTGGAAAAAAAGGTGTCCTAAAATAAAATAAGATAAAAACCGAGGCAGCAACATTAACTCTCCCAAAGAGTTTATGACTCTGTCCTAATGGTTGCTGATGGCAGGCAAACAGCCATTAGCTGAAGAACTGAAATGACTGCGAACATTAAGTGTCATCACAACATTTAAGAAGCTACAAATGTTTGTCTGGGGATCAGCTGAACTACCTCATTCTCCCTGATCAATGACAAAAGCCCAATGCTAAAATTTAGGTGTGCTGAAAGCACATTTTCATGTCAAAGTTACAACCTAATATGTTTAACATAATTTTTTTCAATTATGTAATAAACTTCACAGGACAAATCATTCACACTGAGCTCTGAATGTGTTACTGATGTGTCATCAGGATGGTACTACAGAGAAATTTTTCTAACCTGCCAAAAGCTCCATCTCTTATGGTCTGGAATTGCAGAAGTGACACAAAATTTAAGTTTTTGATCATCAGAGTGCTTTCCTTTTTTTTTTTCCTTCACACTGGTGAGTCAGCAGAGGACTGTCTCTCTGCTTCCCCAATTCCACATCCCTCCTGCCAGGTATGTCTTCTATTTCAGTTTCCCACTTTTCTGAAGTAAGAAAGTGTATAAATAATGAGGACTTTCACCTGGTGGGATGGACGATGTCATGTGGCTTGTTTTCCCTGTTCCGGGATTGAAAACTCTAATCACACCTGGACTGAAGGATTCCTCCACTTTTAAGTAACAATAAGTAATTGTAATAATTTCCTGTTTTGAGGAATATTAATGAAATGAGAACTCCTATTTGGTTTGTGGCAGATTATATGTTTATATAATTTTATATGATTTATATATTCTCTGATGAAAATTTACTTCAAAACTGGAAAGTGTATGTCCATTTATTACTCAAAACTTCTCTTTTAAGATCAGGAACAAAAATGATCAAGTGGAAAACATAATTTATTTTCAAATGCTTTAGAGAGTAAGCATCGTTTCCTTAGTAGGAAGATTGTCAGATTTTATGAGGCATGATAGTTCAAAATCGATGTTAATTAAGTAAAACAGAGTATTCAGGTTTTCTTTGTGAGATAGGAAAATCCTGTGCTCTAGGTAGAGCAGGGAAAGAAAGAATACTGATTGCAGCAAAAGTGTACATGGGGCAGCACTTCTTTCAAAAGACTTTAGAGTAAATTTTTTAAACAAAAATTTGCTGAGGTCCTGTGCACATGTGGCTAAATGTTGGCAGGTAGCAATAATTTGAAAGTGAATGGATTTTGCTGATTACTTACCACTACTGCAAAATGACATTCCTGTTCTACTGCTTTTAATTTGCCATTCTGTTTCTTCACTGATTTTGCATGAATTAACTAATCATAGCAAAGAGCAGGGTTAAAAAAACATATGATATTTTCTGATGTCAAAAGAATTTTTGAAAACTCTACAATTACAGCTGAATGGGGCACTTGACTGACCTCTCTAATCATCCACCATTTGTGCACTTTGTTATTGCTTTAGAGAGGATGACAACATAAATGCTACCAGTGATTATATATGTATTGGAAATTTGCCCTTTCTTTTTATAGAAAACAATCTCAATGCCCTTCAGATGTCATTCTCAAAAGCCTGAAGACCTCCTATCTTGTGATTAGGCTGAAGCTTTCCTACCTCTTCTGAAACCTAATAAGGTTTCTGACATTGACATCAATTTCTGGAGTGCTTTCAGCAGTGGAACATAAATAGTTTAATCTGTTCACTTCATACAAGAGTTGTGTATCATCACCAGTAAAATGCTTGTTTTACATGAGATCTGCTAGGTCTAGAAAGCAACCCAAACCAGTAAATAGATTACCCACAGAATGTTGGTATCCCCCTGTGTGTGTGTGTGTTTAAACTATTAGTCAGTTCTCTAGTTCTGTTGCCTTTTCATTTTCTTTGCTCTTCAGTCTTCTGGGAGGGCTGACAGATCCTTGTCATAACAGGTGAGTGATATCCTAGGTGGGAACTAGCAGAGTGAGAAGTAAAGCTTAAAACTATCAAAAACCATCAGGGAAATCTGATTTTTTTTTTTAATCTATAAGCCCAATTTATTAGTGGTTATTATAATAGCCAAAATCCCCCTGGAAAAGGCAGATATTTGTATGATGACTAATTTACCTTTGACTTATTTTTTGTCTTTATTGTTATTTCTTTTCTGCAGCTTCACAAACGTTTCAAAATGAGGAAGGGTCTATATTCCTTGAGGCATTTTATCCAGCAAATGCCTGTGAGGAACAGACTGGGCTAGCACACAGTATCCAAAAGTGCTTGACCTTCCCAAGGCAGTTTTTCTACACAGTCTCCTCACCAGGTCCCTTGGCCAGTAGAGCAGATGATTGTTTGCAGAGCTGTGGTGCTGCTGCTGTGTGACAGAGCTCACAGGGGTCAGTCTCAGCCAGCTCACTCAGGACATTGCAGCAGACCCCTAGTGTGACCCTGGGCCACTTCTGAAGCTGCACTTTCACCAGTGAGAAAGTCACAACATTATGGCTCAGCCTTTTCCAAAGATGGGTATGGAACATAAGGTAAACAGTTGCAGCTTCTGCTTACTATGTTTAAAAGAAACCGTGTGTTTCCTACAGTATAGGAAATTCATACTCTTCTGTCACACTGTTAAAATGGCCATCATAACCCATCCCACTCTGTTTTATCTCCCCTTTAAATGGCTTCAATTGAACTGGCATAATGACTGTATACTCCAGCTAGTCTGCAGTGTGAATTAGATATCTCTGGCATCTTTAATTTGGCACATTTAGCAGTCATATGGAGTTCACATGTGATTCCTTGTCTTAAAACTCAGACTTTGCTAAATTAGAAGATCGTTCCTGCTTCTTAAATTCACTTTTTTTTTTCTCCCAAAGATAATTATAGTTGGTTTAAACTCTGAATTCTGTAAAGGTGCTTCATAAAAAGGATTCAAACAGTTTGAGCACGCAGTGTGAAATTGAGAGCCAGGCTCTTAATTACTGATGAAAAGAGAAGGATCAGACACTGTCAACTTTGTGATTACTTAATAATTTTTAGATATTTTTAGAGCAAAACAGCTGATATGAACAGTGATATGAAGAAGAGATTTTCCAGGAAATTGATTCCTTTTGTTTCATGTATTTTTCACTTTGTGCAGTCATACTTTCCATTAATGCAAAATAGGAATGGCAATACTAAGCTAGGGCAGCTCATTTGGAATGTCGTCCAATTAAAAATTTGGTAGGCAACCTAGAATAATAGGCAACCTTGTTTGTCTTTGTTGATACCTGAGATTATGTTGGGACACATTACAGATCCTATTTTAAGTCACAGAGTATCTCAGCAAAGCACAAAACTATCACTGAATTCTTGCAGTCCAGTGACCAATTTAATTTCCCTTCCATGTTAATTGAGAAGTTCTGACATTTCTGTACCATTCTAATGGTTGAAAGATGAGGTATGCAGTGTTTCAGGACATAAGCTTTCTAATACAGATCTGTATACACACCCCTTGCCTTTGTGACATGAACTAAAGGCTATCTTTAGGTTATCCAAGGGGATTACAGGGTATTTTCTGCTTCATTCATTTTCTTGTTATACTGAAATCCAATTCACCATCCCACCTGAGTCAATGGACTGGACTTTAGGCATTGTCTGGCTTCACAAATACTTCAAAAATTAAACTATTCACACAATTCAATATATCAACATGTATGTTTATATTGTAACTCCTAAAAAAAACTTCATTCCAAGTGGTATTTTTGTATGAGACAGTAATTTAGTAATGGTTAGCTAGCAATCATGAGACAACAAAATGACACTTGCTGAAATACCAACATGAATATCCCCTTTTATTATTCAGTCACTTTTCTCAATTTGGTTTTCTAAAGACTAAAGATGTATCATGTAAGTTTTCGAAAAAGTACTGATACATTTGGGGGCTTCAAGGATATTGTTGTTGCTATTTTACATCCCTCAGCTTGTTGCATATACAGAATCCAGGCCTAAATTTCCAAGTGAATGGGATTGAAGAAAGACAGGAAACCTCCCCTCCTCCCCCAAATATATTAGAGATAACCACTGTAATTCCTATTATCCCCAAAAAATCAGGTTTGATAATAGAGACACAGTTATATCATCCTGCAATATATTTAAAAGAAACCTACTTTTTAGGTCCCCATCTGCCTCTAGTACAAACAATTCCATAAATCAGTCAGCATACATACTGTAAATTAGTCTGATTTAAAGATGATAAAATGCCTGAAGAGCTATTTATAAACTCTTGTATCATGAATTTGTCCATACATTTATTTGTAGAGAAAATCTCCCATCAACATTATTTATAACATCACTTTACTTAATGAGTTTTATTTTCCTGTTGTGGTGGTTCATGTTTGTTTAAATGAAACTGTTTTTCTGAGAGGCAAAATTTTCCCAGAGATTTCTTGCTATTTTTTATTAATATCATCTCCTAATCCAAGCAGTTTCCTTTATTTGCATTACCATAAAATGCAAAATAATAGTTTAGACTGAGTCAAGAAACCTCTGTGATGCCTTCAAACAATCACAGACTAGCAAATGAAAGAGAAAAGGCAAAATTCTCTTGAATCATGGAGAGCTTCAAACTGTGACTGAGTCTTCCCACTCTGCACTCAGCTATTGCTTCAGTAGAAATTTTACATCATATTATTTCCTCAGAGAATGTTGCCCCAGTTGCATATCTAGTGACTGGATAATGAAATTTTTCTGTGTTTGTGCATAGAGACAGAGGGACAAGTGTTACAAAGACTTAATAAAGCACTCAGCAGTAGAACGTGTGGCTTCCTTTGAAGGGAGGGCAAGGGGCCAAGACACACAGGAGAAGTAGGTCAGAGGAATGAGGAGCTCTGTTACTACCCAGACCCTCTTGCACTGTACAAATTCTTCCAGAAATGCACAGTTCCTGGTATCAGCTTCACAAGATGAGTATTTTCCCCTCCTTTCCTGTGAAGTTGTCCAGAACTGTGGTTCACAACCCAGACTTGCTGTTCCTTCTAGTTTTTTTTTTTTTTCCTTTCCTAGCTAAATTTCCTGCTATGCTGAAGGCCATGCCAGGCACTCCTTTTGGTGGCTCGAGCAATTCAATGCCTCCTTGCTTATGGTAATGGAAACAGACAGCATTCTTGGGAAGGACAGCAAAGGCAGAAAGGAGAACAGAAGTGTGAAACCCCAGAGGACAGCCAGGGACAAACTGTTTGGGTGGCCCCAGCTGGAACCAAGGTAGAGGCTGTTTTTGTAATTAATTTCCTAGTGGGTAGGCTTTGAGTTGTAAGCAAGGATATGACTTACTGCCCATTATGTGGCACTCACAGAAACTGGATTTAACACTTTTCCTTGTAAACAAGCGAGACTTGCACCCAACAGAATCTATCATCAGCTGCTTCTTGCTATAAGAAAAATCAGGTCCTCAGTTGTGCCCAGCTATTTGAGTCAAGAAGGACAACAATCTCCCCTCTACAATTGCTTTATATTTTCTGTTTAGTGCTATAATTCCCTTGATTTATGGATTCTGAAAATATTTATCACTATGCTTATTTGCATTGTAGCGACAGCAACAACAACAAATGGACACTGACTTAATTTAGAAAGTGAAAAATCCACTCCCTAAGAGGATTTAAAAACACATATATCATGTGTGGGAGAAGAGGGAAGCATAAAGTAGGGTTGTATGACATCTTCAGAGGTAAATATCAGCAGAGACCACTGCTGCCCTATGCAGACACCGATAAATTAATAATTTCTGGGTTGTGGCGAACAAAAAAAAGAGATTATTTCTCAACATTAGGGACCATTTTAATTTCCTCTCATGTTTTTTTAATATTCTCCAAAAGGATAAGATGATGGTCCATCAACCTATTGGAGGATTTCGCCGCTATTTTTATGACTGCACTAAGACATAATTGAGGAACTGCTGTAGTAAGGGGAGGTCTTTCCTTTGTTTTCAAAAATTTTGAGAAAAATCTTGAATTTCTAAATCCTGAGAGTAGCTTAATAAGTATATTCCATAATTTCATCATGATGACTGATGCAGAAACACCTAATTTTCTTCCATAAATCCTTATAAAATTAGGTAATTCAACTTCCTCGACACAAAAGCTGCTTTCTCTTCAATCAACTCCCAGTTTCTTGTTGACAGTCAAATATAAGGTGCATCTCAATGTACAGAAGTACATGAAAATATCTGTCTTTCATAAAAATTTTGAAGATATTTATTTTTTCTCCCACCTTGCAACACTAGTAATCTCTCAGATATAAAAAAAAATTACATACAATTTTCATGCAAAAAATGAGTGGATGAATAAATCAATAAAGGTCAGGTCAACAGAAATATTTTGATTACTTCAAAAGATTTGATTTTGTTTTGACCTTTTAAAACTGATAACTTTCTTTGATATAACCTAACTCCATTTTGATAAGAAAGGTCATGTTGAATTCAAAAGAGATGTTCTTTAGTTAACAAAGGTCAACAAGAATATTTTAGCATTTTTGTATGAAAATAATTCTGCATGGGAAAACTGACTGATACTATCTTTTTTATTACAAGTATATGAATCTTATGGCTACTCAATTTTTTTCTGAGAAAAATATCTCAATACTTAATTTAAGGAATATCATCAGCAATTAGCTTGTAAATCTGTGCTCTTGACAGATTACATCCAAAGATTCACGCTGGCCAGTGTAACTGGTCCTGTATTAGAGCAGTGACACCAATGAATGAACCACACTTCTTTGCAACTTTTACAGACATAATTATGCCAGCAAAGCTTACAGGTGAAGGCAGGGGATTAAAGGTGTACAAAGTAGGCCTTTATCTTCGGTAGAGTCCTGTTTCAGCAGTGAAAAATGTAGGCCTAAACAAACAAAAATTACACTTGGAATCTTAAATCAATGCCCGTTCTGCTTTAAAGAAAGGCTCTGAAATGAGGCTTAATATTTCGTAGTTATATGGAAACTGCTTGCTAGCTGTCTCATCTTCAGGAAAACACAGAATATAGATTTTCATATTCATATTTCAACTCCAGTTTGAAATAAAACATCTCTTTTAGAAAAAAACATTCTGTGACAATAAACCTATATAACTCTTGCTCAGCCAGTTGTATTGACTGCAGAAAAAATAGCCCTAATTTTGGTTCTGACGTCTAAAATGAATTATCAGGTTCCTTTAGTTCTTACTATGTTTTTTCAACCAAAGTCTGCATAACTAAATTTTGTTGCTGTGTTGGTATTGACAGATTCTGACCCAGTAAACTCTTAATGTAGTCCTTGATAAGCTGTGTCTTGAGCTCGTGTTTCAGTGTCAACATGTTTTATCTTCCTTTAGCATGCCTTACTGGTCTTCACTGGACTACTGGACCAGCACATTTCCTGAAATCTGAAGAGTGGAATGGAGTATGCTCAGCTGTCATAGCTGCCCTGCAGACATATCCAGGATTAATACCACCCTAACACCCAAGGTCAAGTTAGACCAAAGCATACACATGTAACCAAAGGTGCCACGAAATCTCTCGATTTTCCTTTTCTCTATTCTAAATGAATACAGAAATGTGAAGATAGTTTAAAAGCTATAGAAAAGAAAAAAGATAATCTTGAATTCTTATTCACCAAGTATTTCTCTTGATTTCATAGGAATAGCTGACATAAGTGAGAACCCACAATAGTTGCACTAAGCTACCTTGAAAGCTACATGCCCCCAAAACACAAAAAGAATAGCAGTTACAGGGATTTTTGATTTTTCCATGACATCTTTCTGCTACAAATAGCTATTTCAGTGTTGCCACTTCTATTGACGTTATTCAGAGCAAAGCAGGTAGTCATGGGAATTTTTTCTTTCGCGCAGTTCAGTAAAACTTTTATGCAACATTTTTCTTAAATTATTTATTTTCTTTCAGCATCTGTCAGACCAGATTTCATTTAACACAAGTCTACCAAACACTTTAAATGTTGCAGGTCCTTTGCTCTGGTACACAACAGAAGAATGTTCAGTTGAAAAAGCAAGCCAACGTGAAAAAAAACCTAGCAACCATAAAATCCATTTTATATTTCCATAGATTTTTTTTTACATTGTTACACTTGAAATCATATAAGGTTTTTTTTGGTTTGTTTTTGAAGCATATATATGATATATATGTATGTAGCACAAGCAGATAACGCTGAATGTACTCTGCAGATAACTCTGAACCTACTTTGCCTTGCCTTGCAATTCCCACATATTCTTGATAATATTAGTATGTTTGCTTATTTTTAAAGTGATGTTTCTGTGAATTCTTGCATTAGAAAATCTGGACAAGACAAAATGCTTATTTTTTCAAGCTGGAGAGTTATAGGAACCATTTATCTGATGTGTTTTCATTTCTATAGCTAAATATATAGTGTATATCCACAGATTTACATTTTTTCTCTTGTCATGAGAACTTGAAGTTATCCTGGTAGATAGAGATGATCTTACCTAAAAGAATCTTTCCAGTACAGGTATATCATACTGTGTCAGGTGTCAGCATGTTTCAGGAAGCTGGATTGCTTCAGTATTGGAAACAAAGCCTGTAATCTATACTGGACTTGATGAATTCATTGAGGGGGTTATTTCCATGGTAAAGTGTATAAATCTACCTGTAATTTTTAATAGAGTGTAGTTAGCAATTTAATAATTTCTCCTGTTATTTTTTTAGGGATGTCTATTCCATAATTTTATTTTGACAGCTGAGCATGTGTAATTCTTCTAGAGCACTTCCAGAGCTGACATGAAAGCAATCAAAAACTCTTTCTCAGCATAGCCCCTGACAGCTTACATTTACACCCAAATTTTCATTTCAGAGATCAAGGCATTGAAGAGAAACAGTAAAGGATTGATGCCTTTGTTCTTGATGCAACTTTTCACAGCCAACTGAGAGACCAGCAGAGGACGAGATAAGCCCAGGGAGACAGGCATTATCAGCATGAGGGCAGGAAAAGCAGCACATTTCTGAACAGTGATGGCTGGTGTCAGCCTGGTTTGTCTGACTTGGCATTCACCCCCTCTGCAGTATTCACCTACAGCCACTAACCAGCCTGTCACACATTTCAGAACAAACCCTTCTGTCTGAGCTATCTGAGCAATTATTATGCTGTCACCATCTCCTCTTTAGGGTTGCAGCGTGACAGGACTTTAGGAGAGGCGGGAGGTGTCACCTTCTGGCACTTTGCACTGGGCTGTGTGTGGCAGTGCTGGAGGACTCCTTGGAGCAGGACCAGCCAAAACAGCTGGGTAAGCAGCAATGGTGTGGCCCTAGGAATTCTCAGTTTTGCTGATGTGCTTTGAGGAGCTAAGGAAACTGCAGAACGTTTTGCTACAGAGCTCTTAGTTGATTCTCCCCAAAGTAAATCCACACTGAGGGTCTCTGGAGCACCTATGGTAGAGCCAAATGATCCAGCTCAGTAAGGTGAGATGTCTTAGGCCTCTGCTGAAGTAATCTTTCCTACCATTGAGAAACTGAAGCTTGAGGTGGTATTCACAACTCATCTGAGTCTTGAAGAAGTGTCTGCAGTGACAATTCTTGGTCACTTGAGTTTCTACACAGCAGAGTAGACTTTTGGTCAATTACTCAGAAAATTAAGTAAGAATCTCACAAATACATCAAGGATAGAAATAAACCTTGGGAGAAATCCTGAGACCATTGGAATGAGGTAAATACAGAAAACTCTAGAAGACTGAAACATCAGACCATTTTGGCTCAAGAAGACTGTGGGGAAGAAAGGAACTGGTGGTGAACACTTTTGCCTGCCAAAATAAGAAGAAAGGGAAGAGGGAGCTAAAGCAGAAAGTGGACAGGTTCACATGATCCACTTAAACAGCATTTCCTTCTGTCACCAAGTGGGGTATGAGCTGGCTCTGCATCAATTCCATACATGGTCCCCCAGTTAACACAAATAAACCAACATATAAGCCAAAAATAGCAAAGAATTCTTTCTGCAGCCAGATCTATATTAATAAAAAATTTATCTCTTAATGAACTTTCGTAAATATTATTTTTTTATTTTTGAAATGTGTTTGTGTAAGTAAATCTTTATTTCCATGCAACAAGGCCTGATGTTCCCACAATCACCTTGACATTACTTTATGAATACATCAGTCATTCAATACAAAAAAATAAATAATAGCAATTATTGGTTAGAAGCAGAGAACTGCTTTCTTAGGAGGTGGTTGAAGGCTATGAAATCTACCTCTGTATGAATTAGAAACAATATTATAATTAATATAGAAACAGGAACTCTTATAGAGGCAAAATACAAATGTAGTCTTTTGAGCTTGACTTAAAAAAATCTTAATTTGAAAAATGCCCATCCAATATTACCCTCCAGGGATGAATGGACAGGGGAAGACATATGGCAGTTTTTCATACACTTGTTTATGAACAGACAAGTATATCCACCACTGAGCTGTGCTAGGATATATTCAATGGGATGAACAAGTGGAAAACATTTGAGTAGACCATGATTTAGCTAACCAGTTAAAACACAGGGATTTATATATGTATATATATCAGATAGTGAATAAGTATCATTGTTTGTTTGCATAAAATTGAGGAATTAGAAAATCTGTTGTTTATGAAAAATTTTGAAAGCACTATCAACGGTGGACTCATACTACTGTTTTCAGGGAAATTCCAAACAAATGCTAAACTTAAATTTAAAAATATTACCGTTTTATATTATATGTATAATATAAAATATTATACAGCTGAAAGTTACATGAACCCATTCTGTACAGACGGTTTATGACAGTCTTCCTCAATTAAATAGAACCATCTTCCACAAATAATTATTTTCTGTACTAATTTGGACAAATTGTGGAACAATTGATTAAGTAAAAAGTACCTGAATAACTGAATGTAGTGTCTCAAAATGAGAGTCCCCATTACACAATTTGCATGTTAAATAGCACCTTAGCACTACATGAGCAAACTCTCACAATATGGCCCTATGCATTTAAGTTTTTATGGAGACATATTAACTCCTTACCGTTCTTTAAATACTTTTATCCCCTGAAGACAAAAAGTCTGTGGTATCTTGATTCCTATATCTGCTAATTATGACTAAATAAAAGGTTTCAGTTTTCAATGTAGTATTTTTAAATACACTGCTTTCAAGAATTGTATCAAATATAATAGTCACAATATGCAATTTGGGTTGACTCAGAGGATCATGAATCTAAACATTGAGATATGCATTGCTCATGTGTGAATCAAATCAAATCCTGAGGACCAACATCTCTTGTGACAAGCAATAAGAAGTTTCCTCCAATACTGTCTGATCTATATTAGCTGTGCAAATATATTCTTTTTAATTAAATAATATGCAGATGTTATAGTTCAATTTCTATTCCCAAAATATTTTCACAAGTATGAGTTCTTGTTCTCTCTTTAATAGGCTCTATGTTTGCCAAAATAGTCTCCAGTGAATCCATTAACGCTTAACTCCATGGTTAAAATCATTTGCCTATGCCACGGGTTACAAAGACACAGCATATTGCTTACAGATTGAAATCAAATCCACCAGGTACCATTTGTTGCTTCTGAAGTTTTTTTTCAGAATATTTCACTTAGTGGACAATTAATATAAATAAATACCTGAAATTCCCTGATAAAACACCTGCCTATATGGACATTAGAATATCTTTGCTGGTATCTCCCAGCCTCCTAGGTTTATCTGCATATGGGAATGGTTATCTTCAACCCTTCGCTTTCCAGCCTTATCTCTTATTCTCATCTTATCTCAATGAAAAAAAACAAAAAGAGAAATGATAAATACGCAGATGAAGGACATGACTGAATATACTATTTCTTACCATCATCATGCTATTTTTTAATGAATGATCATCACTCACATCAGTATAAAATAGTGTTTAAAATGGGTGTGAAAGACAAGCAGGTACAGGCCGTGTCAGGAATTTATTTTGTGAGCATGGACAATGGCAAACAAACAAGATATGATGTTATTAAACCTATCCATTAAAGTGGCTGTCCAGCAGGGTTAATGTGTCTTTGCTAAAGGGTGAAAAAGGGTGTATTTTTCTAGCTCTGCAGAGAAGTGCAGTTCAGAGTATAAAATTGTTTTGGCTCCAGCAGCCATATCTAAAAATTGATTGCTGTAGTTGTTCATCCCTGTCAGGCAGCTGCTGGGGTGGGAAGACCACCTACTCTAGTTAAAACATGCCTTCCCTAAAGTGAATGGGAATCTTACTTCTCATTATAGTGCAGTCAAGATTATCCCTGTATTGTTTTTACATTTTTCAACCTAACAGGATCCCTACAACTGCAACTATGAGTCACCACCTGCAGCACTGCCTGGGCTGGGCACACCTATTCAAACAAAGCCCTGCAGCCTTGTTACCCACCAGTGAATAGAGCACATCAGACACACTTTTGGAGCACTTCTGATGTAGCTCCACAGAAAAAGCGAAACTAAATCCCAAGTGCACATTCCCAAATCAAAATGCTGATGCAGGCAGACAGATAGACAGACACAAAGTTCCTTGAGGAGGAAAGCCTTTTCATAAGTCAAGACTTAGATTAAACTGAATAACTTGATTATTAAAGGTGCATGTGCCTTTGTATGTGTATAGTTTCATGCGACATATCTCTGATACGGATATCTCTTTTTTTCTTTTAAAAGAGGAAATTGACTTTTAAGAAGCTGCAATTTGAAGATTCCGAGTTTTTCTTTTAATTTACATTAGAATACTGAACTATAATTTAACAAGAAGATCAAAACAGAAAACTGAACCACCTTACAGAAGCTGTCTGTCTCATTTCAAGCATGAAGAGAGAGTCAGAATGTTTCTGCAAATTGCAGTCTTCAGGCTGATTAGACATTCACTATGTCAGCATCACCACAGACAGAAACCTGGAGGGTTTTTTTAGCTATACCTTCTCTCTAGATCTGTGGTTTTTGACTGTGTCAAACAGTGATAGCAAACTACCAAGTATGGTAAGGCTGATTTGTGAAGGTGGCTCCTGTGTACCTTAGTACAGAACATCTGTCACTCTTGGTATTGCCTTACAGGCATTGCCCCCAACTATTGCACCTTGGAGTCCTATGGCATGGGCAGGTAATCTTGTGCATGTGCAGCAAGTCCAGGACTTCCAGGAGGTGATCAGGAGAGAATACACAGTGACCTGTCATCTGCTTAGTGCACAGAGCTCACAGAGCCAACAGTCTGAGCACTTAGCAAAAAGCTGAGCATTTATTTTCTCCCAAGCATTTCTTCTTATGGCCAAAAGAGTGTCTTGATAGTTAACTGGCAATTTTTGGAGTGTAATGCAAAGTGTATGCTTTCAAATTCTTAGTCTGTCAAATTCACAGTGCACGGAGAATGGGAGTAAAGGGGTGGAATTTACCCAGTGTGCTTTTCTGTCTTTTTAACTACATCTGCTAAAGAACATCTGTAGCTCAGTAGACAGACTGTTGCAAGGACAACAAGATATGAGGCTATTCACATAATTCTAACTTCAGGAAACCATCGAATAGCTGAGGTCAGAAGGCACATCTGGAATTCATCCTGTCCTCTCTGCTTCACACGGGACCAGCTAGGGTCAACCACATGGTGTGGTCAACTGTGGTGCTCACAGGTACCCAGCACCTTCCTAGAAAGCACAGGATATTCAGCTTGTTTGCCCAAAGCTGGCCAAGCTGTAGTGCTTCATGAGAAGACATGGCACTGGTGGCACAATTACCTCAGGCCCATGTTTCTGGCTTGTCCTGAAGTTTGCACAGGAATACTTTGGTATTCAAGTGTGGATTTTGGTCTGCACTCAAAATGAAGCATAGATATGCCAGTGGAATATTCCAAACACAGAGACACAGAAAAAAAAATCCTGTGTTTTGCCTTCTGCTTAGTCTTCATGTATATGTCTTTCCCCCTAACATATGTCCCCAATTCCCAAAGTGATGGGTATATTGAAAATTTATGCATGCTTTACATTTAATTTAAGCATTTCCATAGCAACTCCTACATTTCTGAATGTTTTATCCCAAGACACAGAATATATTATTTTCAGAAAAATTTCCCAGGCTGTATTTAGCCACATTCATATATGACTTTCTACAATTTAATTTTCAATGAAAATTACCCTATCATCTACCAGAAACAAAAGTTTTAACAAACAGATTAACTTTTATGAATTCTTTAATCTCTCTCTGTGTTTAGGCAATTAGTCCTGCATCAAATGGAGCTAATGAAGCCTGATTTCTCAGAATCAGTGGTTTTGATTGATGATAGATGCAGGTGTTTTATAAAGTCCAACTTCAAAGGAATAGATCAAAGGTGCCTCTCCTTACTCTCTCTTTTCTCTCTCTTTCTATCCCCCTGGGTCTTTCACACTGGTGAAGGATGTGTTCATCCTTTCACACTAAAGGATGAACATGCTTTCCAGAGGCCTGCTATTCAATCAGTGTTCATAATGACATAATGATAGATACATCAAATATATATATATATTATATATATATATATATATATATTACTGTCTGTTGAAGTCTGGAACAAAATTAGAGGGACTTGAGGTGATGTATGAAGCACATAGCAGTAATGAATTGATGACCCATACTTCTATATGGGTGAACTTAAACTGCTTTTAAAAATCTGGGATTCAAGTAGGAATAAAAATCCATCAGATAGATGAGGAAATACATATACATATACATATACATATACATATACATATACATATACATATACATATACATATATATATACATATACATATAAATGAAAACAGGAGAGGTATGGGAAAGAAGATCTTCCTTGCAAATTTTCATTTGTTTTTGATCTGCATTTTGCCTTTCTAAATGTCACTTCTGAAAAGGATTCCACAACTGCAGGCTTTGCTGTCACAATAGCAAACTTTCATCACATCTGATTCCTGTTCCAGGACCACAGCTGGTACAGCACACATCTCATACACTGGTATGCCTCCCTGAGCAGTCAGCAAAAATCTAATGAAGGGGAGGTGAATGAAGCATTCAAATTTGCCGTCAGGTTGCACATGACCTGCATTTTTTGCAAGCAGGAATGCCTAAGCCAAGTGGTGAACAATCAGGCTTCCCATGCCTTCCCATGTCAGGCAGTAACCTGATGCTTCACTTGCCTGATGTGTCACACAAACCTCAACTTCTCCGAAAACAGCAACAAATAACTGAAAAGTAAGTGGTGACACACTTAAATTTGTAACTTGCACATTTCTTCCAGTCCATCACTTTCATGCTAGGAAGCAAGAGAGGGAGCTAAGAGAGAGATACTCTCAGGATCCTGGCAGGCTCCAGGACATAACCATCAAATAAATCAATTAATTTAACCCTAATGCAATTATCTGCTTTAGATGAAGGGTGATTTTAGCTTGCTGGATTCATTTATAAGATCAAAAAATTATCCTAATAAGTTTATACTGTTCTAAAGATGATAGCATTCTCAGTGGCCCTAGTACAACTCCAATGGCTTGTGTGGAGCTGCTAGACATAAATTTATTACATAAATGAGAGCTGCTTTCAGTCAGGCAGTGATGATTTGATCTCCAATTAAGAAATTAATCTTCAAAAAAAAAAGCCTAGCATTACAATGAAACTGCTGTTAGATGTACAGTGAATGTGCACCTGTAGCACTGAAATGATAATCAGTTTGTGGGTGGAAGTTTCAATAACAGATTCAAAATTGAAGCCATTTCCTCTGGTTTCTGTGCCTAATCTGTCATAAGTCACAATGTCCTTAGGAGGGCAGACTATATGCAAGGCTCACAACAAGAACCTAGGATATTAAATCTTACAGACTAAAGATCTACTGTTTATTTTTTTCTGAAAACAGGATAGTGAGGAGGAACAATATCAGGCAGGGATTCGCAAAGACAGACTTCTTTAAAGGCATCTGGTAGTCTCAGCTCCTGATCATGCAAACAGAAAAAAACCAAGGTACTTCTCCAAGAAATGTGATCAAAGCTAGTAGAAAAAAGTTGTAATTCCACAGGTTACTGTAATAAAGAGATTACTACTAGTCTGTTATCTGTTTTGAGTCCTCTAGTACAGACAAAACAGCAAAGAGAATATCAGATGGAGGAGTGCTCAGCCTATGAACCCTGGCAGAGCTGGAAGGGCCCAGCAGCTCAACAGCAAAGTTTAGGCAGTTCCACTCTCAATGCTGCACTTAGGCATCTGAAAAGTTAAGAACTAGGATTTCAGAAGCCTGAAAGAAGTGGCAGCTAGACTAAGGTTGGGTGAATTTGACCTAGGTGCCTATGAGACATCTAGGCAATTAAGAATTTAAATAATTTTGGATTCCTGACCTTGCATTCCCACATACCTCCTGCAGTGCTTTAGCTATTGCTGGCTTTCTCTGAACAATGCACCACCATGCAACAAATACTGTCAACAAATACATGCAACCACCATCTGCCATCCTCAGCTCCTTTTCTTCTGCTTCCCTTACAACCATCAATCTTCTGTTACACGGAGTTCTCCTGATTAGTTCGGAACATTTTCCATGTAGCTAATTAGTTTAATTCCATGAATCACTGGCATTTGTGGACACTTTCCTTATTTAAGATGTCCTTCCTTTCTGGTGGCAGAGGTAAAAATGAAGCAGCCAGGTTTTCAGGAGGATGAGAAAACCTAGGAAGCACCAGAGAGGCTGCCACATCATCCATGCAGCCCAGGGCAGCTCAGCCCATGGGAGGCTGAGTGACAGGCAGTCTTCTACTTGCATTGAGTGGGAAAGTGAAATAGATGTCTGAGAGAAGGTTGGAATAGTAAAGCTACAGGAACCTGGTCATAATTGCCTTCTGTATCCAGAGCTCCCCAAGCCAAACAGAAGCTATTATGTTTAACTTCAAAACTACATGTGTATTCACTCCATCTGAAAGACGTATTTGGCAGGTTAAAAAAGTGGCCTCTAAACTATAAGAAGTACTGAACATATAATACTGAAGGAAAGACATGGCAGCTGAAGTTAATAAACTGTTGGTAATGTATTGTTTCAGCTATCCACACATAAACTGGTCAAAAGTCACATTGGGACAAAGTTTAGAGAAGTAATTTCTTTACAAATTAAATGACTGCCTCAAGCAAGACCTAGTTCTGAGTACTGAGAGGAAGGAATGAATCTCAACCAAAAAATTACTTCAGCTAAGATGAATTTGGACATTATTATTCTGAAAATATGAAGCCTACACAGATTACCAGAACAGTCAAAGTTAGTAATTGATTTAATTATTTCAGTTCATGTTTATTTGCATCTCAGTTCTGAGTACTAAGTCGAGGAGCAGAAGTTTTTCTCAGCAGTAACTGGAGCTGAACCTTAAACAGTAATTATAACCAGTTTCCTTGAAGGCGAATAGATTAGGAAACAAATTCCCATCTACATCTATCATGAAAATTCCAACTCATCTCAAACACAGCAATTAGAAGAAGAAAGAAAACACAGGAATAAATAGGCAATTCTTCCAATTGTTAGATGGAGGAAACTTCATGAGACCATTCTCACTAAGGTCAAAGACAACAAAACAGAACAAATAAGAAGGAGAGAACTATCAGAGATGCTCAAGGAGCGCTGAGTTTCAGGGATACATGTCCACCATTTTGATATCACCAGTACCTGTGGCAGGCCAGCTCTGTAGGCAGCACATCCCTGTGACATTTCAGTTTCCTCTGCAAACTAGTAGAGGAACTAGTAGTTCTAGTAGGCACCTCCATTTTGGCAGTGAGGTGCATGCATGGCACCTCAGGATATCTGTTCACCTGCAGCTCATCTTATGATGAGCCTTACCTCAAAATGCTTCCCAACTGACTGACACGTGGAGCTTGATTTTCTAACTCTGCTTGGACAGTACCTACCTCTGTGTGAAACACAACTTGTGGGAAGTGCAGGGAGGCATCCTTTTATTCTTCCCTCCCCCATCCCAACTGTTGTCTATCCGGATGGAATACAGATGAACTCCAAACTTGCTTCCATGACATCAAATTTGAACCAGCACCTTCCACTTTTGCACAGTAATTTGCTGAAGCACAGTGGAGTTTAAAACCTTGTACTCAAATTGGAAAGAGAAGCATGAGAGAAGCTGCCACCTCCTTGTGTCCCTTGATGTACAGCTGTCAACTGGAGGAGATGAGATGCTGAAATGAGGCACCTCAAAACCTAATTTGGGTCAGGAATTCTATTAACTAGTGCAAGCACTTGAAAATGGACCTAGTTCTCTGTGTGGCTGAGCAGCAGTGAAAGAAATGGTATAAAGATTAGGAAGGAGGTTGAGAAATTTTGAGGTGGTGTACTAGAATACAGAAATCACTGGCCATTAAGTGTCTCTAATCCTTTTCTATTTTTGGTCTAACACTTCATTCCATGTTGCACAGAAATCCCTCCTGCCAGCAGTTTCACTGGCTTTAAGGAACAAACCAAGTTCAAAATGTGGTAGAAGTCGAGGTAAATTAAACATTTCTTGAAAAATTGCTCTACGACTCAAATAACCAAGAAGGTAATAAACCAAGGAGGCATCAGGGTCACCAACACCCTGAACTTCCATCAACAGACATCTTCATACTTTTAAAATAAAATCCTCTGCAGTGCTTCCTTGCACACAGTAAATGTTTAATTTCTCCTGAATGGGAGTAATGCTGTCATACATGCACGTACCAGCCACTTTGAGAAAATATGGTGACAGGGAGATGTACATGGACTATCTACACTGACTATTGGAAATCATCCATTTAATCAACAGTGCCTTTAATTTGTTTCCTGGGGATGAAGACAGCTTCTACAGCTAATCCTGACCTTAAGTCCTTAATATTCTAATCCTTCTCATACATGGTCAACACTTAATTAGAGGTAAGCTGCATTTGGTATAACATGAAACTGCTCAATTATCTGTGTCACCATTCAGTTGACTGGCAAGGAAAGAGAGAAGAAAAACCCTGTAATTTTCTTAGGAATTTTGTAAGGATGACAAGTATTATCACAAATAAATGTTACTATTTATCTTATTATGAAGTAATAAAACCCTGTATTTTTAATCCTCCAAGAGAGTGAAGAAATGATACCCTGAAATAGGTATTTTATTGAATTTTTCCCACTCCGATCCCAACAGCAAATATGTCCAGTATATCTTGAAGAAAATAATGATTTTCCCATTTTAGTGGGGGGAATGGTGAAAGACTAAATCGATTATTCAAAGTCACGATGGGAATTATGACTACACTCAAGTGGACTTAATAGGAATCCTGAGCAAGTTATCAGACCATTATGCCAACCTCCTACCCTGATTATCAATAGCTTTGATTGCATTTTGTACTGAGCATCATAAGATCTCATGTATTCCTTGCTGCAAAACACTTTTCCATGGCATAAATAACAATTATTGAATTAGTATCAAGGACAAACTTGGTAGGAAATGAAGCCTCATCCTTACACTTTGATATCTAAAGTGCTTCTGAGAAGTGGGTTGGGAAAAGGAATGACCTACCCAGAAGTGTCATGACAACATACAAGCAGCATAAACTTCTGCTGTGGTAGCAGAGTTGCTTATTTCGCACAAAGAATTAATTTATAACTGCTAGTAAAGAAAAAATCATTTAATTTAAGTGGGTTTTAAATAGAACATTATAGAAAAAGTCAGTTCTTAATTATTGCTGTTGCTATATAGAAGTACAACTTATATTTCACAGACAGGTGTGAATTCACACTTAAAATATAATTTGTTTCAGGTTTGTTTTTTTTTTTAATTTTTTTAGGGTAACTAATATATCTGCACTGCACCACAGCAAAGACAAAGGAACTGTCACTGTAGTTAAGACCAATAGCACAGTTAGCTGGAACCTTACTTCCAGAGGTGCTTTGCAAGATGTCCAAACTTACTAGCTAACCATATTTCCGCGAAAAAGAAAATAAAATCTTTCTCCCAAACTACTGGAATTTTTTGTGAAGGAGTGGTGAAACCTTTATTACTTATATAAAGGTTGAAGTTTTTTTCTTCTTCAGTTCTTGCACAGCTTAGTTCAACAAGTTATTGATGTATAGTCTGCAAAGTATACACTCTTATCTATTAAAAGTGTATTGATAAAATTAAGACTTTGGCTGACAGTTTGTTGATGTCACATTAGAAGAGTAAATACACTGTTTGGCCTTTTTCACCATTATTTATTTTTGTACTACTATCTTATTAGCTCCTATGTATTTTCTGAGTTTTTAGAAAGCATCTGAACTAAACTCCTTTATGATTTTTGTTGTCCTCCTACTATCTGTAATTTCTCTTTCATCTCTCTGATCTTGCCTCTGTATTTATTCCACTTTCATCACTGTGGGCCACTGACATCTACCACTCTTATCAGCTATAAAATTGCTCTTCAAAATGGAAACTCTTGTATTATGCTTCTCTTTGCTGCCTTTTCCTCAATGCTTTAAGCTGTCTCACAACAATTTAAATATAACTGAAGATTAGGGTCTGATGTAAGTTTTGCTATGTAAATATTCATGGCCCCTTTTAAACTTGTTAAGTAACTATGATCTTCATACTGATTTTGAGGCATGTCATTGTTAGATCAAATTTATATTTATATTTATTTATATTTATTATTTATTTTTATTTCCAACCAATAGATCTATGAAGGCAATCTTTTCTGATCTTTTATGTGCTTTTTCAACTAAAATAACAGAACAAAACCATCATCTTCTGACTTTCTCTATTAAAATATAAGGTAACAATACCATGACACATTTTTTGTAATAGAGTAATGACTGCCCAGATCCCTGGTTTATGTAGTACATACAAGCTCTATTATTGTTATATACTTTTGTTTTAGTATCTTGTGGTACTAAAGATAGAACCTGTTAGAAAACCTTTGGAAAATGCATCAACTGCTCAAACTTTCATACTTTCAAATTTTGTTCTTTATACTTTTACTTTGGTATTTCTGACAATAAAGTATTTCAGTATATTCTTTAAAGCATTAAGAAACTTTAAAGCTTTAAAGAAAATACAAAGGGTATGAATTTTTTAATGTTTTTGTGATGTCTGAAAGGAATGGTAATCTTATATTCTTTCCAAACACCTAGAAGTTATTTGAGGGCAGGCTGTTTCAGCTTCTGCTGTGCTTCAAAAGTGAAACTCCAAAGGTATCCTCATTGACTACTACGCATTTTATTTATTAGGATTACACTGCTCTTTGCACTTCATACTTGAAAGTGGGAGATTTGTCCTACAAAAGTGCTTGAAAGTTTCTACTTTCTTCATATATGACTATTAGAGCATGTCAAATATATTTAGTTTCTGTTTTCCACAACTGGATGCAGTGACTCACACTTTGTGGCTGCTCTTTTCATTTTTGAAGCAATTATTCCTCAAAAAGGCTCATATACCCAGGTTGTCAGCCAATTATTTCTTATATGCCTGAAAAAAACAGTCATCTTTGCAGAAATGTATCATTTGATCATTTGCTGGAGTCTATGGTAGTGTTAGATTTCTTTGAATATTTCAGTTTGGTTTTTAATTGTTTTTTGTTCATAGGTGCTAAATTAATGAATTAAATCAGGACTATATTCATCCCTGGCAAAAGCATAGATGTACTACTTTAAAGCAAGTCTCTGTTTGTTAAAAAAAACAAGAAACAACCTTCAATGAGCACTGAAATGAATTTCCCTATACTGTGCAGTTAAAACATACAGAAAAGAGAAGTTATGTTTAGAGCTTCTTTTGCAGTCACCACAAATAATCTGTATTTTAAATATGCAACTCAACAGTACATGAAATCTGCAGGCACATCTCATGTAAGGTTTTACTCTGCTGGCTGGGGAAGAAGGGAAAACTGTGACAGCCACAGCAAATTATTTTGAAGAGCCCTTTCAGACTAAGCAGAAACAATTCCACTTAACATGAATCTTACATCTAAATAAAATTCAAATAACTACATAAAAGGCTACAGAGCCTTAGAGATTTAGATTATTTAAGCTAAACTCTTTAAAAAGAATGGCAGAAGTGGAAGCAACCCCTTCTAGTGCATAACCAGTGTTACACGAGGGTGATACACTTCACGAGTTCTTCCTGTCAGAATTTCTTATTTTAATTTTTCCTTCCCAATGACAACGTTGCTGTAGAGATTTCCATGCCTATGACAAGGAGAGAAAATAATATTCTCTTGTGGCTTAGGGATCATTATGTGTAATCACAGCAAAGCTGCTTTATCAGAACATATCCAGTTTAGCATGACATTGTTGGAGGTCTCTTGAGATGGCTAAACTTTAGAGGTTTCCTCATGCAACTCCTACTGTCTCAGTATTGTGTTTGTTTCTAACATACCAATAGACAATTTTCAAACAATGTATTATAGGTTCACAGGAAAGTTCTAAGACAGCTCAGGGACCTGCCTGTAATTTAACCCCCTGCTCAAAGCAGGGTCAGCTATGGGGTCAAAACTTGTCCAGTCCAGTCTCACAAGGGACAGAGACAGCACAACCTCTCTGGGCAACCTGGTTTAATACAGGATTGTGCCCCCTGCAAAAAAAGATTCTCATTGTGTCTAGGCCAAGCCTATCTTTTCTGTTTGTGCTCGTTGTTCCCATGCATTTCTGAGAGGAAGCTCATCTCCTCAGTGATGTCCTCATGGGTGTTGGAAAGCTGAACTTCCAACCTGAAGCTTTTTCTTCTCAAGGCTGAGCAAGACCTTTTCCCTTCCTCTCCCCTCAGGTGAAGTGCTCCAGCCCCTATCATGTTGGTGGCCCTATCCTGAACTTGTTTCAGTAATGAGCTCTCAGAGATTTATTATGTGTTAGTGCTCTGCTTTGACTCCTGGAATAGTACAGGAACTCAAGGAAATGGTGTTCCAAATAAAACTGCAAATTTTTTGATTGAAATAGAAATTTTCAAACATAATTTGAATTATTTTTAAAAAAATTTGACAAGGGTATGGAGTGACAGGGCACAATCACAGAATATTCTGAGTTAGAAGGGACCAAAAAGATCATAGAGTTCAAATCTTAAGTGAATAGCCCGTATGAACAATTGAAATTTTAATCACATCAATTTAGACATTAACAGCAGTAATTTTAGGACCACAAACTGGGTCTGTCCTAGATTCTTGATTCATCAGATGTAAGATCACATGCGACCTAGTTCATGAAAGAACGTTAATTTTACAGTCTCCATTTAATGTGAATTATGGTTTTGACGTGTGGATGTATATGTTTGTAAAATCAGCAACTCTACTTGAATGCTCACGGCGAGTAGCTGATTCTGTAAAACAGAGCTGCAATAAAAGGCTTCTGTGTGCAACAAACCAGGTGAAAAGTAGAAAGTAGTCAAGTTTTTTCTGAAGCATATGCCATGGTTTGTACTTTATACGAGACAAGGATTTTAAAAGTTGATGTTTGACTTTCTGTTTGCTGGCAAAAACAATTCTTTTTGTTCCATTGTCTTTACAGTGAAAATAGTTACCAACAAGTTTATATAATAATTAGAAGCATGATGTAAGGGCATTGTGAATGCACCATCATTTTCTTTTTCCAAGATAATAAGAAAAGTTGTTGAAAAGAACAGACATTCTAGAAAAAACAGCGGCTCATGTACTTAGCAGAGGAACTACAGCCACTATGTTACTCTGACATTCAAATTAGAAATGCATCTGACATAAACTATATTAATAAGAGAATGTATTTTTTAAGTTAAGGAAAGAAAAATGGGACCAAAAACGTGAAAGAAACAATATTTTAAAACCAGAGAAATTCGGAAAGCCTGCACTGACTTTACTCCTGCAGACTGGGTGCTTTGGCTGTGCCTCTGAGGCTGTGCATTCCCTGCCAGGGCACTCACTCAGCCCACACCTGCTCCTGAGACCAGCTAAGAAACAGCTGCAGACAGAAAATGTTCATTAGACCTTTATGGTGACTGAGCAGCAATGTCAGAGCAGCCAGCTGAGTGCAGTGTGATTGATCTGAGGATATGGGGTCCCCCTGAGGCTGCAGGAAATCGGGTGTGGGGGTGTTAGGCAGACCTACCCTGAATTTAGTGCAAGTGAGCTGTAAACAAGGGGATCAGGTGAGATGGGGGCAGGATGTGGTCCAGAGCTCACCCCAACCCTGCAAGAAACATTGAATGCCCCACAGAAGGATATAGATAAGTGGTTTTCCAACCTCTCTTGCAAGATAAGAGCTCCACTGTCTAGCACACTCAACCCTCTCATAACAATTCTGTGCTGCATATTTAATTAATTACATAAAGGCAACAGTTTAAAACAACAGAAAAGAGAGTAATTGTACTTGCTATTGTTTCCTGCAGTGAAATAAAACACCCAGATATTTCTCAGGCTCAACATTCTGAAAGAAGCTTCTGTTTTCCTGAAATACTTGGAAATTAGAAAAGTCACTGCCTGAATTTCCAACACTTTCTTTAAATTCTGATGCAAAATATAGGTGGAGCACTTTCTGAATGCTTTTTTAAAAGTATCAGTGGGAATATGAGTACTCAATAAAATGACCCACATTTGGAATTAAGGCTGTGAGACTTTTTGTTAGCTGAATCAAGTTGTTGATCTGGATCAAAGACCCACATTTATGTGGCTCATATAGATTTTCTCCCCATTTTCTCCTACCGTGAAAAAAAATTCTCTTAGATAAAATATTATTTCAGAACTTGTTAAAAGAACAATGCTAAAGAAAGCCTGGATGTGCCAAACAAAAAAGGAAGGGTGGGTTCATTCACCCTTCCAGGGATTTACAGTTTAGAAGCCCCAGGCTCAGATGTCTCCTCTTCTTGAAGAGATCTGAATTCCCAGTTCCTATCTCCCTGGAAAGTGCCCTGGTACCACAATGAGCAGTCTGCTTTGCATTTCACCTGTTGAGGAACCTTCTGTGTGTTACTCGATAGTAACTGGTGTGAGCACTGGTGTGTGTCGAATCACAGAATCACAGATTAGCTTGGCTTGGAGGGGACCTTTAAAGGTCATCTGCTCCAACTCCTGCTACCCCTGTAGGGCATCCCAGTGCATTAATATCCTGTCTATCCAGCAAAAGTCCCAGCACATTGCTAGAGAATCAGTCTCAGACAGCTTTTTTTTTTTTTTTTTAATGTCAGTATTTAATAAATAATGACTTAATCTCAAAAGGGAAGACTGAGGAAGCTCCTCTTTAGAACATCTCATGATTTGATTATTGGCATCTCCTCCTCAGCCCACATCCAGCCTTCAGTCTTACAGAGGACAGATTTTATTAGAACTGAATCAAGTCCCTTCCAGCCTTCCACACTGCTCTAAGTCCTGAGACAGCAGGCAGACAGAAAATAATTCCCCTTGTCTAGCTCAAGCTTGCATCCGAATGTGGCACCTTTCTTTTTCCCCCCAAAGGAAATTATTTGGTGAATTTGGTTTTATGTCTGTAAGATATTGTGAGTTTGTACTTTGAAGCAATTAACTTTTTTTTTTCTTTTTTTTNATGCATCCGAATGAGGCACCTTTCTTTTTGTCTTGTTCATGAATACCGCTCGGCAAAGAATAACTACAATTGCACACACAAAAAAAAAAAAAAAAAAAAAAAAAAAAAAAAAAAAAAAAAAAAAAAAAAAAAAAAAAANAGCATTTTGCTCAACTATGAAATGGCTCACTAACAGTCTTGTTCATGAATCCCTCTTGGCAAAGAATAACTAAATTGCACAAAAAAAAAAAGTTAAAAATCAGCAGAAAAACTTAGGAGGCTATGAAGACTTTTCAAACAGAAATCGCGATAATAATAATAATCAGTGGAATATGGTTAAGAGAGTATTGGGGCTCTGTAGGTGAGCCCGGCAAGGCGCTGCTGCCAGCCCCCACCAGGTGGCTCTCCACACTGGAGCATGGCAGTTTGGAAAATCTCTCATTGGAGAAAGGGGCTTGTGCTTACACAAAAATTCTAAGATTTGCTCCTGAATCTAAGTATCCACCTCAGCTGCTGAACAGATGCTCAGTCTAGGAGATGATGTGAAAGCCTCACACTCAATTCTTCTGCTTACTTTATGCCGTTTTTTTCTGAATTATTGTTCTGCATCTGGAAGGATTATTCCCAGCTTATTCAACTCTGTATCCCACAGTATGTGCAAGCAGGATGTGCTGGATGTCTGTCTGCTGCAAACAATAATACAGCAAAAGTCCTGTGCACCACTAAAATCCCAATTAAGAATCATGCCATCTATGATTTGAAATGTGATTTTTCTCATTGGCTGGAGCTCCTGTCCCTTTAAATCTTTTCTGTCTCTACCCATGACTGCTTAAATTGTTTTCACAATTTCTCTGAAATAAAGAGCCCATTCCTTAATAATGAAATATATTGTCACTTTATTATGGTGGCAGGCATTTTTAAGATTTTTTTTCCTCACCACCTCTGCATACCTGAGATAACAATGATTATCAAAGTCATCATGCTAAACTGGATTGTCATTACTGGGTCAGAGTCTGAAAAGGATGCAGTAGAGAAAATCATCTTTATGCACACCCTGCTTTAATTGAAGGACACAACAGAATGGCTCCTGTTTCACTGACTTTAAATGACCTTGGTCTTCTTTGCCATTTTAGAGAAAGACAAAGTCCTAAATTCTGAGAGCTTAATTTTTTCATGTCTTATAACATTTCTTCATCTTTTCCTCTCTGCCTCCTTAACCACTAGGTTTTTAACATCGAGAAAGAAGCAGTGGGATCAGAGTTATATTTTTTTTTTCTTATCCTAATTGTTCATTTTGTATTGATTCTTCATAGTGCTGGCACCTGGACAAAAAAAGGGCACTTTGCAGCCCAGTGTTTCTTTTTTGTGGTATTAACACATAGTCCTCATTTCAGTCTTTACAGAGCAGCTGCTTGAAATGTAAAATGTTATCACCACAGCAAGCTAGCAAAAAGAGATTTGTTTACTGAGAAATCAAAGCTATTCTTACAAAAATAGGAATATTGACTGATATTATGGAAGGTCTGTGAAATAAGCTAAAGTGGTGAGTATTTGAAGAGATAATCCCTGAACCAGATCTCAGGTGCTACTCTTTTTTCTCAAAATTCAACCTCAAATTTTATAAACCAGGGAAACTGGAACCTATCCTCTAGGTATAATGTGTTACATAATAACTGTGTATTTAGAGAGAGTATATCTTTATAAATATATATAGAGATTTATTTATTTATTTAAGAAGACTTATAAATTCAGTGCTGCAATGAGGAACACAAACTGCCTGCAGCTGAAGACCAGCTTCTGGTTTGCCCACTTCTGTGGTTAAAGTTTCCCCACCTTGCCTTATTTCACCAGGTGTATCACCAAATTCCATCATCCTGCCATGCTGGTGTTGAACACAAGGAAGGTGGAAGTACACAGGCAATCTCCTGGGGAAGCAGCACCATTGCATTCATCTCCACTCCAGGATGCTAAGAGGCAGAATGTGGCCATGGCAACAGCAAAGGGAAGGATGGGGCCTGCCTCCTAGGAAATACAGGGAAATCCCTCTGCCAAGAAGCGCAAACGCCGCAGATGGTGGCAGCATGGGCGACCCACGGCTGCTGTCTGCCAGCAGCAGGTGTGTTTCCACACACACACCTGAGCCAGTCTACAGAGCTGCAATTGACAGGGCTTTTAAATACGAAAATTACCTCCCATTCTCTATTCTACCTCAAGGTGCAAGGGCCCTAGCAAAATATAGCGTGTAAAAATGTCATTTATGTCCCTAGTTTATCTCTACTTTAATTCTAGTGCATTTATTTGTAAAATATAAACGGTATTGACTTCACAGCCACTTAAACAAAAGTTTAAATATATTTAATTTTTTTTATTAGGAGGCTACATATGTCCTAAAGATAATTAAGGGGACAATGAACAAAGCAGCAGTTCACCATTACTTAAAAGATGTAATGAAGTGCAGATTATATAAGGTTAGGAACGAGTTCACTTTTAATTTCAAAGCTGTATGGCTGTGACAGATATGTTGATCATGAGAAGTTTCCAGTTAAAATTAACAGAACAAACAAACAATTTTGAATAAAGGCAAATATTTTCAAGAGAGAAGATAAGAAAGTCAAGAAAACCGTCAAAACCATGAAGCTCATGGTAACATCATGGAAAATGCAAGGCAGTGGGCTGATCTTTTTTATTTTCTAAAATCCAACTGGACTTACAGATACATACCTCCCCTTTTTAATATAACCTGGTATTATTTCTGCAGCCAGAGCATTATTTTTCCACCTTCTATTACTTTTTTAGTGCTTTTGGATTTGGAATATGAACACACCAACATAGTTCCTGCATTCATTCTTCCTGTGGCTTTGCACTGCCACGAGGAAGAACAGAATTAGAAGAAAACTTTCTGCAATTCTAATAGTTACCAACTCAACAGCCCATGGGGTTTGTGTTCACAAAACTCTCAGGATGTGGGTCAAGTTCAGACTTGTCTCTTTTTGCCTTGAGGCATTTTTCTGCAAGGCTAATTCTATAGGGCAGAAGCACAGAACATTAGACTGACAGCTATTTTTAGTGATTAAACACACTGTGTTTTAAGAAAGAAAAGAATTGCAATTTTCAGAGTAATTGTGCTATGCAGCAAAGATTACACAAATACCCCAAATGTGAAGAAATGGCATCTTTTCTATTACAGCACTTTTTTTCTGTCCTTGTCAGTGACAGCTTATTTATTTTGTATTGCTTTTAGAGATTCTGGAGTGCCTAAAACACAGTTGCACTGTTTTCCATGTAAAACAATTCCAACAGCAGCCTGACATGAAAGTTCTTCTTACAATCAGGTTAAACATAAAGAATTCAATATTTTAATAGTGGGAAAGGCTAATCATGTAGGAAGCACTGTTTTGTAGTGTGAGCATTATTAGGCAGCAAACCTTAGAGTAGATTGCCACAAAGAATGAACAAAGCTGGTTTTTGAGCACTTATCAAGTGTTTTTTTTCCAGTCTCTGCTGCTGCTCATTATATCTCTGGGAGATGTTCTGACAAAACATGGAGCTGGGGAATTTCACATCTCCAGCCAACAGAGGAGTGTCAGAGAGGCTGATAGCTGTCAATAAAACTGGTATTTACAGCAGAGCTGCTCATGATGAAAACCAAGATACAGATGTGTGTGAATTACCCTTGGTATCCCAAACAAGGAGGTGGAGTGGAGCCCCCCTCATAAACAAGACTTGCCTGCTGATCCAGGAAGATAAGCATTTGAAAAGAGGCTATCAAAAGCCACTCGTGAGCAGTCTCCTCTTCCAAAGTAATTTTCCTTGAGGATACAGGAAATCAAGTGTTCATTGATAATGTTTACTTTGTAAAGAAGTCATGGGGGTCAGATTATCTGATCTGCTTCACTTACTTTTCATAGCTCAACCAGTATCAAGGGTTTAAAAATGAGACACATTTGCCAGCTAAGGATCCATTCAGTACAAGACAGTTCATTATAATTACAAACAGAGTAGTATCCCACCCTTCCTAGAAAAGGAAACATGTTGGAAAGGGCTGTAGTTTTCTCGCACTCTGCTTACTTTGGCAAACAGCTCCTTCAGACCAGTTGCTAATTAACAGTCTTCTGAACAGCACTAAATTCTCCCAACACTATAGCTCATGCAGAACCATCCCCAGAATCAGAACCAGGCAGTCTCAGCCATGACCATGGTGACTATGAAAACAAGCCTGTTAGAAAAAGCAGTTTTGTTCTAGAAAAAAATAGATATTTTAATTTTATGCTAATTCAGAAAAAATGCAAATGTTGAAATATCTTAATTTTTTCCAGACAGTTTTTCTCCCACAGCCTAATAGAGATTCACAGCCATGCTTTGCTTAATAAAGTTGTACAAGTCTTCCTCTTGAATTACAAAGGTTGTTTTTTTGTTTGCACAGACACAAAAATTGTGTGAAATAACCTGTATGTTAATTACTGATTTTTAAAATATTTTAAATTTGGGAATATGAATTTGTTTCATCCAAGCTGCTGACTTATTGTCTAAGTGTTCTGGTCATAACAAATAGTTGACTGGATATCACTCATATATTTTCAGAGCTATTGAAAGTAATTTTCACACAACTCTGTATTCTTCTAAAAATTATGCTGTCACCAAGAACAATTAAAAGTGACTGTTTCTTTTTCCTGTCATTCTGATTATATTCAGTATTTCCCTTTAGTTTTCTCTCCTTGCTGGATGGAAAGATGAAAATTGCCTATGCTCTCAATTAATTTTCTCACTCGGCAAATTAAACTTCTTGAAAATTGTTCCCTTAAAAATGAATTTATTACTTTTGCAACTGCAATCAGTCTGCACCCAGACAATCTCATCCTCACTGTCTCTCATACATATCTGCTAGTCCCAGATGGTTCCACTTTATTATGCCCAACTACAGCACGAGAATGGCTGTGCAGAAATGGGGGAGTTCAGAATAAGTAGGGTTTTTTTTTTTTGTTGTTGTTGTTTGGTTGG
>WBNO01019422.1:0-26330 GCA_013400575.1 Peucedramus taeniatus
TGTGCTATTATGAAAGAAAGACTTCATTTTTTGGAAAAGATTTTCCAAGTTGCTGTTTTAATCTGTTTTACACAATAATCCATACACTTTAAAATCATTTCTATGATTGCAAATTTTCAAATGTACAAATATTTGGAATAATTTTTAGTAACTAAAAAAAAAATAAATATAATTTTGTCCAAATGCTCTTGACAAATAATTGGTTGCTTTTGAAAATGCTGATTCACGGAAGAGCTTATACAATATACATGCATTAATGTACAGACAATGTATGCCCCTTTACTTGTACTATCTTGGATAATAAACTATGAAATAACCTTCCATCATAAAAGACATGCAATTTACATTGGTTTTCCCCTAAAAAAAAAATCCCAGTTTTATTCATAAAAATCAGGGAAGAAAAAAAGAGAGAAGAATAAGGAAACAGTAGTTTAATTTGTTCACCCTCAAAGCAGTTCCATTTACAAAGATATGAGGTGATAGCTGAATTTTCTAACAAAGTTAGCTTTTTGTTCATGTAGTGTTAATAGTAAAACTGTTTCCCAGTATAATCTGAAAAGTAGAATTTCAGTCAACCAAATTATATGAAGCAATTTTTTGTCAAATGTGGTTTTTTAATTTTACTTCACAAACTGATCCACAAAATTAGTGAGAATTGATGTGCATATATAAGAAATAACAACAGAAAAAATGTTAGCAGTGGAGCTTTATTGTGTTCATACTTTAATGTGATAATGCTTCAGTAATGGAGAAATCAAGAAAAAAAGTTATAGTGACCCACACCAAGCTAATGATGTCTTAGCAGTTAACTCAGCAATAAAATTTTAAAAATAACTATCTCACGTACAAAGAAAACTGAATTTTTTTTAATGAAGATTAGTTAATTCTGTGCATGCTTCTAGTTAAATATGAGCAAAATACCAGATGGTTATCAAGAAATATTTCATTAATTTAATGATTTCATTCATTAGAAACAGAAGTTTAAAGTTCAGAGTAGGTTCTTGCTCAAATCATGACCCCTTTTTAAGGCATGCTACATATACATATATTTATCTTTATATACATAGAAGGGAAATAATTCTACATTTTTTATGGAATATTCTGTTTTCACATGTAAGCAAGTACAATCTTTGTACAACTGCATTTTCATCCAGTAGCTCAAAAAGGAAGATGAGTGAAACAACAGTAAGTCTCAGAATGAATGTAATAGCCCAGATAAGCACAAACACAAGCTGCTGTCCAGATTCTAAATAAATATTTTTGATGTTTAGGAAAGTTTTCAATTTTTTAATTTTTTTTCCCATAATGATTACCAGCAATATTTTTACTGATCCCACACTTGCCTTTGACATAAAGATTGATGTAGATAACAGATTAAAAAATCAGTGTTAAAAAAGCCTGCATTTTCAAAATAGAACTCATAAATAATTAGTATGACTAATGGCAAATGAACACTTAGGCTGTCTTTATATAAATCCACATGATGGTTAAATCAATAAATCAATATTTTTATATATGCCATGTTCTCCTTTGCATGCTTTTACTGTATTTTTTACATGCATTAACAAGGCATTAAAGCATTAACTCTAAAACTGGTATTAGTGTAGACCTGATCAAATAATTACTTTATGGGAAGGTGGAGGAAGAAGAATGCCTGTGAAGACATTGAGAAAGCAACCCTATAAAGGATACCAGGTTCTGAATATGAACTCCTGAAAGTGTGTTCTCATATTAAGGTGGTTGGTAGGGTGGTCTTGTGAATGCCTTTATTCCACAGCAGAATTAAAGTTAGTAACAATTCAGCCCTAGGATTTTATGTTGCATAAAATTTCCTTCCTTGTATCCCAGATTCCCAGAGTCATTGAGGTTGGGAAAGGCTACCCAAGATTGCTGACTCCAGCCTTTCACCGACCTCTGCCTTGAAAATTAGACCATAAAGCTAAGTGCCACATCCAGTGGTTGGTGATTGGATGGTGACTCCACCACTTCCCTGGGCAGTCCAATTTAGTGCACTGTCTTTGCTGAGACAGTCTATATATCAAGTAGATATTGAGGAAAACCTCATCTTTTGCTCCACTTTTTAGTGGGTTTTGTGAATCTCTGACCGTGCGAGTCGTCATTAGATTTTCATGTGCCAGACCTAAAGCAAGAGATATCTTGTTTAGCAGGTAAGATTGAAGCAGCCCACAATGGTCTGTCATGGGATATGTTTTATTCCCACTCCTCCCCTAATTATTGCTTCCTACCATCAAGATTTGGGACTTCAGCTAATCAGTGTTAATTTGCATACCTTACTTTGACTTAAGTTGAACTACTCTTGTATCTCATTATTCAATCTTTATTAAATTACATGATTTTCCATATTTCCATATTACTTGATAAGCAAAATGTTAGAAACTTTCTCATATTCCAAGGAGAAAATACTCAGTTTGAATGCTTTAAGGCAAACTCCTGACCAAAGTGATTAATGAATTTATTAATGACAGGCTATTTAACTGACAGTTCGTGAACCATATATTCAAGATTAGTATCAGTAATGAAACATGCAAACTATAACATTTTTTTTCCACAATGAAACACTTGGGTCCTATCATTCTGCTAAGTTGGACCAGGCTACTCTCAATGACCCTTGGGGAGGCTTTGCTACCAAGCCTGAGCAGATGTCAGATGTCTTGGGAACACAGGACAGCAGGAAAGAGCTCTGAGATCCTTCCTTTCCAAGGTCTCTATCTCCATGCTAGAAATGTTCATGCTTCTTTTCTGTTTCTTTTCTGTTTCTGAGTTTCTTCATTCCTCCTTTGCTTCATAAGTGTTTTTGGTATGTCCTAGTTACTGCCGAGTCCAGCTGATGATCAGCATTCATTTTAAACTGATGCTTTGCTTCCTCTTTAACAAGATGAGTTTTTTGGTAAATGCCCTCCAGATGGTTTTGTTTGCTGTGGGTGGATCACGTAGACACACCCACACCCTTCTATCTTTCTATCCCAACCATTTCTTTGTAATTTACAAGTTATCCAAAAGTTTTCAAAAAGGAATGACTACCCAAAGAAACACCTGAGAAGTAGGATAATTATCTCTTGTGTTCTTTCTTCTCAAGCCAATGTTCACACATGAACTTGCTGATATACATGTGCTTTTTGGCTATCAGGGAATGTTTGACATACTGAATTTATATTGTTGAGTTTTATGTTAGGAGTTGATGGCCTAAAATAATGACATAATTTAAAACACGTAACATTATATCAAGTTAAAATGTAGGTACTTAGTTTCTTCTGTCTAGCCATCACCTGTGGAATCAGGAAAATTAGGTCTAATTCCATCGTGTTGTAAATGCTGCCAAAGATTTTATAAATTTGTAAGAACGAATGGGAATAAAATAATGAAAATTGAAAGGTAACCTATGTTAGATTCTAAAGATACTTGGTACTAAGAAATCTGATCAAATAATGTTGAACTTACCTGGAAAATTCACATTTAAATATTGCTACATTCATACACAGACACACACACACACACACACTTCTGAATCGTTATTGAAATGAATGTGAACTGTTTCAAGATTATATTCATATAGCAACATGACACATGCATCAGCTCTTTTTTGCTCAAAGCTTTTTCCATTGGACAGTCTTTTGATGTAAAATTTGGATCCTCATTTTAAGTGGTGGGACACATAAACTTTTCTCCAAGGAAAAAACTCTAGACTGGCCCTTGCAGAAAGAAGTATAAGAAATATCTGAAGTGTTCAACAGACATTTCCAGAAAATTGCCAAAGGCAAGGTTTAAATGAACAGCAGATTGGTGCTGTTTAAGTTCAATGGACACAGCATGTCACTTTGAGACACTTTCTTATCCTGTTAGTGGATTGATCAGAACAGAGCTCTGTTCCTGGTTCTGCCATAAAGGATAAATGACATTCTCTACCTTGTCAACCTGTCAGCGTGGCTTGACCTATAATATAGACCTAACTTTTGCTCTGAGTAACTCTTAAGATATTGATTCCCCAAAGGAGATGCGGCTGTTACACAGTAGCTGGGATTGATTCTGAAAAAACACTGGCACGTTGTTAAGACTCAGAAGCATTTTCTGACCCCTGAGTGGGGGAATAAAAGGTGTGAAAAACATAAAAGCTTTTCTTCCAGTCTATTTAGTAGGCTGCAGATCAAGATGATAGATGTCACATCAAGTGTTCTAAAATTTTGATCATTGACTCAACACCTTCCATCCAGGAATCATAACACATTTCACATCACCACTGAAATATGGGTGTCAGAGGACTTAGAAAAATCTTCTGATAAAGATCAAGGTAGTTTGAACTGAACTACTGAAATCAAAGTTCCTATTAATTTTTTTTTGTGCTCATGTTGGTTTTTTTTTTTGTGTCTATGCACTGACTATTATACTTATAGAAACATTAATTTAAACATAGAAAAAAACCTCAGCAAGGCTTTTGGAGTTTTTTGTTTTTATTTTGCAATTCTGACAAATTTCTCTGCATTACATCAATATTAGCAAAAACATTACAATGAATATTTGAAAATATCTATAGTTTATTAGAACTGGATTTTTAATGCTTCTAATTTTTTTAAGAAAAAAGAAGCTTTACCAAACTTTTCCCACATAATATTAAGTTCTTGATCTCTTTGATTCATTGAGTGTGAATTAAACTTTTCATGTTAAACAAAAATGATGCTAATTATGACATTCATTTTAATTCATTTTTTAGATGTGAATTTGAACACTGACAAAATCCATCATATGAAGGTGTCCTTGCTCCAGCCAAGAGAGGGTTAATTTTTGCACTAGCCAGGAGGGACATGGACATGGAGGATCTGCTTACTGTTTCTGACCAACTAGCCAAAATATCAACGTAATTATTTCCAATAATTATATCACTTTTCTCCAAAGAAAGGGTTGGGAATCTTTAGAAGATACTACAAAGAGATAGGTCTTATGGAGGTAAGGATGTGTCTGTTTGAAGGACAGAAGAAACTGAATTAAAGTCTGTGCATCATCATTCAAAGTAAAATATCCCTTATGTGATCAGAAAAATGATTGCATAAAACTGTAATCAATTTATGCAATATTGTCTTTTTGTTATATGTATTCAATATGGTTCTGATTTTCTTAATTTCCTTTATAATTTAATAATGATAATAATAAAGCACATGATAGCAACTCTGATGAGAAGGGCAAAAAAGTTAAGGCAGATGCCAGATGAAATCCCAGTAAAACAAAAAAATCTCAAAAATGCACACTGCCTTTTTTTGGGGGGGGGTTTTTAAGAACAAATGAGAAAGTCTAGGAAAACAAGCTTAAGAGAATACTGTCTTGAACCCTAAAGGGTGGGTGATGGTGATATTATTTATATGCCATTTTTAATTTCTGTTTTGTTTCATTTTGATGTATTGCTGAGAAATACTGCTTCAAGTTTCTGTTCAATTTTCTGCTTCAAGTTTCTATTCTAACACGCTCCTGAATTTAGAAGCTTTGTGGATTTGAAGCAGAAAGAGAGAAAGGTCTATGAGGGAAGGTTACTTATGCTCCTAGCATGTTCTGGACCCATCCACATCAGACTTCTCACAAAGAGAANTGCCTCATCCCTTATGTGCATTTTGGTCTATATAAAATATAAATTGTACTGAATATATGCAGTGCCATGTTGCATTTACCACACCATGTATGTCTGTTTTCCACATAGGGATGTGTTCATTTTTTTGTAGAGATATCTTTGCCCTATGGGTAATGGAATGTTTTAGAATATTTATGTGTTTATATTAGAAACACCCATCTAAGGGAAGTTATATGTATTCATCTATTACAAATAGGCAACGTGAACTCTAAGCATTGATTTTTATAACTCTAGGGTCTGTCTGTATTATTATACTGTAATTCAAGTGTTCAAAATCTTGCTCTTTTAAAATTCATTACAGCTGGTAATACTTAACATTTTGTGAAAAGCTTCCTGGCATTAAATCTGACTTCTAAAACATGACAAGTACATAGTAGCTACTTTATAAACTGTTGTTAACAGGCAGCTTGACATCACCTTAGAGCAAAAACATGGAATACTTCTTTTTTATATTTAATGCTAAGAAAAGGTCTTCAGTGTATCAGTTACAGTCCGTCCATTCATGCCGAGAAAAACAGTCGTTCTTTATATTAAGTAGTGAAAGAATTCTACAGAAAGTACCTCAGGGTACACACACGCACAAGGAGAATAATGGTGGCTTTATTATGTCCTCAGTTGTGAGCACTCAACTTCTCAAGCACAGCTGCAGAAATCCTCACAGGATGGTTGCTCCATGGGGTGAGGATGTCCCATTGGAATATCATGGCAGGGACTGGCAGGCAGGACCCATACTCCACAGCCCAGCCAGGAGGAGGGCAGCCAGGGAGCACCAGGGCATGTCTAGCCCTGGCATCAGGCTCCTTACAGGGGCTGGGTACACGATGAGACCAAACCAAGACAGGTCTGGAGGTGTGCCTGGCTTGGTGGGGCACACGGCCAGGCAAAGCAGAGTGTGGGCAGCTGGAGACTGGCTTTGCCATGGTGTCACTGAAGACATGGGTGTAAGACATGGACATAAGAGACCAGCAAAAGACTGCTAAGAAGATGAAAAAATTGGAGCATCTCTCATGAGGAAAGGCTGGGACTGGAGAGGAGAAAACTCCAGAAAGATCTTTTCAATTTATTAAACCACCTGAAGGGAGGGTGCAAAGAAGATACTGGACTCTTTTCAGTAACACACAGAGACAGCTCAAGAGGCACAAACTGAAACATAAAAGACTCCCTTTGAACATCAGAAAACATTTTTACTTTGTGTGGTGGTGTCTGAACACTGGCAAAGATTGTTCAGAGAGGTCATGGAGTCTCTCACCTTGGAGATATTCAAATGCCATTTAAACACGAGACTGGACAACTGATTTTAGGTGCTCGAATAGGATGGCTTCACACACTAATCATGAAGTCCAGTTCAATCTCAATCATTCTATGATTCTGTGATTTATCTTTTGGCTTTTTTAGTTTTCTGAACTTTTATTTTTCATAGAGAAATGGGAAAAAATAGGGCAAATGGTTTTTGCACTCAAAAAAGTATGCAAAGTATTTTCTTGTTTCGAAACCTGTAAAATTATATTACTAATATTAATAATAAATATAAACAACAGAATTACTGTTGCTTTTTCCCTTTTTGATAATTTTAATTGTCAATCAAATTGGTTGTAAGACTAACAGAAATGAAGGCTGCATTGTTGTAAACTGAAGAATTATGCATGGCTTACCTGCTTCTGTTTCTCAGCATCTTAGAGCTGCAGCTTCCTAATACGGCATAAGACAAGATTTTATAGAATAATATGCTTTGAATTAATAAACAGAGTTAGCTATTTTGAGAAATCTAATCATCCACATTTTGCTATCTAATTATTCTCCTTTAGAAATATTATTTTTCCAGCTGTATTTAATACAGTGTCTATGACATTTGATTAAAAGTCAGGTTTAATACTGACTAGATAAGACCATGACATGTACTAAAATATATAAAAAAAAAAGTGCTTTGTTTTTGAAATGATAATATGCTATTCACCATTGTGTAGAAAATTAAGCAATTTTAAAATACATTCTAAAGTTATCAGCATTTAATAGCATTCCAGAAGCAATTATAAGATTCAATAGTAAGGAACTTAGAAAAAAGATTGACAGCCAATGATGATGATGATGAATAAACATGTGACATTTTGCAGAAGTGTCATAAAAGCTGGACATAGGTCTATGACAAAACATACTCTCTTCCTTTTAAATGAAAAAGGAGCTCAATATTTTCCCATCATTATATTTTGAAACTCTGAAAACAAATGTAAGAGTCGTCAGTAATAGTGTTTGCTTCCTTGGAATGGAGAAAACAAATATTTCCTGACATTATCATTAACCACTCGGTTCACTGAGGATCAGTGATAATTGCTCACCAATTGTAATGAAATAAGTGACACATAATTAGCTTTTTCAAATAAAACAAATTGCAAGAAAAATAGCAACAAAATATATATGAGAGTGTCGTAATTAAAGAGAGGACAGATAATCATATGATCATAATTAAATGATGTGGTAAACGATAAATACTGCCTGTTAACTTATTTCTTATTTATTTGTTTTACTTGGATTTAATTCCTTTTTTTTTTTTTTTTCAGTATTCACTTTTTTTTTACACTGGCATTGAATTAACCCCTTGGCAATAAAGAAATTTCCCACCAATTGCATATGGACATTTGTTGTGGGTTTTTATTGTTTTTCATGCAACAAAGGCAACCACCTCAGTCCTTGGGGTCTTTTTATGTGCATTTTGATTCTGTTATTTTTAGATGTCTAAGAGGAGAGGAAAATAATAATAGTATCTGGGAAATAATAAATTCCTTAAAGATAACAATACAACAGTCTTGAGTATGACTTCTGAGCTTCATAAATGCTTGAAAATAGGGGGCAATTGGTGCTTATCTTTCTCACTTAATTTTTGCAATTGTGTATCTCAGAGAGTTGACAATTTTACATTTTCCTGAAAATGTCAATATCTTCTCATTGAGTTATATTGCATGTTTGAGAAAACAAATATTTTGTACTATATATAGCATAGAGACAGGGAGGAGGTTTATTACTACCTCCTTATAAGGCTTCTGCAACATAAACTCCAAGATAAAGGAGAGCCTGAGGACTGCTCATGAACTGCAGATCAGGCTCCATCTCTGTTTCTTTCTTTCCAGCATCCCCTGCACTTGCTTTCTTTGCCTCAGTAAGTTCTAGTCTTACAAGAAATAATTCTTCCCTTGTCTATGCTGCAGAACATAGTTTCTTCTTTTGAAACATCCAGTATTTCAGGATTGATGGTAATCTCCCAAACATTAAACTATTCATTGAAAATATAGGCTGACCAGTGTCAGAATTGTTTCTTTCATTTGCTTCACTGCCTAAGTTCATTGTTTGGAAACTAAACTTTAATGCAAATAAAGGCTACAATCTTGTGCAACTTTCTCAATTTAACTGATAATAAAAAAATCAGCGATTTAAAGATGAATAAATCCTTACTTGCACACAGCTAACAAATTAGTTCTTTGAAAGATCTAAGAGATTTTTATCAGATCCTTATACCTGAGTACAGTAAACCATTTACACTCTTTAGGATTCTGCTGAACATTTACATAATATCCTATAAATGCAGCACCAGAGTACTCAACGACTCCAAAGTGAAGTAATGACAGTTGGACTAAAGGTTTTCCAAAGAGTCTGATTGATGTGAGAAGGTATAAATTGTTCTTTCAGGCTCAGGTGCTAAGAGTCTTCGGATTTAGCAGGTCATTTATGGAATATTAGGATTTTTTTTTCAAAGCTGAGCATTTTAATTCTACAAACATCTTTAGAAAACAGTAAGGGTTCTCCTTTAGAGTTTTAATATGTGTAAATGAATACGTACATTTATATACTATATATACACGGATGTACATATCTATATATAGAAACATATATGTAAATATATAGAGATGAATACTTCTAAAAACTTCTTGTCAGTCGACAACTAGTGAGAAGTTGCAATTCTTTAAAATTAAAACAGGAACCCCAAAATCTGTTCTATGTTCAAGTTTTCAGTGCCGTAAGCATATCTTACTGACTCATTTTTCTACATGGTGGTATTTTTCCCTTCCCTGCCCTTCTATCCTTCTTCTTCTTCCCCTTCCCTTCTGCTTTCCCTCCCCTTCTCCTTCTGCTTTCACTTTCCCTTCCCTTCCCCTTTTAATATGCAAAATCCTCTCCAGTTCTGGAAATCAAAACATCACAGTTAAACTTGATTCACAAAGCACCTACTTCCATTGTGTGTGAGTTTGCAGAATCACAGAATGGTGAAAGTTGGGAGGAAATTCTGGAGGTCATCTTGTTTAACACCCCTGCTCAAGCATAACCACCTTGGGCAAGCTGCCAAAGGGTGGAGGCCACACACCCTCTTGGGGCACAATGTTCCCGTGCTCAATCCCCGTCACAATAAAAAAGTGTTTCCTGATGTTCAAGATAATATTTCATGTTTCAGGTTGTGCCCCTTGTCTCTGGTCCTGCCATTGGTCATCACTGGAAAGAACAAGGCTCCACCTTCTTTGCAGAACCTCTTTGAGCTCAGTGTGCTAAATATAGGGTTCTTCTCCAATAAAGAGAGACAGTGACAGTAAAGAATATGTATGTTTCATGTGCATTCTGAAATTGATAATCCAACAAAAATGAGGTGAAAAAGGAGCAAGCTCACATGTTTCCTTAAAAAATTATATTGATTAATTGCTTCAATAAAGGTGGGAGCTCTTGACTTTTAAAATTTTGATTAAAGAAGCAGGAAGCATCCGGATTGATAATACTGGGGGGAAAAATTGCACTAACCTTTTCCTTGAATATGTCATTAAAATTAAAACATAGTAAAATTCAACTTTCAAATGATCAGATAATAATTGAAATTTCCCTTTATCACATCCAGTGAAATAATCATGGCATGTATTAACAAAATGAAATCTTGCAAATAGTTTATTTACTGACTGAATTATTGAGCCTTTGCTTTCAATGACACAGTTTTTTTAGCATTTAAGCAGACATCACTTTATTATCTTTCCATTGTAGAATTGATTCAATAAAAATCAGATTTCTTGACCAGAAAAACACCCTAAAGATTGTTTACTTACTCAGGTTTTCAGTGGAGGTAGGATCTGCAGGAAAGACTTTCACATAGAAATTCGTATCTCCCACACATCTTTAAAATGAATAAATGCACAACATAAACTGCACACAAAAAACCCACTATAAAATATTTTTCCTTTCAATAAGAGAATGATATACAAAATAAATGCCTAGTCTTTCTATTAATGAGACATTACACCATACCTCTTAAACTTGCCACTAACAATTCTAAATTTAAAACAATACACAAATTATATATATTTGTGTATTTAAATTCTAGAGGTATACAGAATTAATAATACCTTATATTCTTTGGTACCCACAAGTAATGAAATCAGTAATCTGTTTCTGTAAGACTGATAAATTTGTCAATTAGCTGAAAAAATAGTTTGAAAAAATACTTCGTTATATGTTAAGACCAAATAATTTTAGACCAGGAAAAAGGTAATTCTTTTGTATGAAAACACATTTTATACACAGAGAAATTTTATGCCATTGTTTTAAGAAAAAAAATTGAAACTCAGATTTACTTTTTTGCCACATGTGGTCCAAGAGATGGCACTGGAATTGTCATCAAAGACTGCAATGTATTTCATTGCTTTGGAGAAAGAGTTTGGTGTATGATTAAGTATGATTAAAAAACATGAAGGCAATGGAACAAATTACTATATATGCATGGATTTATACCACATAAAGCAAAACTGGCTGCATCAGTAATACATTTCATGTTTCATATGGTGACCCATTATTTGAGTGAGATAAATAATTAATATTTCCATTGTGTCTGCATGCTTCAGTTAGCATCATTTTCTCAGGTGGTTGTGTAAAAAAAATTATTTTGCTCTCTTCATTGTTCCTCACACAATTGTTTGGTGTTTTGATTTAAGTCTTCCTTAAAAAAAACATTCACTTAATATTTAATAATAAAAGTAAACATTTCAGTCTAACTTTTTGAACTGATAAAGAAGGCATAGGCTATGTGTATCCAGTTCTAGTGGTATATGTGAATTAAATTCCATATAAATATAAAGGATTGGAGGGCAAGAAGAAGAAGAAATAGAAAAGTAAGTAAAAAAAATCCTCATGTAGTAAAATGAGACTTAGGAAGACATCTTTTGCTGTGATTATGGCAGGAATAATTAAAAAAATCGTGAACCAGATTTTTTTTCTTATCTTAATTTAAAAGAATTATAACTTAATACTGTTAGGCTGACAAAAAGTTCTCAAAAGCATTTCTTTTATAAAATACTAAGTATGAAGTGACCAGTTACAGGCATATACAAATGTCTTCTAACAAGCCCTCTACACGATAATATTAGGCACAAGTACACTGTCTTGTACTTATCCTTCAGCCAGCTGGAAGCCAAATTCAGCCTATGCAAATAAGGCTCAGAGTACAAGGTTATTTCTGAAGGAGTTTCCCATGTTTAACTTATCATCCACTCCATCTTACTCTTGTTTGGTCTAATGGTGTCTTGCATCTCTGAGAGCATTTCACCTATATACATACATGTCACGTAAGATGTCCCTCACGGTTTCAGCTTTAGTTTCTGTTCTTTACCTACTCATCCAAGAAAAAGGAAAGGGAAGTGATAAATGATCAATCTATTCACATATTTTAACAAGTAATAAAGTCTATGTGCAATTATGCTTCCTATGATATAGTTACTAGTCAACAGTCTCCAATGATATATTCAAATTCTTATTCTATATTTTTATGACTTTTTCTAGAAGTGCTATTTCAGTTTTGCTCAGTCACAGAGTTGATTTATTTCTAATAAGCAGATCACTATAGTGAGCTGGCTGATTTAATTTTTCTATTCATGGCTCATAGATTCCCCAATATATCTCAATATAATATGTAGAAAAAGAGGCAACTCTCCAGTAAATATCACAGATTGCATGTTTCAGACAAATTAGAAAATAAAAGCTTGAACTGCTAACATTACTGCTTGATTGTGGAAGTCTCTCTTGAAAATTTTAAATTAACATGATCTTAGTTTCCTTGAATGTCCTACATATCCCCACATATCTTCCACAGAGATACTGTGAGTTAACTTGTATTCAGTAGATAAAGAGATTCAGCATTCTAGAGCTGACGTTTACTCACACAGGGAATATACTATGGTTTATTTTGAATTTTTTTTCTGTTTTCTAGAACACATTGAATCATCTGTTTATTTCACCTCAAAAATTTACAGTGATCTGACTTAATAACAGATTATATATTAAACCTTACATAGTAAAAAATTGGAAACAATATTTTTTCTAAAATTGAAGTAGAAATATGTTTCATTTGCAGAAAACTTAATTTGTCTTTTATTCATTATCTCAGGGCCTAATGTGCATAATAAATAATACCCAGTCTCATTATTTTATATGGGTAATATTGCATAATAATCTTAAATAGCTAGACTTATTAACTAAAAAAAAACTATGGCTCGATGACAGATACAGGTATTACAGCACTGTGAATTATTATATTTTCATAATTAAGTAAAAAACTTTTTTTTAAAAAAAAGAAAATATGTATTCCTCCTAGGCAGAACTTGACACAGCATATGGAGTTTTCTTTTTAAATTTTAGGTTTTGTAATAAAATAAAACCTCTGCTTTTCATTTTCACAGGGCCATTATATCGTAGGTTCATTGTCACTTTGCTTTTTACTTCAAGTTTGTTTAATTAAATGTATCTTACTTGAGTTATTACTAAGTGTATTGTGTTTGTGTGCCAGGTTTTAGTTGAGGTGGGGCTACAGGGCTGGCTTCTGTGAGAATGTGTCAGAAGTTTCCCTCATGTCTGGCAGAGCCAATTCTTGCTGACTCCAGGATGGACTCACTGCTGGCCAAGGCTGAGCCAATCATCAATGTGATAACATATTTAAGAAGAAAGAAAAAAAGGGTTGTTGCACAGTTGTACCTGTGACCAGAGAAGAGCAGAGTGAGAACATGTGAGAGGAACAGCCCTGCAGACACCAAGGTCAGTGCAGAAGGAGGGGCAGGAGGTGCTCCAGGTGCCAGAGCTGAGATTCCCCTGTAGCTCGTGGTGCAGCCCATGGTGGGGCAGCTGTGCCCCTGCAGCCCATGGAGGTCCATGGGGATAGAGAGATCCACAGCAGCCTGTGGAAAACACCCATGCTCCTCAGAGACTGAGAGGAGTCTGTGACCCTATGGGAAACCCGTGCTGGAGTAGGCTCCTAGCAGGGACCTGCAGACCAATGAAGAGAGAAGCCCATACTGGAGCAGTTTGCCTGGCAGGACTTATAATTCTGGGAGGGACCTACACTGGAGCAGGCTGTTCTTGAAGGACAGCACGCTGTGGAAGAGTGACCCACGTTGCAACAGTTTGTGGAGAACTATTGCCCATGGGATGGACTCACACTGGAGAAGTTCATGGAGAACTGTCTCCCATGGGAGGCAACCCACAGTGCAGCAGGGGAAGGACTCCTCTCCTTGGGCAGCAGAAGGAACAGCATATGATGATCTGACCATAATTCTACTGGGAGAAAGATAGACCTCAGGGGAGGGAAGGGTGGGGGAAGGTGATTTTAAGATTTATTTTACTCCTTATTATGGAGTTCTGATTTTATTAGCAATAAATTCAATTATTATCCCAAATTTGAGTTTGTTTTGCTGTGTTTGGTGAGTGATCTATCCTTATCTTGAGTCCATAAACCCTTTGTTATATTTTCTCTCCCCTGTCCACTTGTAGAAGGAAGTGACAGAGAGGCTTTGGTAGGTACCTGACATCCAGCCACATCAAGAAAAAATTAAGAGGAAAATACCTCTAATTGCTCAAAAAAAAAAAAAAAAGCAGATTCCTTTGTTTCTTCAGATTACTTTGCAGAGACTCTAGAAGTTTGAATACCACAAAGAGCCAGGCAAGATTTTAGAGAAAGTTTACTCTGAAGTCTTTTATTCTTTTAGTAATAGTGTGTCAGAATTTCTAACTTCTGCAAGTCATGGTTGTATACTCATATGAGATATCTGACAGATGCTAGCAGGTTTTTTGTTGTAATTATGAATTTTCAGACAGCATTTTAAAAGGTGAATGGAATGTTTTATAATTGAGCTTTCCAACAAATCATATGCTTGTATCTATCTTAGAAATGATCACAGAATAAATGTTCCAAAGTGAACAATAAAATAAAGTGAAACACCTAGAATTATTATAAATGAATTATCATAATAGCATCATATTAATCAATTAGATTCCTTGTCCACATAATTCTTTCCAATACAGACCAATTAAAGGCTAAGTCCTGATACATTTTTATCTGGATTTAGGAGTTGGAGTAGAGTTTTCTAGTGGAATTTGTACTTTCAGTTTTTGATTAATTTTATTTTGCAATTCTCCGAGATTCTTGCAGTTTACATTTACCTGAAAGATTTGCTTGTCCACCACCAACAATTCACCTCTTCAGCCAGTAGCTCTACACTGTATGAAAATTTTTTATAAGATTTCATCTTTTAAATGTTATGGACTGTTCCAGCTAAAGCTAAACAATGTACAATGCAAAAACCAGACACTTGACACTACAGAAGAATAAAAATTCCATTTAGTTTTGATTATATAGCAAAAAGAATGCTTTTCTTAAGAATGGACATTCTAAGTCTACAGTAAGAATCACTCCTCTGAAAAACAAGCTTTGCTACTCAAGCAAATATGACTATGGCAGGATATGAATAATAAGAGGATTTAAAAATTAGTATAGCCAAAATATGATTTCTTATTCACATTTTAGCAATAACAGCCTTCAAAAATTGAATTTCTTTGTCTGCTCCTCTCACTTGAGAGGTTATTTTAATTTGTTTGGTTTTTTTTTTTTTTTTTTTATCCTGGTTTAGTCTGGTTTTTTTATTTTTCAAAGAATAATACTACGATTCCTCAGTTATTTGCTCCTAGTTAGATCAGGAGTTTCATGTGCTCTGGCTTTTAAGCACCTGTTTCTTAAAGAGTGGGCTCTATTACGACGAGGATGTTTCACAAGATTATTCACTGTGAAAATGGAATGCACTAAAAAAATGCTAAAGATAGACAAATTATCCTATCTTTATCCTTTACTTCTCTCTAGTTTTATAGCTGCTGTAATAATTCCTTTGCAGTGATTTAAGCTTGCAGAACACAGCTAATCTGTGTGGTGTTTGAACGTTTTGCCAAAATAGTTCATTACAGTGTTGAGAAATACCACAGTGAAACAGAATTAATCTTGTCATTGTAAGTCTAGATTTTACAGTTTTTATATTTCTGCACTGGGCTCATGTGGCAAGGTTTTGATAGTGAGGATAGAGTTGGCTACTGTGAGAAAGAAGAGAAAGGAGAAGAGAAAAGAGAAGAGAAAAGAGTTTTTCAGGTGGAAGTGACCTACAGTGATCATCTAGTCTTACTGCCTGACCACTTCATGGCTTACCAGAAGTTAAAGCCTGTTGTCCAAATGCCTCTTCAACACTTTCAGTCATTGATCGTCTCTCTAGAAAGCCTGTACCATTGTTTGACCACCCTCTCAGTTAAGAAATTCATGATAATGTCCAGCCTCAATCTCCCCTGGTGCAGCTTTGAACCATTCTCATGTGTTCTATCACTGGATCCCAGAGAGAAGAGATCATCACCACTTTTTTGACTTCCCCTTCTCAGGAAGCTGTAGAGAGCAATGAGGTCTCCCCTCAGGCTTGTTCTTTCCAAAGCAGACAAGTCCAAAGTCCTCAGTTACTCCTCATGGAACATTTTTTCCATCCCTTTTACCATTTTTGCTGCCCTACCCTGGCCTCATTCAAGGAACTTCATATCCTTCCTACATCTTGAGGCACAGAATTGCATAAAGCAGTCAAGGTGAGGCCACAGCAATGAGGTCAGAGAGGGAAAACCACCACTTTTGACAGGCTGGTGATGCTGCTTTTGATGCACCCCAGGTTTGACCTGTTGGATGCCAGGACACACATCTGACTCACACTGATCCTGCTGCCAAGAGCACTTCCAGATCCCTTTCTGCAGGGCTGGTCTCCAGCCACTCCTCTCCCACTTTATATTTGAGGACAGATAGACCCACCTCGAGCCAGACTTGATGCAAGACAAAACTGAACCTGTCAATCATGATGGTGATTCTTCTTTGATTACATATCTAGGAAAGGGTAAATGTGAAAGGGGAGTGTGAAAAAATATATATTATGCAGAAGCAAAAATTGACTGCAGGGCAATGTCACAGCAGATGTACACATTGCAGCCCATGAAGGTCCCCACAATCCCCACACTGCAGCAGGGGGGGAAGAACACGTGATGGAGCAGGGAAGGACCAGAAGGACTAAGGAGTGGCAGACAGGAACAGTTACATACAGACTACAGCCTCCCACTTCCCTGGGCTGCTTTGATGTGGTATCAGTATCAGGACTGAAGTTGAGCCTGGACAGAAGAGGGCTGGGAGAAGGTGTTTTGAATTTTGTCTTCAATCAAGTCTTGAACTCTGAGGGCAATCATGACTCTGTATCTGATACAGATACACAATTTAAGAGATAACTGAACATAATAATAATTATCCACCCCTTTATTTCACCTATTTATCCTATTTTTACGTAAAAAAAAAAAAAAAAAAAAAGTGGAAGTATAAAGCACAAGAGGAAATGACATGTTTTTTCTTCATGCACCAATATTTTCTTTACCTGAATTGATTCCTTTTCAAATGGTATATTTCCCTTATTACTCTAGAATTTTTTTTTGGGGTGGCGAGGATTTCACAGGACAAGATAAATATATAATGTGCACATCAGATTTGTATACTTTTGATCCAATTATGCATTTGATAACCTGAAAGATAGAAATTTTGTTTATCTGGAAAGAAGAGAGGAAAAATATCTCAGGGTTGGGAAGTGTTTAACTCCTGTCCAGATTGCAATATTTAATGTTTGAATTTAGTATCATTGCTTATACAAAATATTATTTAGCTAGGAAACTAAGAACACTAGCTCTTTGTGTATCTAGTGAAATCAAACACAGCAGACTGATGAGATGAGAATGTAATCAAATTTTTTAGTGTGAAAAATCTATCCTAGAGAATTAAAAAGATGAAATTGAGGGCAATGTTTTGGCGAAATCTTTATGCAGCCCCAGCTGAACAAATATGGTCCTATGAAATATTAAAGAACAGTCCTTGTGTGAAGAAAGGAATTAGTGGCTGTAAATCTGATCTGTGCATCTTAGCCCCTCATGAAGCAACTCACTGACAGTATTCATAGAAAAGCAGCATGTTCAAATAACCTTTTTTTTTTCCCCACCTTTTTTCCCCTGGTGCTGTCCTAGGCTCTAAGCACTCTTACTTGCAGATGTAAATCTGAGGGTACTGCTGAATAGGAAAAGCCGTTCTATATTATTTGGCCATTAGGTCAAAGTAGATTTTAAATTTCTTTGCATAAAGTGTTAGCAGATATCTATTCTAGCTTTCACAGACAATAAGCAGGACATTTTATTTTCTACAATATGAATTCATGTCTGTATCTAAATGTTTCAAAAAAGAGCACTAAAATTGTCCCATCTGAGCCCTTTTGCCGTCTTTCATGAATAAAATTTGTCCAGAACACATATTAAAAGATAATAATAAACATCTACTAATTAAAATTGAACTTTGGAGTCATTATTTTAAATATGATATTAGAGATTTTCAATGTTTTTCTTAACCTTTAATAACAATATTGGGATTGTATTAATTAAAATGGACTATTTGAATTGCTACTAAAATGGAATTAATTATTTGAAGTGTCTCATCAGAACTATTAAATGAAGACTAACGAATGACACAAGGTTTGAGAAGACATTAGTAAATTAATTAAAAGATAGGACAAAAATAAAAATCTATGATATTAAAGAGGAGAAAGAGTTAATTAAGTTTGCATCCAGCTGTTTTATCTTTGTCTTGCTTATTTCTAATATCTGGCACAATCACAGGAATATATTGCCATATTTCTTTAAAAGAATTTCAAGAGGAAATTTCCCAGCAAGGATGTTATTTGATCAAAAATCTAATAAAACCTATTTTTATCGAACTTCTCTCTTTGGTCCAGAAGAAAATACTAACTGGTAGCCTGTATTTTTAGAATTTATAATGTGTTACCATATGTGCGACTGTAGGCCTGCAAAATATTGGCCTGCAAATATTGTAAATTTATTGGGATAAATTTAACAAGAATTAGTCTTTTCTGGAACTTGTTCTAAAAGTTTGTTCAAATAAATGTTGATTTGTTTGTTTTGATTTGGTTTTTTTTGTTAATTTGTTTATTAGGAGCACAAGTATATTCTGCTTACACCTCTTTTATACTTTGTATCAAGTATATGATTCAGACACACTTTGCAATGTTTTTGTTGATAAGGTATCAAATAATCTAGCTGGGTGTTAAAAGTCTGTAAATGTACTTACACATCAAGCCATCATATAAAACTTGAATTAATATGAAACTAGTAAATAAATCTCAGAGTCCTTGATAACACAGAGGAATAATAAAAGCTTGCAAAAATCAAAATCTACCATATTCTTGACATTGTTACCATTCTTATTGTCTTAAACTTTTTTATTTTTCTGGACTATAGAAATAGAAGAGAATAGAATGGTTTGGATTGGAAGGGACATTAAAGATCAGCTAGCTCAAATCCCTCTGCTGCAGGCAGGGACACCTCCCATGAGACCAGGTTGCTCAAAGCCCCATCCAGCCTGGCCTTGAACACTTCCAGGGATTAGGCACCCACAGCTTCTCTGGGCAACTTATTACTGTGCCCTACTGCCCTCACAGGAAAAAAAAATTTCCTGATATTTAATCTAAACCTATCTTCTTTAACTATGAAACCATTCACCCATGTTCCTCTTGCAAAAAGTCTCCATTTTTCTTGTAGGCATTCTTTGGGTACTGAAAGGTTGTAATGAAATCACCCTAAAACCTTCTCCAGGCAGAACAGTCCCAATTCTCTCAGCTTTTAGTTATAGAAGAAGTGTTTCAGCCCTTTAACCCTGCCTCTGGATTTGGTCCAATAGGTCTTTCCTGTACTGGGAATATTTAAAATAAAAGTTACAAATTATTCCAGATTTGGGAGTGGAGTGGGCAGAAAAGGTACCTAGACAGACTGGAAGAATAGACTGACAGGACTCCAATGAAATTAAAAAGCCCTGGCCTAAGGAAGGAAAACACTACCAAGACCAATCAGAATACTTCAAACAATTTATCAGCATACAAAGTAATCAGACATTTCAAAACTCACTCTGGATTCACTTATTGCTTTCATCTTTAAAGCATTCATATCTAATATGCCAAAACCGTTACATTTTTATTTTGCTTTTATATTTACTGAATTTTCATTTCTATAATCAACCATTTCATAAACTATTAAGTAATTTTGTTAGTAGGCATTTGCTAAGGGACAGGTGAATTCTAAGAAATTTAACCATATTCTGTGAGTATTACCAAAATGTAGAGTTGAATTTTGAAAGGTACATATCATTCTAAGTACAAAAATAAGTTCTGTGTTTGCATTGCATATTCATTTCTTAGTGGATTTCTCTTCTGTTATTTTGTATGATTTCTGCTGAAGCAAAATGAAGTTGATTTTCTATATCAATATGAAACAGAACATAGCATCTGTAATAAACCTATCTTGAATAATCAAACTAAAGATGTTGTCTAATCCGTGTATTTTTAAGCAGCAAAGCCCAAGAGTAAATAACTGCTAATATAGAAGTAAAATCACTAAGAAATTCTTTGCTTGGCTAGGGCTTACACAATCTAAATAGAAATATTTTTGATGCAAAAGAGAACTTGGAGCAGAATTCTCTGCAGTCCCTTAAAAGAGGAAATCAGGAAGGTAGGTGATTCATCTGGTATGAAGATAAGCTGCTGGAAAGGTGCAATGACTCACCTGCAGAGGTGTCAACACTTCTTCATTGATTTCAGGGAAGAATAGAAAGATTTATCCTTGATGATTTAAGATATGTGAAATTAACCTCATCCTTATTCCCACTGTCAACAGTTACCCTAAGGAGAGGAGGGCTGAGGGAAGAGAAAGGAAAAAACTAGAGAAAATAGCAACTATGATCCTTCTCTTATTCCTCATTCTATTTGTCATCAATAGAATGACATGTTTTGCAGACAAGTGGGGTAGTATATAAAATATTCTTGCTTTTCCCACTGAGGAATTCAGAAACCAATACAAAAGTGTTCCTGTTATTTTTAGGCAAGAGAACTGTGCAGGCATAACAGAAATCAACCTGAGGCCTAATTAATTACAGCATAACTTGAATCAGAAACATTGTGTGGGAGTTTTTTCTTATGGGATTGTTTTTTTTGTCCTTTGCTTTGTTTTTGTTTTTGGTTTTGGTTTTTGTTTTGGGTTTTTGTTTTTGTTTGCTTTTGATATTTAATAGCATTGGATAAAAAAATTTAGCTTAGTTAAGAATTAGCATCAGTGAAAGTCAGAAAAGAAAAACCAGTAATGTGTATCTCAAGTGTTTTGTATTTATTATTGTCATTACTGTAAAGGAAAGGTATGTCATCAGCTTTTGATTGCATGAACCTTTTATTTTCTTTTCTGCTTCAGTGGTGAAAAATATGCACGTGGTCTTACTTCTCTGTAGGTCTGCACTGTGTTCAGATCTTTTAGCCAGTACTTTACTGGAATTAAGGCTGTTTGCAGTAGCAGCTAATAATTTTTAAACAGCCCAAGAATGTAAGCAAAGAGCCTAAAAAGATCAAAATATTTTAAAAACCCACATTTATATTTTTGTTTTTGTTCATGTTTGAGTGGTGCTAATAAAGACTTTCAAGATTCTATGCTTCCAAGCAAGATAGATGAACTTCTCTCTCAGTATATGAATATAGTAAATTAACATCTGAGGCAGATGTCAGTAGTTCCAAAGTAATTAAACATGAATCAATAAACAGCAAGATTCAAATCATAGGTTTATTTTACCAAATTAAATCAAAAGCTTTCTTGCTTTCTAATATTGAACTTCCAACCTTACAGTGGTACTTTATTCTAAATATCTTCCTAGATATATTTCTGAAATTCCTATTAAAATGCAATATACAATGAAATACAAGAGGAAATGCAACTTTTAGAAAATATTACTATTTTATTGTTGTAAGTTCACATTAAATGCCCCCATATTTTTTTCTGACCAAGTTAGACCCCAATTTGGTACTGTTTTGAAAATGGCTCTCTATCACTGTACAATGTAGATTTTGTCTTCGCTGAGGAGACAGACAAGTTGCAGAATGTCAGGGGATACTCACACAGTTCCCTGTGTCTGCCACTGTGATTTCTCGTGGTAGATTGACTAATAAAATACAATTGCATGCTGATATCAAGAAATATGTTGGCAGCTCCCATTTAAAAACTTTTCAAGAAAAGTATTTCGGGCTTTTTCCTTTGAACAAGAAGTTAAAATGTCAACATAAATCATCTAGCGTAGATGAATCTTTATTCACTGTTGTATCAAAGAGGAACAGAGTTGAAGCAATTTTACCATTCTAGTTAAGGTAATTTAAATTACAAATAGAACTTTAAGTTTGTACTATACAAATATAATTTTACTATGGTATGTTGCTTTACAGTTCCATTAATAAACATGCAGGATGGTGGTGCAGGTAGCTGTTTTGGAATTTTTAGAATTACATTTACATACCAGAGCTATTTAGTCTGAAAATATACAAGTATTTAGCATAAAAGCCCATTTCTGAATTCCCTATTCAGGAAATCAAAAGTCATTCTATTAATATAGTGAGCAATTTATTTACCTAAAAACACCAACTTTGTAAACCTAGGATTTAATAACTTTCTATATAACAAACAGTAATGACACCTCAAATTTCTTACCTGTCATTTTTGGTAATTAAATGCATTTTAGGGTTTATGTGTGAATATTTTCTTTTCAGTCTCAGTATTCCCTTGTGCCTCTATAATTGCTGCTGTAAAATAGTAGTCTTCTGTGAAAAGGGCTAGCAATTTCTTATAAAAGAAATAAGTATTTTGATTGTGGCAATGAATTATGGACTACATTAAGAGCTTTTCTGCTTTTTTTCAATTTGGCTTTATGTATGCTTGTATTTCTGTTGTGAAAGAAACAAAAGTTTTGCTGAAGAATGTATTTTCATTTTTTTGTTTGCATGAAGCTTCTATTTTCTTCTCTGCTTCAGTGGTGAAAAATATGTACATAATAACAAAATTTGCAACCTTTGAAAGGTGTAAACAACATAAAACCACATCCAAAAGTAGGTGGTAATCTAATGTAGAGCCAAACAGAGCAACTTTTCAGCTGAAAGTGTAGATTCTAGGCTTTCTTGGGTTTAGTTTTATCTTTTCAAAAGTTTACAAATTACTCAAATAAAGGAAATACCCCTTTTGGCAATAATTTAACATGCACTGGAATGTTAAAGCTTTTCCCTGCTGATCAAAGATGTTTTAAACAATTTTAACTTGAGATTGACATCCTTTTCTCTCTGCCCTGTTCCTCCTCTCTTTTGAAAGTATATTTGTGGAAATCATGTTTTATCTACCTCCAAGATCTGTCAGTGCTACAGGAATGCTTTTCATGTCTGCACTCTTGCAGTTCATATGTGGTGTATAAGACCCACAGGTATTTGGACAGCAAGTTTTCTCCTTAAAGAGAATAGGATATCTAGAACTAACATTTCTGAATGTATAAATGCAGTTTAGATTTGTACTGACTTAAATGGATAGAGACGAATCCAAACCACTTGGCATATTTAATCAATTGTGAAAACTGTCATAATATACTGTATTCTCTGGATGAGCCAATTTGTGCAACACAGAATTAGAAAACATATACCCACCAATTTTAATCAAGTTTGGAACAAAAATACCCAAAATTTTTGCAAGTAATGAAAATTATAATTTTCATTTACTTTGATTGAAATGGAGCATGTTTATAAATATGTGTGAAACTGTTGTTTTATTATTAAGAACACAAATCTGTATAGTAGGTTTGTTCAAGATAAATGTTGTGTACACTTTTGTCAATACTCAACCAAAAAATCAAGTGCAATGAAGTACAATTATTTGCTGTGTATCCTCTGCAATATTAAAATTTCATCAAGGATAGATTAATAAGACCATACATTTTTAAGAACAGATTTTTGAGAAGTTGGTGATCCCAGATTATTTTAAAAAAAATATTGATGACTTAATTGTCTTAAATATCACCTGAGTATTTCAAAAAGCCACTGTTAAAAGTTAATCTTCAAGCTTGCGACCTTAGAAACTTTTTTTCTTATTTGTATTGAAAAAATATCCCCAAATTTCATATAGTTTAAATGTTTGTATAAAAACCCCTAAACAACAAAACTGGCACACACTCATTTGGTTTACAAGAATGACAAATACATGCTAAAATTAAGGATTCATGCAGATTGGCTTCCTGCAAGTTATGTCCAATGTTTTGTTGGAAAGCATGTCTTATCTTTCTAGGAGACTGGAACACTGTTTGTTATACATACTTAAACCCTACAAAATAAAAACGAAACCAACAAAAAAAATCTAGGGTTTTTTTCATTACTTGAAGTTTAAATTCACACTTGATTTTTGACTTAGACAGATGTTTTAACCCAAAAAAATTTTTGCTTAATGGTGAATTTAATTAGTTTCTGAAGTCTGTATTAAACAGACAAATAAATTAAACATAAACAACAATATTCTACAAAGTAAAATATTAAACTTAATAATGCATTAAGGGTTTTATTATAAGCTATGTCTGGATAATCACAGTACTGATCTCCTTGGCCTATCTCCTCACCATTCTTCCAATTTTAACTATACAAAGTATCTTATTTTAGGTTTTGATCCATTATTATTCTTTTGAAAAAGGAGTGGCTGAAATCCATCAGCTTTATGCAACCCTGAAAGAATGAAGTCTCTGAAGGTGTGATTCAAAACCTAAAACTATTCATTGAATCAAGGGTTTTACCAAGACTTTTGGATATACTCAATGAACTCTCTGGACTTGCTGTCAAAGGACAACAGCAAATGTGTTTAATAATACAGTAATTAAACCCCTGATCCAGATAGTGTGAAAAATGAATTCAATTTATTCCTGTCAGATTGGATTAACATCCTTTTTTTGTTTTTAATAAAGAAATCCATGCTGGCAGCGTTTCATGTTTAGTCTGTATTACTGAATACAAACAAAGATTGAAAACTCATTGGAAATGAACAAGTGCAATCATAAGTGCAGTCTGGAACATGTAGTTATAAGGCACAGGCAGCAGCTAAGGCACTGATACACCTCATTTCTGCACTGAGCGTGTCTCACAATTTGATGGAAGAGCCTTACTGCTCTGAGTAAGAAGCTTATTAGACATCTGAATCTTTCCCCTCTCTTTGTTTAAGCAACAAGTTAGTTTGAGTTGATGACTTTTTAAGTTTAAATTCAGTTGCCTTAAATCTTTCAGTCCACTTTCTTTATGTGTTTACATTATTTATATAGAATAGAGCTTCTAATCAATTAATAAAATGGCAGAAAGAGGATAATATTCCCTCAATAATAATGAACACTGGTTTAAAAATATCTGTATTCCTTTTATATATTAATCAAAATTTGGAGAGATAATATTAAAAGCCTGTAAACTTAACCTGGTACGTTTTTGATACATCAAGTTACTTACTAGGGCAAGCAACCTACCCTACCAGGTATATGACTACAAGTTGCTTATTGAGTAGGTCTTTTCAGTGTGAACAATAACAGCTTGGCTTACTCAGTCACTTGTGGATCATTAAATTATAGCTGTTATTTCTGAGACTTTAAGAAAGCTCCCCTGAATTATACCACATTCACATAGGTATTTTCTCAAGTAACAAAAAGAAAATATTCATGTGTATATTTATGGTTCATAGCGTTCCAGTAATTTTTTTCCCGAATGTCTCACATTGTTTCCTGACTAGAATTATATGCATCTAAAATTAATGCCAGATGATTTTCTCCTATTTAAGAATGTTTATTTCTGAAAACTTTATAGCCAAAATAAAAAACCTCACCCCCCTAAAAAACCTGAAAACCAAACAATGTTTGCAATAAAATATATACCTACTGCAGTTCTGCAAAACATTTTCCTCAACTTCAATAAAGATCTGGAATTACCGTAGGTCTTGATTTATAGTTATAAATTTTTAGTAGTGCCTGCCTTCATTGAGTTTGCAACAAATTTTAAGAAAGAAAACAGTATCAAAGAATCTTTTCAAATGAATGAAAATAGCCTTGCAATCAGAACATTCTCTTTGGCTTTTCATTTTCTTGGAAAATTGGGCTATTAGAAATAAAATACAGAGACATTGCTCTTGTGTCTGATTATGAGAAGCACTTCATATCAGAATAGTAACAGAAACTAAATTAACAGTTTTCAATACTGTGCTTTCAATATAAATGTAACATTAGGGAATATGGAAATATCTAATTAGATGCATACAATTAGCCAAAACAAACCCCCAGAAAAGATGTTGCAATTACTGCATGGTCTTATTTTATAGATACTGATTCTCAATGGGTCTACTGAAAAGCAGGATCCTTTGATAAAGCCCAAATCAAGATATTTCTGAACTTACCAGTTTAAAATGTCTGAGAAGTGGAACAACACAAATTTTAAAATCATTT
>WBNO01019423.1:0-43132 GCA_013400575.1 Peucedramus taeniatus
AAAAAAAACTCAGCCACAGAAAATACTAACATGCTCTGTGGATTTAATTTTTCAAGCTTTGACATCATAAGACAGTGCAAGGCAGATATACATGTGCATTATATGTGGTGGAAGAGAAGTTTGCAGTCAGTATTTTTAATGTGCAGTGTTGCCCAGAGAATCCTAAGTGTTTTTTTTTTTTAAATTTTAATTTTCTGTATCACATGTTTCCACAGGCAAAATGAAAACTCCAAAGCTTTGGGAGTTTACATTAAAACAAAAAAAAAAATAAAAGACAAAACCAAAAAACCAACTAAACAAAAAAACTAAAATAAATTCAGAAAACTGTTGGTAGGAAAGCAGTTCTCAAGGACATCCAGTCCCAAGTAAAAAAAAAATATGTTTTTATGGTGAAAATACATTACTGTCTAGTTCTTTTTCTATTAGAGATGCAGATATGTTAACAAAGGTGTTTTAATTAGCTTATAGTATGTGGAATCAATTGGGATAATAATATTAGTTTCAAAATGAAAATATTCTAGAAATTGCATCTCTCCCAGGATGCACTAGCTTAACCATATTATCCTTGACAATCATGTCCACTTTTAGTTTTTCCAATGTGGATCCATTTATCTAATGTGACAGCTCTAGTGCTCCTTGTGTTAATAGATGTACAGCTGCTTTCTAGAATCATAGCATACAAACTTCCTTGTCCTCAAAGAGCAGTGCTGCTGCCGTTTCTGCTTTCTGTGCTTGTAGGAGAAGACACTACTGCTGACTCAGAATTAATTGTAACCCAGAGAGTTGACAGTGACAGATACCCATACATGCCACTACTAGTTCAGGAAGCAATGTCCTAATTTACTATTCTCCAGCAACATCCCTAAATTGAGAGCCTCCTTCCTTTCCCTCCTCCTGTCCCTATGTTAATACAAAATATCTTTAGAGTCTTTATGAGAATTCTGCTTTTCTCTGCAATTTTTAATCCTTCTTTTATTGAGGATCCATATAATCTTAATTTAATTTTCTCAAACTCACATAAATAAAAGTGAAGATTCCCATCATGATGTCACTATGAACACCAGTTAGTTTAGATTATGATAATTTACAGGCCTTCAGATTTTCTTTTCTCCTCCTCTTCCTCCCTTTTTTTTTCAGTTTAGGACAATGACTACCTTTAAAGCCCTTTGGTACAAGCTCCCTAGTGGACACTGGTAATTTGTTTTTAAATCTGATATTAAACAACTAATATTCTAATATTTTGAAGTATGTTTTTCTTCCGTTTGCATGCATTATTAAAATTAAAGCACTCAAATCATAGATTAATTCAAATATAGAGCAAGGGCTGCATCACCCCAGACAAAAGATTGCTACCTTCACACAAGATCCATGGCCTGCTTGATTTCCAAGGTTATATGTGATACTAAAGGATGCTAATGGAACAGAGTACTAAAGGGGTTTTTATCACATCTGTCTTTTTTCTGAAGATCACTGTAAAGTTTCCTTCTTCCCGGCACTGAAGAACTCTGCATATCTGCTGTAGTTACTGACAGTGATGGAACATTAAATACACAGTACTCCTGTAGCACTATAATTATAGGCTTCAACAGTAAGATGCAGTGTCAGTAATGATTGTTGACATCATACTACATATATCAGTTTACTCAATATAATTAATAATCCTTAGTTGATAGAACACTTCTGTAACTCATTAAATACTATAAACATAATTTATGTAAACATTATACAAGTAAATGTAAATATAATAGTCAATTTTTTCATATATAACAATAATACAGTTACTTTTATATGCGTCCTCCAGATAATGTACACACCTGAGACAGGAAATATTCTCAGTTGTTCCTTATTATATTTAAAAATGTGATTTATAGGTAAAAATAAGTCCCTGAAGCTTTATTATCCCATTCACATTATGGAAGCTGGATGAGTTTTACCGAATGTAAATTAGGGTAAATATATTATTATAATTTAACTTGTTAAATCTCAGCAACAGCTGTTTCTACATTTAGTACTTCATATGCATTATTGATCAACACATGCTTTTACTAATGTAAAACTTCTCAGGGTGTAGAGAAGTTATGCTGGTTGTTGTAATTGGTACGGTGCTCCGAAATGCTTCTTCAATTGAGTGCACTTGTAATGTGCATTATCTGTCATGCTAGGAGTACCTCATCACCAAAATCAAACTAAATAAATAAATTGAATATCACTGAAGTCTTCAAATTACTAAAGATCACATAAAAGACAATTCTATTGCAACTAAATTGTTTATATGTGAGTAAGTCAGTCTAGTATATTTTTGTCAGTGAGATCTATTTCTTCAGGGTCTAACATCTTAAATACTTTTCTTAAACACAGCTAGAATTTTAAGTATTGAATATGTAAAGTCAGGTGGCTAGATAGTTATGAACATAGTGCAAGATCTCGGTAGGTTAATTTGGGGCATTTAAATTTGAAATCTCTGAACTTCATGTCTCTCTAATGTCAAGGGTTATAACAACAGAGTTGTCAAAGGAATTAATCTGTGTTACATCTTCTAATACATGCCCTAAGTTTACCTTGTCATCTACAGTCGATGATTGAGTACAGGCTTTCCAAAAAGGCATGTTACTGTTATTTTACAATTATATATCTTTTAGAATGGCATGAATTTTCATTAGAGCTGCCTTTCCTCCTCCATTAATTTTTAATTTTTAATAGATATATACAAATTTGTTCCATTTTTTAATGAATCCTTACTCAGACTTTTTTTCCACAGTTTCTGGTAAAAATATGGAACAAATATGTCAAGCTAACATGATTTACTAATGTCTAGCCGTTTGGGTGAATAATATTTCTGAACATAAACTTAGTTTTCTAGTGGCAACACACATGGCTATTTTGTTTTATGTTGTATTGTACAGAAGTTTCCATCTTTTCTCTCCACTTTCCTTTCCTGCATGCATCTGAGATATTAATTTTCATAATCATAGGCTTAAAACTGATTTTCTGTGTCTCATACTGTTAATTTAGGAGGATGTGGGCTAATATTAAAAATGTTCAAAATTTATTAGTGTTTTATTAGACTCCAAAGTTGAACAAGGTAATGCTCTGTTTTAGACTACATTAAATTTAACACTTAGCTTTCCTGTTATGTCAAATCTACCTTGCAGTCAGGATGATTTCACGTAAACAGCAATGCTTATTAAGAAAAGGACTATTTGCCTTTTAGGTAAATATTAGGAAGGCAAAAGTTAAAAGATATGATAGTCTTGTGTCTAGTGTCTTTAGTTAAAGCCTTGTCAGTCTTTTGAATGTCCAATTAAAAACCAAACCAAACAGAAAAGAAAAAAAAACAAACCAAAAGAAACCAACAAAACACAGGAAGAATTTATGAAATAAAGACTATAGTTTCATGAAATAAAATAGAGGAACATCACTGCATAAATACGGGAGGACTGTGATACTGCCTCAAAAGATAATGGAAACCCCAGGATTTGACTTCAGGTTTTTCTTCATTCACTGTCTCTGAAAAACTAACACAACTCTCCAGCCAGACAGGCTCTTTGTTCTCCATGGTTAAATGTGCTTGGGACCATCATGCTGTCAATTTCTACCCAGTCAAGTGTCAGACTGTAATTAATAATGTTTTTCACCTTTATGAAAAGGCCAGTTCTGTGCAGCCTTAGTAGCAAGACAGATATAATATATAATTATATTTATGTTTCCTTTTAATACATTGCAGTGTAATTTACAGATTCCTATGAAATTTTAGTACTGAGAATTTGAGTGGAAGAAATCAAATTATTGTCTGGTATAGCAACAATTTACATTCTGAAATCAATGCCAACATTGTTACTTTAAGGGGAAAAAGAAGTATATACTGAGGCACTCCAGCTATTTATATGGGTAGCATGGTATGAAGAAGTAGCATGAAGAGGTTATATCAATTGCTTTTTCTTTTTTTCATTCTTAGTTTAGCTTGAAAGATTGGCCAAAGCCCTATCTATCTCTATTATCTTGGTTCTGTGGCTAAGATATCAAGATGAGCATGGAGAATGGATTATCCCCTGATGCAAGCAGGATCCTTGAATAAGGACTGCCATGGGGACTGCATGAGGAAGTTTAGTTTAGAAGCAGCCAAGAAAAAGTAACTCTATTTCTCTTAGCAAATTGCAGGGATCTACTGCACAATCTGTACCTAACTGAGACTGGAGCCAAGTTATCAGGGAAAGGCGAGAGTGGCTTTTACTAAGAAAATAGATTGATTTAATCTCAGATTTACATTTTTTTACAAAGTTCAGTGAAACATGAAAGAAGAAGGTGTGTATCAGTGAGCTGAGTGATACAAAGCCCTGTTTGAGGCGCTTTGTGGCCTTCTTGTGAGATACACTACAACAGTCCTTGATTGATCTTTCCAAACACGAAGAGAATGTGGATTGTATATTTAAGGGGCATTTCACTAAGTCAATCAGATCTGCAAAACATAAAAAAAAATCATTGTCTATTTATAAAACAAAGTGATACAGCAACCATATGTTAATTCAAAGACCTTGCCAGTTCTTTTTGTGGAGCAGATACAAACATAGATATGTTTTTTGGAAACTGTTACTAATCTGTTTTTGTGACTTGGCCTCCGTTTACAGGCTTGATCTTATAAAAAAAATCCATGTTGTAGTACATGAAATAGGAATCTTTGTTTTGATCCTGGAAGGAACAAACTTTATGAAACAGACATCTTCCACAAAGATGTTTGCAATTAGGCATAGATTTTTCTTATGTCTTTACAACATCTTCTTAAACTTGTGCAAAAAAATATCTTCTCCATAATCATCATTTAATCATCATTTAATCATCAATAGCCCATGGGCTTTTTAGGGTATTTGTTTACTGTTAACACTTGATTTTATTTTAGTATGCTTCTCCTCTGATTTCTTTATTCATGGGTGAAGTTTCAGTAAATTATGTCAGGTACAGATTCTTCTGAATTTTTTCCAGAAGAAGTTTACCTTAGTAAAGGTAAACTGTTTATTCAAGCTTCACTTCTAAGCCTTCATATCAACAATCTTTCCATAAGGAAAATATTCCCAGAATGTTTTCTTTGAAGTTGTTTTTGCTTCATAATATTTCTTTGTCATCTTAACACAAAGTATACCATAATAGTTCAGAAAAGAAAGGGAAATAGTTTTTGTTGATGCAAAATCTCCATATCTGAAATAAAATATTTCAATGACAATTAAAAAAAAGTCATGCTTGAATATATATTCTGCTATGCAGACCTGCATCCCATTCTGTAAAGTTTAATTTGACTTGCTGTGAACTGGATGTTTTAGTGGCTTCTTCCTGTTTGGAAAATCAAGGAGAGAAATCAAGCCTTTTCATTCAAAACTGTATCGAGTGAAGAAGTTTAAAGTACCTAATTTGTAAACTCAAAATGCAACTTGGCTGGTTAAAATTCAGCAGGTTCTATTTCCAGCTACCCAGTGTAGAAATGTTTTTTTAATTACAGCTTGGCTTATAACAATGGATAGGATCTGTAGCCAAATTTGTCCCTGTGAGACATTCAGCAATGGAACAATAGTATAATTATTTCTGGGATCCCTGATTAGCAAAAACAATACAATAGTTGTACAAAGCTTGAAGGTTTGGTTTTTGGAATAAAAAAGAAGCAAAATCTCCTCTTAATGCTGATTTCTGTAACTTGCTGTATGATTCAAGTACATAATTGGAAATAAAATGCATTTTAGAAGCTAGTGCACAATGGAAAAATGGAACAGTTTTGAAACCTAGTGCTTACACTTCCTACTGTTAAAGTTCTTCACTTCCTTCTTATTAAAGTTCTGTTTCCACATAGCTCATAACTCACCTGCCACAGGACATTTCAAACTTTCGATATCACATGGCATGATTTTTCCTGTACTTCGGGCTTTTAGCATTCAGGTCAACAAAATACCTAACATTATTTGCTGCCCATTTTCTACCCATGTATGAGTGTGTCGGGGAAAATAGGGCAGCAGCAAAAAAGCTTAGTCTCATAAGTAATGCCTTAAGCTCACTAGTATTGGAGTACCTTTTCTAGAAATCCATGCTGAGGTACAATTTCTACCAATTCTTTTGGTTGTGTAAGAACTTCAATATTGTAAATATAATGCACTGTGCAACTTTTCCAAAGCCATAGATTTGTGTGGGATGAAATTAGAAATTGTAGTATTGGAATACATTTTATACAGCTAAGATTGTCAAAAATAAAGTACTTCAGTACTTCAGCTGTTCTTAGCTCTGGAAAATATGAAATTGGTTCAAATACTTTCATAATACTTTTATTTTCAGTTAGAGTTGACAAAATCACAGAATCACAAAATGGCTGAGGTTGTGGAGGGCCTCTGGAGGGCATGTAGTCAACCCCCTGATCCAGCAGGGATAATTACACCTGCTTGCCCAGGTCTGTGTCCAAATGGTTTTTGAATATCCCCAAAGAGGGAGACTACACAGTCACTGTAGATACAGCGTATCTACACCACTGTGCTACACCAGTGCTCAGTCACCCTCCCAGTAAAAAACAGTTTATTTATGTTCAGAACCTCCAGTGTTTCAGTTTGTGCCCAGGATTACCTGCTCTGTCACTGGGCACCATTGAATTCCTCATATTAAGATGGAATGAGAAAAATATAAGGGGAGAGTGTGTGGAAATAAAAATGACAAGCTGCAACACAAATATATTTTTAAGTGTTTTCAGTATCTCCAAGTAATGTTTTGTAATGAAGAAAAGTGCAATATGCTATGTCAAACACAAGTTCTACTTTTCTATACTTGATCAGTAAGATTAAAATGTCTCCATCCTCTGCCATCCATTCCTCATCTCTGCACCAGAGTTTGTGTTGCTATTTTTATTGGCATTTTCAAGTACCACAGCTATTACTTATATTCTGTAATTTGACAAATTACAGTTGTTAGAATGTACTAGGCACCTATTTGACTTTGTTGTAGCAGGAAAAAAGGAGCCAGACCAGTTTCATGTGTCTTTGATTTGATATAATTTGGTTGTTACTATGTTAAAAAAGTGTTGGCTGGCTGACCACCTGGTCCGAAAACAGGCAAAAAAAAGTGTTGCTATCACACTTGAACTGTCCTATTTTCAGCACAGGAGCTTGTTATCATTATTACTATTTGAGATGGTGTTTCTCTTGTGGGTGTAAAGTCATCTTCACCTAGATGAGCTTCATGGAATCTGCTGAAATAGGTGATTAAAGGAGAATGAGTCTTGATTGTTTTCCTGAATTTTAAACTCAGCCCAAGTTCAAAAACCCCACTGAGTCGAATTGTTCTGAATTATATATTGAAGTTGCTTTGACACAGGTAAAATTATATTGCTTTGACTGAGTTCTCCTTTCAGTTTTGGGTTTCACATAACAATGAGGTGATATTTCCTGATTAAAAATAAGGACTGAATTTTTTCAGGAGCTGAAGAAGACCCCTATTCTTCCCCACCAAATGCTTCTTCATGATTGAATATATCACAGATTTTAGATGTGAATTTTGGCCAAGTGTTGGGACCTGAACCATAACCTTACCTCATGCTGTATTAAATCCCACGTATGTTGTAGTGTAATTAAAATTGTAATTACTTGTTATCATTAGTCCCAGTGTTGTAACAACTATAAACCTCATTACTCAAAACAACTTGAATCTGTCTTTAGGTAAAAAGAATTCAAACCTGGATTTTGTTGCATGAGGGAGTAGATAAACATGAGCATAGTCTAAGCATGTTGGATTTTCTTCTGAGAGAAGAGTCCCTGTCTCTACTGTCATGGTAATTCAAGAATGAATTCAGTGAACAATCAGTGAGGAGCTCAGTGCTGGATTCTGTGATGTGTGCTTCTGGAGGAGAGTCTGTGCATGGTGTGTTGGTGAGAATCCACTGGCAAACTCCAAGCTGGATGAGCCAGGCGTAGGGGGCCCCAGGTCTGGGTGGGGGTATCTGGCAGGCAGCAGGGCAATGCTGGTATTTGGGGGGGACCCATGAGTGTGGCCTGCCAGTGGGACAAGCATGTGAGTGCTGTATGTGGGAGTGAGCCCCCAGTGAGACCAGGTGATGAGCTGGGGACCTGTGGGGTTGATAAGGGGAACTGGGATCTGGGCAGGGGTGCTGGGCAGACAGAGGGGTTGTGCTGATGCTAGGGAGAGCTGTAAAGGTATTTGTGAACCTGGAGAGTCAGGGGTGTGTGCTGCACTTGTGACTTTCTGCCTCTAGCAGCCCAAGAGAAGGATGTGTCCCTGTGTGCCTCTGCCTGGTGTGAATCCTCAATGTAAGGGGCTGCTGGGGCCAGAGCCTTGTCTGAGGCTGTGTAGCCACAGCTGTGGCCAAATCAGTGTCCATGCGTGTGTCTGCATTACATAGTCAGTCTTGGTGCTGCAGCAGCTTTCCTAGCCTAGAGATCCCCTGCTGGGCTCCAGCAGCCAGGCAGGAGGGTTCTGGACCAGGCAGTGGAGGCAGTGGCCACATATCACATTACTTGACACTTTTAAACTCTCAGGACACTGAGGACAGTCTTTCTTTTCAATTACTGATATGCCCAAGCTTAAACATTTGCTTTGACTCTCTTTTTGCAGAAGGCTTGTCCCTCTCATTGTTTTGGTAGCACAACTTAATATAAAGTTACTTTATTTACTGCATATTGTCCATCCATCATCTCTGGAACTAGGTCACTGTTCATATGACCTTTAGATTTTTTTATAACCCTTTATGATGATTTATGGATTCCTTAGTGGGTGCTGTTGTGAATGAGAATGGAAACTTCAGAGAAAGTTTAATAGAGAAGCCCTGCTGTTCAGTCATGGGGTGCAGAAAGGCCCTCCTTGCTTTCCAAACTTCTCGGAAGGAATTTAGTTGTCAGTGGATCCAGTCTTAACCCCAGACTTTGTCAATGGTTTAAGTAACTCCGTCCCACAGGATTAATGATGGCAAATCAGATACATTCATATAAATATTAATTAATTTATTACTTAGATGACAAATTATTAGACAAAAGATCTTAATCAGATTTATTTACTACAGAATGTAAAAGCTAAAACTACTAGCAGCGTATAATACAGGCATAGTGCACTATATCAAAGCTATTACATAAAACTAGCAAAAAAAGAAACCATTATTAAGTAGAGATTGATATAACTCAGCACACCAATGCTCATGGACAGATCTCTTTCACTCAGCCTCAAGGAGTATTCTTGAAGGTGCTTCCCCACTTCAAAGGAGAAAACTTCATGCACTTCAAGAAGGATTATGTGACAGGAACCCAACTGTGTGAAAGTGGAGTGGACTTCTACAGTGTATAGTGATTGACTGCCAGCCAAATGTCTCCAGGTCTCCTTAGCAGCTTATCTGTCAAATTTTTGCCTCACTAGCAGGATCTTAATTTGGAGTTGGTGAGCCAGGCTGCTTTTAGCATAATTCAATGCCAAAACCAGCACATGACAGCATCCCTCAGCCCACCACTGATAGCTTGCAAAACAGGGCATTATTTGAGTTGACCACATTCCAAAGCAGATCACCCTACTACAGTGGCTCAGAAAGGCAACTCAATGTACTTTTCTCTCATTATTTAAAGTATGGATTTAGAAATTAATATTACTATCAGCTAAGAAGTTGCCAGTATATGTTAGGCCTGTGTCATTTTACTGGCTAACTGGTCCCTGTCATTGTCAGTATAGAGTCAGAGCAGATTTTGGCTAGTATGAGGAATTTTTGTTACCCAATATCAGTAATTTTATTATATAACTCATGAAATAGGAGTATTTTTGTAATTATGTATTCTTCTCTTTATTTAGGTGGTTAAATAGTTACAGGAGTTTAATTATTTTGAAGATCCTAAAACTTAATTTGTCATCTCCTCCCCTATTTTAGGGCTTAATTTTTCTCAGTCACTCATATCTTCTTATAGAGTCGTTTAAGTTTAAAAAAAAATTAAAGCAATCTCCTTTCCTCAGATCATAGTGTGACCTGGCAAGGGGGTGGGGGTACCACCACAGTTTGCCACTTGCTGGCTTTAATAGTGATATAAGCTCTTAGTTTGGAAAAACAGATCTCCAACTTTATTTTTCTGAAAGTATCTGCAGAAAGAGAAGATTTTAAGTTGTGTAGTTGGCTACATTTCTATTGTGCTCATATTGAAAGGCAAGAACGGGACAGCAATTAAAAATTGTTCAGGGTGGTAGTTCCAGGGCAAAAAAGTTGTAAGAAAAAGTAAAACAGTGTGTGTTGAAGTTTTTCTTCGTAGTGACATATATAGAGTTAGGTTCTCTGTTGATGTAATGAATACATCCAATGACTCAGAGGATCTATTTGGTTTTCTACAGCTGGATTCTAATCCTAAAGCTAGAAAAGGAACTTAAAAGAAAAATACTAATTATAAAATCACAGCCAAGAGCAAATAGTGTTACATTTATTTCTATACTGAATAACACAGTAATCTAAAGTTGACTTAATCAACTATATCCACCCAAGGGAGATGAATAAAAAGAAACCTGGTAGATTATATTGATCATCATATAAAATGGTAGTAATTACCATTAACAAATAGTCTTTAATAAGCAAACATACAGTTAGTACTATTAACTTGAGGTTTTTCTCATTAAAACAAAAATTAAAAAGAGGCAGGGGGAAAAAAAGCCAAGTTGGGGCCTGATGCTGTTTCAGGATGGATACAGGACACCTGATGTTAACTACTTTAAAAAGCGTTAACTAGTGGAAGATACCTGTTATAATATTTTCCTAATGTTTCTTTCTCTTCTGGCTCTGTAGAAATCTTGAATCATTAGCTTAGGTATATACCCCATACATTTCAGATGACCAAGACTGATAAGAAATAGCCATTAAATTAAGCAGTTACTGTGCTTAAGACAAACTTTGTGAATCTCTACTTTATCCTAAATTAATCTAGCAAACCAAACCACTGAAGCTACCGATTTTTTTTTTTGTGGGAAGATGTGCTTAACTTAATTTAACCACTCTCTTGAGATACTCTTAAACTAGTTGCTTCCGATCCTTCAAAGATGCAGTATTTTGATCCGTGCAGACCTGCAATATTCCTTTCATGAATCCAACAGTCATGGTTGCTAAACAATTTGCAGCGGTGCTATCAGTTCTGAAGCTCTTGGGGAATCACTGTATCATTCTGTGGCCACAATTCAAAAGTCAGATTATTTCTCCAGATGAGAGAGGTTCAAAACCAATAACGGTTAACTAATCTAAGTGTACACTGAAGTTTTTTTTTTTTTTCCCTTTTGAAATGGATATAAGTTTTTTTTTTTTTTAAGAAGTTCAGTAAAATGTGTAATTCTGCCTACTGATCCCAGTGTTTTTTGTACAAACTCTGTGCTGTTTTTGTGGGTTTTTTTTTTATTTCTCTTATCAAATTGATAATTGTTTATTCTGTCATTGCATTTTGTGATTCTTTGCTGACCACTGTGAATTCACACATATATTACCAATCTTAATTATCCATTTTAGGTACGTGACTGCTATCAGTTAAATATAGATATCTATTTATTCATGCTACTATTTCTGAATGATGACAACCGTTTTTATGGGTTTGTTTAGCTTGGTGGATGTCTTTTTTTTTTTCCAGTTTGAATAATGATGATACAGTTTTTAACCCCAGAAATATATACGTATTACATTTTTGGATGTCATTTGCATAACATAGTTTGCAATGGTTTCTGCTTCTCAGAGAGAAGTTTTTTAATAGATGATGTTTTCAAAATTATGAGAAATATACCTAATTTTCCACTGATCAGTTTCTTAGAAGTTCACTTCACAGATGAGCACATATAGACCTTTGAAATTTGGCTCCTCCCTCTGCCAATTTCCCATCTAAAAGCAAGCCAGAAAAAAAAAAAAAGAAAAAAAAAAGATAGAAAGACAAACCAAACCACAAACAAACAGCAAGCAAACATGATAATAGCAATTGCTTCATATGCATTGCCAGGGATCTATTTGTATGTCAAAAGTTAAAAAAAAAAAAGTCAAGAGAACTGAAAAGAAGAGCACTAATCAGTGTGTCCTGTGCTCTTCTTTGTAGTCCCAGCGCCGTGTTACATTTCACCTCCCTGATGGCTCCCAGGAAAGCTGCAGTGACAGTGGTCTGGGAGACCACGAGCCAGTGGGTGGTGGAACCCTGATCTCACACCCTCTCCCTCTGGTTCAGCCGCAGGACGAATTCTACGACCAGGCTTCACCGGACAAGAGGACTGAAGCTGATGGCAATTCTGACCCCAACTCGGGTGAGTCACCATCACAGCTCTGCTTATCTGAGTTGCTTTGCTAACTTTTGTACTTTTTTTCATCCCTTTGAGCTTGGTAATGGTAGAGATGTTTTTAAGCATGTGCATGAATATTTGATCATATTAGCTCATAAAGATTGCTTGGAAATAATGTAGTTTGCCTGAAGTGCCTCATGTTGTAATTTGACTTTGATAGTGGAAAGAAAAGTATGTCTGGTAGAATAAATGGCTTCATACTAATTGCACAGTAAGTAATAACAGCAGGGGAGAAGGATGTCCTATAAGGTAGCAAGTTTTTCCCGATGTTTGCAGTGCTGTAGATATTTAGCTTTAGACTTTTTTTTAGGAAATTCTAAATATCAATTTAAGTTCAAGGACATGGAGGTTGTACTGTCTTTTAGATTAAATAAGGAGTCAGTAAATCAGTGAAACACTGAAAAATTGAAAGGAGGCAAATTTCTTAACACCCTTACAATTCCCCCTTCTAACATTAAGAATCACAGGGTTTCTTTGTTAACTTGGAATGGGATGATGTATTGGAACTGTCAGATACAGGTTTTCATACTAATATTAAGGATGAACTATTTGATTTGGGAACTTCTGCCTTTCTCTTCTTTCCTCCTCTATAATACATTTACATTATTGCTGTGTTTTTGTGAGAGCACTAAAAACTGAAGCAAGATCTTAACCAATAGTGTGACTTGTATTTTGACATTGCAATGGGGAACGTGGAGACTTAGACATACTGAAAACAGGGAGGGGGAAGTAGCACTGCTTTTAAGTTTCTTGGTTTTTGTCTAGAATGTGGAGACAAATGTTAAAAATCTTATCTGTGCTCTTGGAAGGTAATTGAACCTGAGTTCTCTTACACCCAGGAGTATAGAAATAAGAAATAGTTTCTTTCTTTGGCATTTCTCCCTTTTGTACAGATGATTAAGTTGTCACTGGGCCTGTACAAACCAGGAGAGAAGGTGGCCTTGGGATCTGATGAACAAAATATTAAGGTCCATCTCCTCATTCGGGCAGAGCTGGCTCTGATTGATGACAATTTACATCATGGCAGATGACAACATGAACTGTGGAATATTGACTTTGGAAATATTTTTCTCATATGTATATAGGAAGACCAAGAGGTTGTGTTGGATGAAACTCTACAAAGAAACAATTTGAAATGTTTTACTGAGAGTTGCATTCTGGTTTCCTTTCCTCTTTTTTCCTTTTACTTTTTGGGTTCTTATTTTTTTTTCCTCCCCTGGATATGACACCTGCATTTTATTCTCTTTACCAAAACAGAAATGTTTTTGGAACTATGATGTTAAACCCTTAATCTGTACAAATACAAAGAATGATAAAAGAGTAGCAACTGTGAATGGATTGACTTTGGAGCAAGAATGTATGTCTGCTTAAGCAAGTGAGGAGCTTAAGTGGAATTATCCAGTTAATTCTCTGACCACGTATGAAACTTGTGAAAGGTTTAACAACATCAGAGGGGAGTTTTTAAGGCAGCATTGCATGTTGGCACTGTCGCATTGGCTTCACAGACTCTGAATTGTACATCTCTTCAAAAGGCAGCATAAAAGTTCTCCAGGAAAGTTAGGAAAAAAGGGCTTAGTAAACTTCATAGCAAGTTATTAGAAGTTTTGGAAAATTTGTGTTAAATACATTGTGCAAACACAGTATATTAATCATGATCATCTATTCACGCTTAATATAGACACTAATAGAAGATTAGTCAGAATGAGTAAGTGTTCTTAAAAGCTATATGAAAAGTTTTAATATGTTTGTGGTTACACCTAATTTAGCTTTAGGGATGCTAAATTTGTGTCAAATTTATGAAAATCTAACCATCAAGCTGTAATAACTATTAGTGAAGTATTGAAGTGTAGATTTTTTTTTGGTTTTTTACCAGATATTGAAACAGTACACTCTGTATCTCATCAAATCTCACAAACTAAGAAAGGAATTATATGGTCAGTACTGTGACAGAAATTTTCCTAGAAAAATCCATGCCACGATGGGAATCATGCTGTTCATTAGATGGATTTAACTTCTATATTGTATTCAGTATCAAACTATTGTCTAAGCACTGTATGAAAAGTTATTTTGCTACTGTAGGCATAAGTTTTTAATGAGATGGGAAACAAGGTTTAAAGCAGTTTATGGTTACTGAAGATCCTGTGGCAATTTTCAGAAGAGAAAAATGCTATCTGGTATTGGCCAAACTTACTTTGTGGGTATTTACATGTGTTCATGGTTAAAATAACCAATGTAGTATCATTTGAACATTGTATTCCTTGACACTCCTAAGCTGAATTTCTAGTTCTATTACAGTGAAATGTTCCCTAGTTGTATTTAACTGTAGAGGTAGTTTCGTTTCAGTGGCTGTTTAAGGGATTGTTTGTTATGAAAATACTTGGGACATGCTAAGGTAAAACATATAACTACAAAGTAAGGAAGAAAGCCCTAGTGGAGAGTTGTAGTATTATCATGTACATGTACTGCTACCAGTTTTGGATGATAAGTGTTGTATAACAATACTTTTATTCTAAATACTTCAACTGAAGAGAAAGAACAGTCAGTGGTTTTGGGAATGTTTGCAAATGACCTCTACATCAAAAATACAGATTTGTTTGACTGTATTTTTTATGAAAGTTCATTCTAAGTAAAACTTCACTTCAGCTCATGAGAATGTGATGTTAATCTTGATGGTAAAGTCCTTGGGTCATGGTGAGAACAATTTTGGTTAATGACTTTAATGCTCAGTGAATTGTGTGGGTTATTACTGTACACTTTGAAGTTACGTGAATAAAAATACAGCCATTGTTTCTCAACATAATGTTGCTATTTTAATTATATTTGAAGAGTGACCAAGGCTCAGGTCGTCAAAACCTGAAATGAGGGAGGGGGAAATGTGCTAAAAGTCTTGCTAACTTTTTATGCAAAAGTATGAGAAACCTTACTTCCATATTTACTTGCAGTCATTACCTTCTACAGAGACACAAGAACTACAATTACATGATTTAATGAAATAAACACACACAGTGAGAGTACATTCATCTAGCTAATCTGAAAACAGAAATCCTTCACACCAGGTGAAACTGAAATGAAGAGACAAGCCAAATATTAGCATTGTCAGCCACACGCTGTCAGTCTGGCTATGAGAGAAAGGCAAGAAGATAGAAATATGAAGTCTTTTGTAATGATGTGTAAGTCCAAGTTTGGACTTACACACTTTTCAGTGATGTAAACTAAGTCCACTTAGTTTACATCACTGAAACCTCTCTTCTTTGTTTAGGTCTTTTATTTTGAGGGTTCTGTTCATTTTGCTAAGGTATATTTTCCATTTCCATATTGTTAATTGATCAGTATTATTGATGGTCAGAGGAGTTTGATGTCAACCTATCAATTGCAACTCCTTATAATTCACCTTTGTCTCATTTGCAGCTTGATACACTTGATTCCTATAAAAAGGAATATATTCCAAAGATCTATCATCTGATGAAAGTTCTTTACCTTTTGGCATATCAGATAAGAATTTAGAAAACATTCAAAGTTTCTTTAGGATGTAAGAAAAAAAAAAAGTGAAAAAGAAAAGATTCAAAAAAATTGAATTTACTTATACTACTTTAAAACATCTTTTATTAGCAAAATTCCTGCTTTCTAACGGTTTTAAATGTGCATATCAGGAAGTGTGCTTTTAACAAAAATATCTTCCTCATTAGTTGTATTAAAACTGCACAGCGCTCTGATTTATTTTAATGTGAATTATTTCTTCAGGTATTGCTCAAAAAACCCTTGTGCTTTTGTTCTCCAGCAGTTGGGTGCAGACTGTTATTTTTCATTACTGTAAGTGTTGTTTTCATCAGCGTGAAAAAACAATCCACCTTATTAGTGAAGAATTCTTCTTTCACTGTGGTTTAAAGTAAAGTAAAGGTTGTCAGGGACTTAAATTTGGACTGGAATTGTTAGCATATCTGAGTTGCATGCAGCAGAGCTGTGCAATAGAAATGTATGAAGTAAAAATGTGCCTCCTAGTGTAAGGAAGGGGAAAAATGCATTTTAATAAAAATACTTGATAAATCACATTTTGATAGCTGCAAGCTGTGGATGTGATTCATTTTTCTTCAAAGAGATAAAGAGGAATAGCATATATTTAGTGGAGTGTTAGAACTGCTCTAGGGAGAAAGCCTACTGCACACTGTGGATGAATCTATGCAATAATTCCAACAGTTTAAAACCAGACAGAAATATAATATTTATGTCTTCTGATACATGTTTAGGAAGCTAAGTAAATGTTTGCCTAATTTCTAAACCTCATTAGTAAGTAGTATCTATATATATCAACAAAGTAATAGCTTCATAAAAACATGGAGCTTGAGCAAAACTTGCAACACACCCACCCATTTCAAGATCATGTTTTTATCTAGTAAAATTAAATAGAATATTCTGTTATGTCCTGTGTTATTTCCAAAGCAATTCTATATTCTTGGAAATAGTGTTATAATGCTGTCTTTCAATAATAGTGTTTGTGGATAGCTTTTTTATTTCCAGTACAATAAATACCGTGTGGTTAAATTTGGCTGATAAATACCTGAGTTCACTCTTTTTAATAAACCTAATACAATGGCAGTTTAGTCAAGTAATGTCAGGGGTGTTAAATGATACTCTAATTCCAGTAATAAGTAGGAATAGCTCTGCGGCAGTGGCTTAATTATGATTAAAGTTCAGAGTAACGGCAAGACTGCCTTGTATTACACGTGGTCATATGATAGTGTCCCATGTGGAGAAGCTAAGCCTCTCCTGCAAAGAGCTTTGGTTTTACAGTGTCACTGTCATTACACCCAGTGGGTGATGATGGTTTAACCTTGAGGGCATACCCTCTGCTTAATCCTATCTTTCATTTTGCTGCCTCCAAAGTTTCTTCTTTGGCAATACTGGAGTAGTCCATAGCTAAACAGCCTAAGGTGTAGAAGGAAATGCTACTGTATTAATGCCAAGATCTAGATAATTTGCTGTCCATAGTTATTCTGGTGTTTTCATAATATGAGACTATGAGAACTAAAATAGGGACATTTGCCTTTGAGTCATATCCTCCATTTCATTAAACACGAGTTCATACCTCACACAGAATCTAACACTGTCACATTTAGCTACAGGCAAGCAGGAGTAAGAAAAACTAGAGTCAGGTTGGTGAATTAGCCTTCAGAAGAGCTATAAAATAGTCTGAAGTCTGAATTCAATCTTAGCCCATGCACTTATGACTTTAAAAAAGATAAAATCTGAGAGGCATAAGAAGATTGTTATCTCTTTAATTCTCTTTGATGCCTCATTGCAGTGAGGATTTAAAAATTGTCTTGGTTTAGAAAAGCCACTGTGCTACATCTGTTTCTATTCTACTCTCTTCCTTCACACACCAAAGCTAATTGGAGTGTAAATCAGGAGGCCATAACCATTGAATGAGCAGTAGGAGGGGAACTTGTCTCATTGTTTCTCCAAGAGGAACAGATAACTTTCCAAAATTTCCTAGCTGCTGCTGCCTGAGAAGAGCACTTGCAGGTCCTCAGCAGTGAGATGAAAAGGCTACATGGGGCAGGGGGACTATGACAAGGGTTAGAGGATTAAAGGAAGTGGAAGCTTGCATGTGAGATGAAAGCTGCCATTGCTGATGATACCAAGGACAGTTTAAAACCTCAAATGCTTTTGCCGGATTAAAACAAGGGACTTAAGGAATTAAGAGTAATTTTTCTCCTGTAAGTATTTTCTACTCACAAGGCTTTTCTTCATATCAAAGCAAGCCCAGATCTACTGCAGACATTCACAGACTTTTTTTAAATTTCAAAGTGATACCATTATCCAGTCGAACCTCTACCATAGCAAAATGCTTAGTGTTTCACACAACTTTCCTTAAACCAAATGGAGGTTTTAAAATATTCCAGTGATAAAATAGTCCAGTGACTTATTTCCACTGGCATTTGAATAAATGTTTTACATGGGTTTACATGGCAAGGCTGTGGGTAGAGGGGCTGCAGAGGGTGCCTCTTTGAGAAGATACCAGAGGCTGTCCCCCATGTTTGACAGAGCCAGTTCTCAATGGCTCTAAAATAGCTGCCCAAAGCTGCACAGCAGCTGGGGGAAGGAGTAAGAAAAATGTGAGAGAAACAAACCTGCTGACACCGAGGTCCATTACGAAGGAGGTAGAGAGCATGCTTCAGACACCAAATATTCCCTCTTATCTTGAAGAAGGTAGTGCCCCCAGAAGCCTGGGGAGGACCCCACCCTGAAACAGGTAGGTATGCCCTCCCTGAAGGAGGTTGCAGTCCATGAAGGGCACCTGCGGGAGCAGGAACTGTAGCCCCTGGGGAACCCACTCTGGAGCAGTCTTGTCTTGAAGGTTCACACGCTGTGGAAGGGACCCATGTATTGCTTGGAAAGGACTCCATGTTGGCCAGGATATGATGAGGAAGGAGCAGCAGATACAAAGTTTTACGGACTGACTGCAACTCCTTTTCATATCCCTTAACACCACTTAGTGGCAGGGGCCAGGTGGGGAGGAGTCAGAAGAGGAGGGCATGGAGAAATGAATTTGACCCTGGGAAGAAGGAAGGGTTGGGTAGTGGGAAATGTGGTTTTAGTTTTGTTTTTTCCTGTTTCTCACAATCCTACTTGGGTTTTTATTGATGATAAATTAAACTTATCTCCCCCAGGCTGAGTCAGTTCTGCCAGTGATGGTAACTGGTGAGTGATCTCCCTGTCCTTATCTCAACCCATGAGCTTTTTCATCTCATTTTCTTCCCATCTTTCCGTGAAGGAGGAGTGATAGAGCAGCTTGTTGAGCGCCTGGCAGCAGCCAAGGTTAACCCACCAGAATATTAAAGCTGGTGTTGTATTCTCAGTCTGAAAACATTTATTTTTGGTTTCTACTTCTTGTCTGTGTGACTGTACCACCTTTTGTCAATGTGAAATCTGACTTCCAGAAGTGCAAGTATATTTTGAGGCCCAAGGGACTCTTTTGACTAGTACAGCATCCTGCACAATACAGATCAGAAATCCTAGCAGCCAATAACCTAAAAAAAGCATGTGTCTTCTGCTGGTATCTACAGCATATGTTACAGAATGATTTCTTGATTTAATGATCTTCAGTGACAGAGGAACTACTACTACATTGCTTACTGACTTCATCTGAGTCAGGCTTTTATTTGATAAAGAGGTTTTTGATGTCCATATTTCAGATGGATTGCTCAAGTCTTCTTGAATCTGTATTACACAGATTAATTCATAGTAGTATTTTAAAAGTTGCAACATTTTGTTCTTAAGCACTTTTTTCCTCTCTGTATGTTAATACTGGTCCAATGTATGTCCCGTTATATGTACATATATATATATACATATATTCAGAATAAGAAAAATCAAACCTAGGTCTTCTAAACTGCAGCGTTTTAAAATCAGTTTTTCTCTTTATTAGTCATTGTTTTGACCTGAGTGTTTTGGGTTTTTTTTCTGCCTCGTCAACACGATGTTTAGCAGTACTTTTTAGCAATAGAACAGCGACAGATTTTTCTACAATTTAAAGACTTTCTATGGGAAATTAAAGTCAAAAGCACAACTGAACAAACAAACAAAATCTTTGATCATCATGAAATATATTTGAAAGATTTTTTTTTGCATTTTAGGCGCTCTATCACCTAACTGTGTTTGACACAATTCACCTTTTAAAAGTGTGATAATGTGATTATGGCAGAAATACTTGTTTGATATTTTTGAGGTCGCTGTTTCTGAAATTCAGTGAAAGCTGTTGTCGCCAGCTGTGACTCCTTTTTATCTTGAAATTACAACTAACATATTCAAAAATTACAACAGTTTCAACTTACATATTCTTTTACTAATTGAGTCTTAGTAGTGCAACTCCTACTCCTAATGGCAAGCTCACAAAGAGAAAGATTATATTTGTGAGAATAAAGTGTTGAATTTAGCATGGCATTGTTAATTTCAGCCTTTAAGTGGTTACAAATTTTAAGTAGAATTAGAATTGTTGATGGCTGCAGTGAGAGGAATTAATTAATGCAGGAAGAATAACCTCATTGCACCCAGAGTTCGGCCTGAGAACTAGAAAACAGTTTTGCAGTGAGAGAACTGGGAGTCCTGGTGGATAGCAAATTAGCCATGAGCCAGAAAGACACCCTTGAAGAAAAGAAATCTGTCTTCTGAACTGTAATAGAAAAGGTGCTGCCAGCAAGCTGATGGCAAAGATCCTTTCTCTCTGCTCAGCACTGGTGAGACACATTTGAAGTGCCAAGTCCAGTGCTGGTTTTTCCAGTATGGAAAGGAAATGGAAATATGGACTGAGTCCAGAAAAGGGTCACAAAGATTATTAAGGTATTAGAGCATGTGTCACATGGGGAGGTGCTGAGAGAACTGTGACTGTTCATCCTGGAGAAGGGAAAAGCTTAGGAAGGATCTAATTAATGTGTGCAAATACCTGATGTGATGTAGGAAGGAGAGTAGAGAGAGAGCCAGACTTTTCTCAGTAGTGTACCAAATCAAAGAAGGGACACTGGACACAAACTGAAATACAGAGAAAGTTTCTTTAAACATAAGGAAAAAAAAACCAAAAACAAAAACCTCACTACATTTTTTTGCTATTGGAACAATAGAACTCTGCACCAAGTTTCCCAGAGAGATTGTGGAATCTTCATGGATGTTTTGGAAATCGAACAGGACATTTCTCTAGCTGAGTCATGGTAACTCCCTGAGTTGAGCAGGAAGGTGTGACTAAAGCCTCTAGACTCCCCTTCCAAGCTTAACCATTCTATGATTCTGAAATCCTATAAATGAAGGAACTTTGCCTTGCATAGACTGTGCAATACAGATGTGAAAAAAAAAAAAGGAAAGAAAAATCTGTATTCTCTAGGGTAAATCAAGTATAAACTTGTAAATTGATGGTGGAATATCTGGTGTAGTACTATACACAGTACAGAAATCAAACACAAATGGGTAATATCCAGGTTACTTGTTTCTTCTCAGTTTAGTTCCTGAGGTAAATATCTGAAATGGGTCAAGTAAATCTTGTAAAGAAATGCCTTTATCTCACCATAGGTTATGAATGAAGGCTGTAGAAGGTAATCAAGTAATACCCCGTTAGTTCCAGAAATGAATGATGAATTCAGCTTCATATTATATACTCTGAATTTGGATGCTTAGATGGAGAAATCTAAAACTTTATCCTAAGTGTCTAAGCTCCGTTTTTAATTTACTGAGCACAAAAACTTTCATTTCAACTAGGAAAATAAACCAGGTTTGCCAAATTTCACTCTGGAGTCCATTCACCATATTTCTGTTGAGTGTAATAGGAGCTCAAACACCAAATTAACACAAAGACATTTTGGATGAAATTTCACTCCACAGTTTATATGCATAGGACTCAAATTATTTGTTTTATATCGGCATTTGGTTGAATACCTACTTCTTGTTAATTGTACTCCCTTCTTTCCTGTTTGACATCCACATCTGAACAGCTTGGGTACCCCAGGATATTTCTAACACAGCACTGCTGATGGTTAGACAGGAGAAGAGAGGTTTAGGTTGAGATTCATTCAAAAGGGTATGAGTGCAGGTGCCCTGTGTGTAACCTTCTGATGTATCTATGACTCATTCAGATGTGAGCTGGAGGTAGATGTGAATTAGTCTGAGATCCAGGTGTAGTCAGTGGAGACCTCAATTATCATAATTGAGACTAGAGACCCAGACAGTTGGGTCTGATGAATGATTTGTAGTAGATGTGTCTACTTTAATGTGAGAGGCATAGTTTTCCAAACTATATTGACTGGATTGACATTGTGTATAGAGGAAGCTCAGACACCTAAATTTAGCTGATTCCCACAAATACCACCTTTTGTTTGAGATGAATCTCGGCTGTTCTTGTTGCTAAGGGAATACTCATATCTTTTGGGAGATTTATCAGTTTTTCTTACCTATCTGCACATAACATTTTTCAAAGGAGAAAAGCATTTTTAGTTTTCATGCCTCATTTTTACAGTACTAATTAAATAAAAATGCCAATGACATACCTTCCTTTTCTTCTTTGGTTTTTCTTTGGTTTTAGGGTTTTTTGGTTTTTTTGGGGGTTTTTTGGGGGGTGGTTTTTTTGGTGTTTTTTTTTTTTTTTTTAATGTAACTGAAATTAAAACATCCTAGCTTTTAAAAGCACAATTCTAAGGAAGGATTTCTAAAAGTAATTTCTGTTCTCTAATCAGTTTTCCTTCCTCCAAACAATCACCACATATTGACTGGTAAGTGTAAGTGTCATGGCATTTTGAAAATTAGCATGTCTTGAAGTGCAGATGATGCATTTTGACTGTCTCTTTAAGAATGTCCGTATGGTACTTTCATGGAATCCAGTAGTTCCTTCCTTGAAGCAAATACATTAGTAAGCTTCACTTTCTGGGACAGAAATCTAAACTTTTGGAAGAAAAAGTGTGCTATCTTAAGAAATAACCTTATGCAAAAGTGTCTTCAGGTTTGACCTAGACTTGTCCAAAAACTAGGTGTTCGTTTTATTATGCTTATCTTATGAATTTATCTTTTTCTTTTTCTCAGATTTTATGTTTGGTTTTTTTTCTTTTTTTTTTTCCTAAGGAGAAATCCATGCATAAGAACGGAGGTTCTCTGAATAAAATTTGAAAATTATATGATGTAGGTAATGAATATTCTGTTTTCTGTCAAATATTTGCCTTTGCAAGGAATGTTTTATGGTTTCGTACATACACTTGCTCTGTTTGTCTTCAACAGGAGGAGAATGGGAAGGAAAGATGAATTAAGTAGATGAGGAAAAAAATAAGGAATTATATTTGCAGTCTAAAATCCATTAAAGTAAACCTTCTAGAAATAGGAATAAGAGTTGAATAGATTCTTAGTGTAATGCTTTATCCCCTTTCATACTAACCAGGTAAATAGATGTTAAGATAAGTAAGGAGAAGGAAAATAATAGAATACTTACCTTTTTTCACTGTGCATCACATGTTAAATGTCTTTATTCTGTGGTTGCAAGGTGAAGGCCTGTGTGCTACAGGGACTCCATCTTGACATGGTAACAACATAAGCAACTAAACTATTTACCTGTGGCAAGGAAAGGAAAATACTTTTCCAAAACATTTAAAAACTTTGGAGTTTTTTCCCATCTTGAAACAAACAGATAAAGACATAAATCAATCTTTATCCATTCAGGACAGTATGAAAATTTTGCAGCTTTGGCAAAAAGCTTTTAAATATAAATCCCCTGTGACATCAGCATAAAACCCACCCCCAAAAACCAAACAAGCAAAAAACCCTGAACAAAACAAAACAACAAACAAACAAACAAACAAACAAAAAAAAGTTTATTTAATAACATCTGGACACCTTTGTGAGACAGTAGAAAAACATTTTCTTGTGTATATCTATATATATTTTTTATACCTTCATCAGTGTATGTAGCTCCACAATTGCACAGCGCAGTAGGAACAGGTCTGGATGTGAAGAAAGATCCAGAACTGGTGCTAAGAACAGAGAGTTTACTGCAAATACTTCCATGGCATTTGCCCTGGACTTTTGTGGTCCATGGGCTGAATGCCCATTAGTTACTGAAAAATAATTCTGGTTTCATTCCATTCCAAAGGAATCCCATCCTTGTGCTCCAAAAGGTCTTCACAAGTGTGTCAAGTGGAGGTGATTAGGAGATTGATGTCAGAAATACACTCCTGCAAGTTAATGTAGACTTACTATTTAGTAAGATATATTTCTTTCTACATGAAACAACTCACCCATTATTTTAAACAAATCTGCATTACTGAACTGTCATCTAAGTACTTAATGCTCAAATATTCCCAGTATATTTATGGTGATTTTTAAGTTCTTCACTCTGAAAACCACACAAAAATGTCATTTTCAATACAAAACTTGAAACGAATTTCTATGTGCTTACCATTTAGTGGAAGGATTCTTTTTGCTCACCTGGTGATATGCTCCGCTACTCTTTTAGATTAGATCTGTGTTGTCTTCAAGATCTAAAGAAAGTGTTTAAGTTCATTGAGAATGATTGAATAACCTAATTCTTTATCTTTACTGTACTGAACTATTCTATTCCATATCTGCATTTGTTAAATAGTGTCATGGAGATAACTATTGAAGACATATCAAGTAAAAATATCAGTTATAAATGATTCATTCATCTAAAATAACTGGGAAAAAATAAAAACCTTCTCAACTTTATAATAACTGCATTGCAAGTAATCCAAGATCCGAATGGTGTGATGTTTATCACTTTACACATCCTTCGTTTTTTCTTATGTAAAAATATGTGTGACTGAAAAGAGAGTGTGATGGAGTAATTGAACAGTTTTGATGTTTAACTTTTACTGAATATTAAAAAATCTTATTTTCTTAAAGAGCAGCGGTCAATTAATGAATTTAAGGGAAGGCAATTTATTAGTAAAAACATGTAAAATTGTTGTTATTTAGAATGTAGTTAAAATATACAAGCACATATTTCAATAGTGCTGAAGACTTACACTGTAACACAGCAAAGGCGGACAAAATTGATTTTATTTTCAGTAGAGAAGCCTATACAATTTGAGTTGTACAATTTCTTCTTTTTTTTTAATGTATTGGTTTTGCAAAAATGTAACAAAAGAGGCTGGTTTTAATTGGTGGTGTTATTCCAAGGCCCTTGAAACCCTGGCACTTAGAGTTGTTGTGAGTGTGAATGTGATCTGGCAAGCACAGCATAGTCATTAACTAATGGATTGTAGCTACACTCTTTCAATAAAAACGTGTAGGTGGTTAGTAATACTGTAGTGTTACCAGCAATTTTAAAGTCATTTGTAGGTTAGTTTGTGAAATTAAAAGTGTAATCAAAAATTTCCCTGCACTGCTGTCTTTTTCAGCTGATTTAAGTGCAGATTCATTGGATCATTCAGAAGATAAACTAAATGACTTAAAAATAATCATCCACACCACAATGGATTAGTCGTTTGAATTATAGTTTCACAGTTCACATATTTCTTTTCATGAGAAATGAAAGGAATTGTATAAGGTAGTTGCTTTTTGCCATTACTCCAGGTCTGAATATTTATTTATTATTTTTTTATATACTACACACTCTTGTCCTTCATTATTACTTCATTATGAATGGAAACCATATCTTTCCAGTTGTAAATAGGCACTTAGTAATATGAATCCCTCTTGCATGAGCAGCTAAACTGTTTGGAGACATATTAATTATACATTTTGCAGAATACTGAGAATATCTAACATATGCTATAGATGAATATAGGTCACTGTGACAGCTGTAATAGATAAATATATGCATTTCTATGCATACAGACATGCATAGATATAACATTTTCCGCTAGGGTAGAGAGATATTCAGACAATCTAGATACTAATGGTACTGACCTTTGTCTACCCAACTTCCCTTCAGCATTTAAAGAGACAGCATGATTTTAAAGATGAACATCATTAAAAATAAGCTGATGCATCAGTGGTTATGTTCTGTTAATACTCTCTGCAGTCTTACCGGACTCTCATGGCCACATTTTCAAGAAATTCTAGCTGTGCTCACATGTTCTATTTCTGCAGACTGCTGTGTTAGGCATAGGATGACTGCCCAGTTCATCTTTGAGAAACCTAACTAAAATAGTCTCTTTAGGGACACAAAGATGGGGAAGTGTCTACAGAGAAATTCCTCATATGAGGTGTGGCTGAGGTCACTTTGTCTGTTCACCCTGGAGGAAACTGAGGGGAGACCTCATTGCTGTTACAACTTCATGAGCAGAAGCAGAGGGGCAGGTACCAATCTTGTCAGTCTCTTCATTGTGATAGGACTCAAACGAATGGCATAAAGCTGGAATAGGCACCTCAGGGAAGTGGTCACAGCACCAAGTCTGTCTGAGTTCAAAAATTGTTTGGACAACGCTCTCAGGGACATGCTGTGACTCTTGGAGTTTTCATGTGCAGGGACAGGATTTGGACTTGAATGGTCCTTGTGGGTTCCTTCCAACTCAGAATATTCTATTATATGGTTCTATGATTCTATGATTTTTTAACCCTAATTATGCACTGTGCACACTTCAGTCCCTAGCCTATGAGTTATACCTTCCAATAAAACTAAGTATTTTGCTGTTTAAAAAAACCAAATACTTTCTATCCTGAAAGCCAGACAGCATTTTTGAGCTACTCTGTGTAAATGGCAAAAGATGTCCTGCCAAAAGAGGGGAATGAGTCTCGTTAAGCAAAAAACAGTGAAGAGTAATGGAATCCAAACAGTAAGTTGCTTTACCTGCTTTGTTCTGTTTTGGGCTAAAGGGTGATTCACAAGAACATGCATGAATAAATTTTTAAAAATCCTTATAAGAGCACAATAAAATTTAAAGAACCACTTAAGAATAAGCAATTTAATGATTTGGAAGACATTTTAATACAAAAGAGACTTATGGTCCACAGTCTTACATTTTTGGAGGAGTGTCTTCTGTGATATTTTGTAAGTGTGTATTTCTCCCTTGCTTGCTTGATTGACAAAAATTATGTTCTACTATTCTGTCTAATCTAGTTCAACTTTTGTATGTATTTATTTGTTTATTTATTTAATTTATTTAATTCTGAAAGAATAAATTCTGGTAGCACTGTATGTTGATGTCTTTCCATATCTCATGTCCTTTGTTTAGAATTCCATATGTTTAGGTTGCTGACAAGATAAAATGCCTTTCTCAGTGGGTCACGTCCAGAAGTGACTGCTGATATTGCCTACTCTGTTTCACAAGTATAGTGAAAGAAAAGGAGAGAAATTAGACGAATGTTATTGGGGCAGAAGAGAAATGAATAGCTTGGAAGGTGTCAGGTAAACTGCCAGCTGGACAGATTATGCATGACAGCATAGGCATTGTGAATGAAAAAGTTGAGTCCTGTGGAACTGACATTGTTATAGGTAATGCTTCCATGTACACTGAAGAATTTTAGAACAGCTCTGTGCTACTCAAAAGTTAGAAATCACTTTTATTTATGGCTCAGAAATGTCCATGAATCATTCTGTCAACTGAACAAACTTGAACGAAAGAACGCCTGTCCTCAGAAGACTGTGAAGTTCCAGAACAATCTGGAAAACAACCCAGATTGAGAAAGAGAGTGCTTAACCAGGGGAAAAGATGAATGCCGTATTGCTTAATTCAGCCTCCTTCCTTTTTGGTCTTGTCAAATGTTTGCCTATTACAAGATGCCAGCCTACTCAGTGTTGTATTCTGCCACAAAATATATGGCATCTCACAAATCTGGCAGTACACTGACAGCAGTCTTCTACTTTTCTATCCTAGTTGCCCATTGAAATCTGTATAACTAGGTTGAGGCTGGGAAATTGGAGTAGCATGTCTAGACTAGCCAATGATGTTAAACTGTTGTGGTGCCAGATGTAATACTTGAGAGCACTGAAAGGTATTGAGGAGGTATTTGCACATTGCACATTTCTGCTAGCAACAGAGCTTTGGTGTTTTTTTATTTTCTTTTTTATATCATATGCAGTATTACTTCCTCAAATGTATAGAAGTCCTATACATTTTTTTGAGTGCATCTGAAATTAAAATATGTGATATGCAAATTAATCTCCTAACACATCAGGCATAGAATAGGGTATTTAGTCTAAGAAAAAAGATGGCAAAATGCTGTTTCGTTGTGTTGTTTTTTTTTTTTAATGTAAATTTGGCAAATCTTGCACCTTAACCACATTAAATAATTAGATCATTTTACAGAATCACAAAATCAATCAGGTTGGAAAAGACAGTTGAGGTTATCGAGTCCAACCTATGACTGAGCACCACCTCATCAACTAAACCATGACAGAGTGCTATGTCCAGTCTCCTCTTAAACACCTCCAGGGATGGTGACTCCACCACCTCCCTGGGCAGCCCATTCCAGTGCCCAGTCACTCTTTCTGTGAAGAAATTCTTCCTAATGTCCAACCTAAACCTCCCCTGGTGCAGCTCAAACTCTGCTGCATTGTGCTGTCACTGGTTGCCTGGAAGAAGAGATCGCCCCCCCCCCGGCTACAGCTTCCAGTTGTAGAGAGTAGTAAGGTCTCCCCTGAGCCTCCTCTTCTCCAGGTTAAACAGACCCAGGTCCCTCAGCTGCTCCTCACGTGACTTATTTTCTAGGCTTTTCACCAATAATAATTTAATTTAATAAAGTATTTTACTAGATGAAAAAATTCAAATCTATTTTTCACTGGAACACATAAGTGACTTTATAATGGGTATATATATCTCATTAGCACTAGTTTTGTTTTGATGGAGTGTATTCAACAGCTTTGATCTTTTGAATTAGTCTGTCACAGTCAAAAAGGGTCAATCAGTGTAGCCAAGTGTGTGGATCTGGATGACAGTTCAACAAAGTCTCAGTTTAAAATAGATGAGAAATGTCCAGTTTAAAAAAAAAAAAACAAAAAACCAAAAACAAAACAAAACAAAAAAAAAACTTCAGCAAACCAGGATATAGCCACCCCCTCAAGTAATTATTAGAAATAAACTTCTTTCTGTATTTGAGAATCAGCTTTGCTGATAATCTACCTTGTGAAATGTTTGTCAAACTGGGCCATTCATCTGTGCATCAAAATGCCAAACTGCAAGCAATTTAAAAATAGCACATTCTGCTGTAACAGTTGGTTTTACCCCATAATAGATACTGAATGTTTTTAAAAGAGAAAAAAGCAATGATTTTCATTGTTAAATTTTTTTTTTGTTTTTCTGTTTGTCTGTTTGTTTATCCAAGGTTCTTTTTAGGCAAGACATTTGACAAAAGTTGTCCTTAATTACCATTGTAAGCACATTTGTTTGATGATCAGAAAAAAACCCCAAAACAACCACATTAATTAGCACAGAAGTCTGAACTTCCAGCCTTTGTGCACAGACATACACAGATTTTCCTCCTTAACCAAAAAAAGTGGGTTTAGGAAGCACCAGAATGATTGGCTAATTATGAAGCCCATGGTTTTTTCTAGATCTGTTTTACATAATAGGTTCTTTGATAAACTGTACTAATCCGGTAATTTATATTCAACCATTCAAAGTGTAATACAGAGCAAGTACCTTATCTCTTGCTGTCTCTTGTTTGCTCAGTCTTTTCATGTGACTCATATATAACTTTGCCACTTGATGCCCTTTCAACTTTTCCCAAGTAGCACTTAATTTTTAAGGGTAAAGAAGACCCACCAGTTTTATCTTCATTAGCATGTTATGTGGTAAACAAATTTGGCATTCAATAATTTCTCTGCATTAAGATTAATTCAATCATTAGACTAACGCTTGCTGCTCTACAAATACCCATTTTGACCTATTGAATTTATTATTTAATATCTGTGGGCACTGATTAGCGGTTTTGCTCATTATCACTCTGAACCTGCTAAATAAATCATGGCCTTAAATTGTTTGTGTGATTGTTCCATGAACTTGTTTTAACCTTTCTGGCTCAATTGTTTCAACTTGATTTAAAAACGATAAATATTTCATTTTTCACATTTAATCTTGACAATTGGAACAATGTATGAAAAATTCTCTTCAACTATACAGAAAGAGTCTCTGCCCTGTTACACAGGCTGGCTCTATACAGGGAAACAAGAGTGCACTTTTATTTTGCTAAAACTCATACTTTTCAACCTTATTCACCTAATATTTTTTATTGCTCACATCCTTTTTTTTTCCTTCATTTTTTTTATATATTAGATGTGGGTTTCCAGAATTATATGGGTAAGAATTGGGTGCAGGTGCCCTAGCACTGGCAGTGGGGGCTGCAGGGTGACCTCTGTGAGGAGCAGCTGTGGCTGCCCCATGCTGGATGCAGCTGGTTCCATCTCTCTCCAGACCACCCACCTCAGGGCACAGCTGAGCCCTGCCACCAAGGAGGTGGCATCTTGCAGAAAATATGCTTGAGAAAGGATAAAAAACACCACCTGCAGTAAAAAAAACACTGCCTAATGGTTAGAAATGAGGAAAAATAGGAGAAACATCTCTGCAAACTCACAGTTCAGTGAAGGAGGGAAACAAGATGTTCCAGGAATCAGAGCAGAGATTACTCTGCAGCTCTGAAGGAGTCACCAGAGCAAGTGTATTCACAAGTCAGGAATGAGAGAGTGAAGCTGAGCCTCAAAAAGGGAGGAGTGAGTGTAAGGTGTTGCTTTTGTTTCTTTTTTTCTTTGCTTGTCACAGCCCAGCTTTATTTTTATTGACAACAAATTTAATTTTCTTAAAGTACCGCCCATTTTGCCCATGGTGGTAATTATTAATTAGCCTTCTCATCTCAGTCTCAACCCAAAAGTGTTTTTATCTTACCTTCTCTCCTGTCCTTCTGAGGAGAAGCAGTAAGAGGGGGCCTGGTTGGGCATTTAGTAGCCAGGCAAGGGCAGCACACCACAAGTGGTAGTTTAAACCAGTTGCCTAGGAGAATAGCCTCAGACTTTAGAGAAAAATATTATTCAATAGATACTAATCTTTACCAGTGAAGACCTCAGTTAAAACATTATGGCCAGGTTTTAATCAATCCTATACCTTTTTACTTTCTAGATTTCCAGTGTCTCAGCTTCTGTTTTGTCTTCCTGAATCTGCTCTAGTTTTATCTTCTCTTGTGTATTTAGGCCATGCTCACCTATAAGAGAAATTTGTTAGATACTAACTCTGTGACATTACCATACAGCTATATGTGAGGAATTTTGGCAGAAGGTGTCATAAATCTTCTTGATTATACCTAATGAAGTTTTGAGAAACTAATGATGTTTTGAATGTATATATATTTGCATTTCAGAAGATTCTGTCATGTCACTGAAGCAACTTTCATAAGTGTAAGATTTTGGAATAGGACTTATGCTGAAAGAGGTACTATTCTCCCCCTGCTTTATTCAAGCCTTTGCTTCTGAACAAAATCTTCCTGTGTGGAACAGCAAGCTTTCTCCTAAAATAGCTGTACTGTTCCGTGTTTCCCACCCAGGAAGGCAAGCTTCCTTAGTGGCAAGAGAATATTATTGTTGTCATAAAGTCAAAGATAATAAGCTGTGTCTCATCTATATTATGGTCAGCAGGGAGAGGTAGCAGCAAGAAACTAGAAACTATTACACATAGATTGTTTTCCTGTTTTCTTCTGTGAAAGAGCTGTAGAGTCTAAGTCATTTTGCTATTTCAGCTCCTTACAGGGGTTGTAAACATACCATTCAAATAAAACACTTCCATAATATCAGGTTTTGTTTTCCATATAAGTAAAAGGGAGCCTTGGAAGAAAAAGCATAAAATTTGCCAATCCACTTTGTGCAACAGAAGCTCTTACAGGTGCCAAATGGCCCATGCTGTGCTATCACTCACGTCATTTACACTGCTTCCCAGAGTTTTTGAAGACTGCTTTACACAGTGATATAGCATAATAAGAATGCTTTGAAATATTCATATTTATTCTTTAAATCATATTTTTCTCATTAGTTCTTACAAAACAGCAACAATAAATTAAAAAATGTCCTTTATTACTGTCATAAGCAGGTATTAAGAAGCCAAATGCTATCTGAAGCAGTACCCATTTTTGAGTTGTATCTAACTTTGTCTTAAACACAGTACTGTAAGAATTTAATTTCCTTGCTTTATCATAACAAAAAATGTTGGATTTTCATACTTACAGATTCTTTTTTTTTTTTTTTTTGGGAAGTGGAGCAGGAGACATTATAGGTGCTTTATATTATGTTCTATTTCCCTCCATTCCTTCTCAACTATAATACATTGCCATTCTGAATGGATTATCCAGAAACCATGAAAATGAATTCTGAGTATTAAATAATGGATAATGAAACCTGAAAAATGCATTTTAGAAAACTCAGGGGTTAGTCTTTCAATTTGCAGTACACAAACCCTTTTTTTAACCCAAAAATACCATTATCATTAATTTTCAGGTGAGTGTATTTTTATTGCATGCCTGTATCTCGAAAAGCATTCAGATCTCTATTTTTTTTCCTAAAATTACTGCTCTGACATACAACTGTGAACAGCTTAAAAGGAAAGCCTGTAAACAGCTGTCACAGAATACGTTGATGTTTCACAAGGCTTTGCTTGCAATCATTTTTTCAAAGTACTGTAAGAGTCTCTGCTTATGTTTCCATTATAGAAAGCCTCATTCTCTGCTAAATAGTGTGTGGATCTTTTGTCCCTGATGCTTTATTATTTCATCCTTTGGATCTATTTTTCACTTGGCTGAGTAGTCAACTATTTAACATGAGTTCAGATAACCTTTGAGAATGGCTTTTCCTGATGTTTGTATGCAAGACCTGTTCTCCAAGTGCAAGCAACAACACTCTTGAGGTTTTTTTGGTTTGCTTTATTTTCATTTTCTTGGATTATTTTTTACCTTTTTTCCTAATCTGGCTACAAGGAATAATTAGGAGTGTAAGCCCACAATTGCTTACATCATTTTCACCTGCCTGTGTAATGGGAAATCCAGACAGACATAGAATACAGGGGTGAAAAAAACCCTAGTAGTGAGCAAGACATAAATGGAACAAATTGTTCAGCATGTCAGGTTTTGTGGTGTTGAAAGAGAGCCTTGACTGATTACAGTACATCCCATGGGTCATTGTCTCAGTGGTTGTGCAGTCTCTTGGCCTGAGCTATACATTGATCAGGAGTGTCCTTTAAGCATTCATGTAGATAATACTGAACTCCAGTTGTTTTCATTACAATCACAGTGTAGATATACTGGAAGACATTTTCTGTTTTTTCGATAAAATCTTCAGAGGTGGGTTTTTCAAATGTCTCACTTACAGAAAGATTCTGCTCAGTTTTTTTAGCTTTATAGATAAATTATGAACTCTGAAGATACCTCCCTTCCCATGAAATGAATCTGTTCTTGTTTTTAAATAATTGCTTATGATATAGTGATGGAACTAAAGGTAATATAACAGCTATCAAAAATGCAGATAAAATTCTAATTAGCTAGTACCATCAGGATTTGGAAAATATGTTGCCTAGTTAGCAAGGCAGTTCCTATTTTGCAGAGAATGTTTCTGAAGTCTAGGAGAGTTCTGCCATGGCAGGCTAAGTTCTGTTAGAAGATTGATTCCAGCTTTTGATTTTCATTGTATTCCTCAGATGAGTTAAATTCTAAACCACAGAGCAAAAATAGTTTCTGAATCCCAGAAAGCAGTTAAAATGGGATTTTAGTTTATCTAGACTTGATACATGACCATAAACACAAATTCCCCAATTAGAGTTGTGCAGTGCATTGTGCTTTACATAAACTTCAACATTCATTTCAGACAAAATATCGTTAAATAAATCAGAATTTACAAGTCACTGATTTGAAAATCATGATTCTTGCAACTAAGTTTTTTAAACCATTCAGTTTATTGCTTCACCTGTTTGAAATTCAGTTCCAAATGAATTGCACTAGATTTTTAGTTAGTTTAGGCAAGTAAAGCTTTTCATGTGCTACTCCTTTACAGAATTTTCCAAGATACTGTGTTGTCTTCATTGAGAACAAACACTTGCTAACCCCTGAAGACAGGTGATAGTACCAGTTGAATTATGGTGCAAGAAAAGAAAAATGCTTCTTTAACTGCTGAAAACTGTTATATAAAAACATAGCTCATGACACTAAGAAATAGCATGCTTGCCTTTGTGGTGAGTGTTGATGATCAAAACAAGAGTCCTGAAGATGAAAAAATTACTCTGTGGCTACACATCTTTTTGACATTTCTGTATTCATAACATTTTGAGGAAAATACCATGTTTTATTTGGTTCTGATTTAAGTTTTTCCTCTTTCCCCCCTTATCCCAACCTTGTGTGTGTACATATGTATGCGTTCCTCAGGTTCTCTCCTTTGAGTGTAAAATAAAATAAAAAGTAATAACACTGAAAAGCCGATGGGCAAAAATTGATTCATAAATGAGAAGGTGGCATTCATCTTGGAGCTCTTATTGGAAACCTAAATCTCAGTAAATTTGTAGCCTAAGGATACAATGGGCTTAAAGGATTTCTGTCTCTGAAGAAAAATTAGAACGCCTTTGAGGTAAGGTAAATGGAAAAGGTTGTTTGGGCAAACGTGGAGCTCTACCACTATTAAATGTTAAGCACCATCAGGGGGTACCTCAGTCATTAACAAGAGTGGCATATTGAAGATTGTTTCAAGCAGGAGAAGAGTTATGGATGGCTGTGTGGGGGTGGCACAATGCCGCAGGGAAATTATGTCAAGCAAAAAGAAGACTTTTTAAAATATATTGTGGGAAAAGTCCTACTGAAATAGCATCCTTTCTTTACATACGTTAGAATTTTTTGCCCAAAATAACCCTGAGTTATCTTTTAAATTAAGCAAATCTGGGACACTAACTTTGAAGTCCAGTGTACCAGCAGTCCCCCCTGGTCTTTGGTATATTTTGTCTTCACTTGCAGTGTAAACAGAAGTACCAACCTAATCAAAACACAAGCATGTTCACTTCAAATCCAAGTAGTTAGCAGTCTTGACTGACTTGGAAGTGTTTTATGGACCTTGTGTGTTAGTTTTGTATATAATTAAAAGGGCTCTCAGGGCTTCTGTAGGCAGCCAGCAAGTTAAGCTATCTGGTGTGAGAATAATGTGTTGGTATCTAGGGAAGGAAAGATTTAGGAGCCAAGCTAGAATCCCTGTTTTAAGCCAAGAGAGTTTGAAAAGTGAGCAGACATGAAGTGTTATATCTCTAGGCAGTAGTTACCAGATTTCTTATTACGCTAGCACATCCTCCTGGCTGCTCTGCAAAATGGCCCTGAGATTAGAAACTCTGCAGGAAGCTATCTGTGTTCTCACTGTTGGAAATATGTTGTTAGAAAGACAGCAGCTACATGGAAAATGGGTATTAAGATATTCTTCAGCATCAAGAATATTTTGCTTTCCCAGTTTGCCTTAAGGTATTGCTTAGAGAGAATAGCAGGTAGTGTGGTCTATGCTGTAATCCTATTTGAGAGCAAATAGTGAGAAATAGCATAAACTCACCTATAATGTACAATAAATTGTACTATGGAACAATGAATTGTACTGTGGGACAAGAAATTGTAATTGGTAAGTAATCTTCCATTATACTCATAGAGTGATCTTTAGTTTACTATAGAAATACGTTTTCATATCTTCACAATTTCCTATATTATGTGTTATCATGTGATACCCTTGCAGCTACTTGCATTGGGTTTATGTGGAAAGGTTTGCTAGTGGGGGGATGGCTTTGCAGGGATGGGTTCTGTGAGAAGATTCCAGAGGCTGCCCCCATGTCAGGCAAAGCCAGTTTCACCTGGCTCCAAGAGACATCTGCCACTGGCTAAATCTGAGCCAGTCAGCAACATTAGGAGCACCTCTATGAAGATATTTCTGTGAAGAAAGGGTAAAAAATGCTGTGCAGCAGCACCTGGAGAGAGAAGTGATAATATGTGAGAGAACCACAGATCAGTGAATGAGGAGGGAGAGGAGAGGAGAGACCTCAGGCACAAGAGCAGATTCCCCTGCAGCCTGTAGAGGTCCATGGTGGAGCAGGTATCCACACTGCAGTCCAGTCTGTGCCAGAGCAGGTGGAGGCTCTGTAGGAAGCTGCAGCCTGTGAAGGGCCCTTGCTGGAGCAAGTTCCGGGCAGTACCTGTGGTCCTGTGGGGGACCCTTCAGTTAATACCTGAGGGATTGCACCCCATGGTAAGGACTCATGATGGAGTATTTTTGAAGAAATGCAACCTGAGGGAAAGATCCATGCTAGAGAAGTTAATGAAGGACTGTATCCCATGGGTTGAATCCCACAGTGGAGCAGGAGAAGAGTACAAGGAGTTAATCTCCTGAGTGGGAAGGAGAGGCAGACACAATGTGTGATGAACTCACCGCAGCCCCCATTCCCCATCCCCCTGCACTACTGGAGGAGAGGAGGTAGAAAAAATAGGGAGTAAAACTGAGCCTGAGAAGTAGAAAGGGGAGGAGGGAAGTTGGTTTTAGATTTGTCTTACTTGTAATTACCCTACTGTGTTTAAATGGCAGTAAATTAAATTAATTTCCATAAGTTGAGTCTGCTTTGCCTGTGATGGTAATTGGTAAGTAATCTTCCTGTCCTTATCTTGACCCATGAGCTTTCCATTGTACATTTTCTCTCTGTTCTGTTGAGGAGGGGGAGTGATAGAGTGGCTTGGTGGGCGCCTGGTGACCAGCCAAGGTCAATCCACCACACTACTAAAATCAAAGGTTGATTATTTATAGGAGAGTTGACAGAAATGTGACCTTTTAGTTTCCTTTAAGCTGCCACTAACAGTGGTGCAGCCCACAGATTACAAGGTTTTATTTATCCTGCTGTTTCTGTACACTGGGATTTTATTTTATTTGGTATTTTTTGCTTTGTTTTGTTTTGGTATTTTGAATATTCAACATCCTTACTTTGGACCCTATTAAAAATGTAGTTTCAGTCCCTTTTATAATGTTCTGGGGTATGTTTGATCTGTGTAAAGCGATACATGGGACAGAAGGTTTCATCAGTCCACGTAACTCGTGTCTCCCCTTCTCCATCATTTTTAATCTAAAGCAGAATAGAAAGTTCTTCCAATCTGTTTTTTTTGTCTTTGGTCCACTTGTATGAATGATGGTTACTTTAGACCAGATTATAGACTCAATTTTAGGTACAGTTTCTGAGATTAACATTTACCTTGTGAAGGCTTTCATAGGAATCTATATATACCAAGTACTTTGTCATTATTTTTTTCTCCAATGGTAACACCACTGACAAAAAGAGAGATATTAATACAAACAATATGACACTGATATACCAGCTGAAGAATGAGCTATTGTAAAGCACTGATGTAGTCATTTCAGGTCTATCAGACAGTAATGTCAACAGGGAAAACATCGGGCCTGAAGAAGGTTATGGGTAAATGAGGTAAAGTGTTGGACTGTGACCCAGATTATCACAAATTGTCAGTTTTCACAGATGAGGTGCAACTACATATCTCTTGATACCTTTTCTGCTTGAATAAACATCTCATTATTGACAGTTGTTATTGAGAGGTTTTGTTCATGTAATTTTGTTTGCCAAGTAATGCTGTAGAAATGAATGTAAACTCATGTTGAGAAATGTGAATAATTGAATTTTTAAAAAATTAGTTAATTCATTCATATTTCATCTAACATTGTTCAGGCAAAATTCAGCTTCAAGGAATGATGTAATCTTCAGAAACTGATAACATAGCAAATATATATATAATCACGCATATAGAAAACTAATGTGGTACTTTACTGGATTTGCTAAGCTCTTTTTAGTGACAAAGTTGCTCTACAATTCTTAACCGTCTTGTTCAGGGTATTTAGTGTCTTTAAAAATTAAAACTCATTATACCTATTTCATATTTAATACAAGCCTAAGAGTTCAGGGAATAAAATTCTGTGAAAGAAAAAGATCACTTTCAGACTAAGATGTTACTCCACTAATCTTGCAGAAAAAGATTCAGGTGATGTGAACTTTTATATAGTTTGTAGTGAAACATACACTTGGCAAGAGGAATTAAAGATAAAGAAATGCATGTAAAGCCCTGAAGTGTCGGGTTTATTCCTTAACTAGAAGTTTTAGGCTACAGATTTAATGCGTAGCTTCTGAAAATGCTAAATATCATACATATTAAGGCTACTTAATTCAGATTTAACAGTAGGGGTTTTGGAGGCCTGCCATGTACAAAGTAAAGTGAGAGAGGTAAGCACTCCCCTGATGTTAAGAGGAGCCATCACTCAAAATCATTTCTGCCTAGTTTAAAACCATACATCTGCACGCTGAAATCCTATGGAAGATTTGTGCTTCAGTCAAAAGTTTACATTAAACCCAGAATAAATTATCCCAATTTCAGTATTTATGTATCCTAACAAGAGATTTTCACCTTGTCTTTTCAGAGTTTGAATAAAAAGGCCTACTAAAACCAATTGAAGCTATTGCCTATTATGAGATTTTGTTAAACTGTGATGATTCAATGTAAAGAATAGCAGTATCAAGTCATTGTTATTAATAAAAACATAATATCTGTTTCTTCTGAGCAAGTGTGATATTGATTGACAAGGAATAGCTGCAGAGCAAACTTTAAATTACAGTATTTATTATGAATGTGACTTGCAATTAATTATTTAAGGGATACATTTTGTCCTCATTTACAGTATTGAAGTTCTCTGGAGTTGGACATGCTCATTAACAGCAAAATGAAACTCTCAATTTAAAAGCTTCATGATTTATGTTTTGAATAAAGATGTTATTCTTATAGAGTTTAAAGCATAGAGCGTCTGTACTGAAATCAGACACTACATCTTTTTGAACAGGTACGCTGAGATCAATTTTAGTTACTTGATTTATGAAGAAAGAAAGAGAATTTAGGCTCCTATATTTGATGTGAAAGTACATGATTATGCTATTTACAGTCTAGTTTTCCCAGGTTCTGATGTAGACATCCATTAGTGTTTCCCAGCTTCGTTACTCTCTATTATCTTGTGTGTCATAATTTCCTTTATGTGCCTAACCATTAGTTAGCATAACTGGTACTGTGCTGAGGAATTAAGAGACAGGTGAGTCATGTACCTGATCCCAGGAAGCTGAAAATTTAGAAAATTAGTTTCTGCACTCTTTATGGAGCTCTAGCTACAAAAGAACAGTATTCAAGAAGTCATTATACTGAGGAAAAGTAGTCTAAGATCAGGAGTTAGAAATGGTCAGAACAAAGATTTGGTGTGTCAATAAACTTAATTGTTCATTTGTGATTCAAATTACATTTTCTCATGGAGGCTGCAATTTACAATTAAAAATCCAGTTGTAAGATTTGATGTAAATAGCTTCTGTGGACCTGAATTTGTAGCTGAGGCATTAATAATCCTGGAGAAAGAAAATAAGATATGCTTGGTTTTACATAATAACCTATTAAATGGAGCATCACCCAAGAGTGTAGGAGATTGCACACAGGATTGCTTTGAGGAAGGAATGCAAAATTCATTGCATATAAATAGTGAAAGATTCCCTTGAAATATGTGGGATGCTGGAGTCTTGTCCTACCACAGAAAACTGCCTGTGCCTTCTGTATTCTGACCACTGGACACGTTATAGCCATAATGATATAATGTATAAAGAGAGGCTTTAGCAATGAAGTACCAACCTATCCTATTCCTGCTTCTGGGGTATTTTTCTGGGTTACCATTTTTCTCGATGTGTGGAAATCTGGAAAGCAAAGTAGAGAAGAAGAAGAATGGAAGAAACTGGCCATGTATAGTAGAGAACAAATGCTTTCAACAAGGTAATAAATGGGGACAACCAGTGCAATCTTCCCTGAGTACAGAAAAGATACAGCAATTGTGGAAAAAAATTATTTATAGTGCACCTTCATGGAACATAGATGGGACAGCCTACTGACAGCAGTCCCATAATTTAATGACAGATGTATTGTAAAGCCTAGTTATTAGTCTTGATCTAAAAACAACCTGTGGGCAGACTTTGTGCACTGGAGAGAGTCATAAAGGAATAAAGGTTTCAAGTATGCAGACTGAAGAGGAATGATTTTGAATCAAGAGTAAGAACCAAGAACACAATAGGCAGAAAATTGCAAGGCCCTCTTCAGCTTTCAAGATATGGTCATGTAGCTCTTATTTGGAGGCACCCAGCTGGTTATGAGGCATAGCAGGCATGAGTGGACCAGAATTAGTGTCCTATGTTTATAGCATCCAGTTACTGCCTGGGGAATGACTGTCCCCACTAGCCTTCCATCTGCAGGGAGGCAAAGATTTTTTAGCTAGTCACACATTAAATAGGTTGGGTAAGCAGAATAGAAATATTTTTTTGGCTGTTTCAACTATATCAGTTCTAAACACACCAGACTACTCTGTGGGCTTCACTACAGTGAAGAGAAGCAGTGAGGATGAAAGAAACAGTAGATGTTCACTATTCCCTTTGTAAATATCTCTTTTAGGATAAAAGTAAGCTTTGCAGTGTAGAACCTGCCAAGAAGGTCAGAAATAGAATTCAAAATCATCCAACACCCTGCTTTTGCTATTTACAGCTAGGGAAACAAGACGGTTTAGTCATCAAACTGCAGTCTAATTAAGGAATTACATAAAAATGGCATGTAGAAATTCTTAATGTTTTCATTGTTCCTCTTGATTTTGCATGGTTTCCCTTGGGAAAGGTCAGAATTATTATGCCATGACATCATAGTTGAGTAATTTTGTTTAGTTTTGGAATGATTTTCTGTTTCATTTTGGGGGAGTTTGTTTGGGGGTTATGTTTGTTTGTTTGATTGTTTGTTTCACTTTGGGTTTTTGTTTATTTGGTTGTTTTTTTTTCCCCTTCTCTGGTTTAGATTCACACTCACTCTTCCTGTTTCACTTTTAATCCCTAAAGCTTGTTAATTTAATATGCAATCATATAATCTTTTGATTATTGACTGTGAATCAGATGCCTTAGTGGGAATCAGCAAAGTTTGCTGAACTTCATAAATCCAAGTTTATAAAGAGGCAAAACTTTTGTTCTGTAAACATTTTTATTTTTTTCAAACCAGTAAGTCATCCACTACTATACAACTCAAGCGGAACACCCAATCTTAGTAAAATATGAAAGCAATCTCCAGTTGCTAGAACAGGTTGCTTCTATTTCGGTTGCTATGGAGCTCTACAAGCAATCAAAGTGCAGACATGAGCTATGACACACTGCACCTGATGTGTTCCATTGATAGGTGCTGGGGGACCCAAGCCAGTACAACATCTGTGCAGTAATGTCATATTCCCACATAGCCAAACTCTAACCTTCAAGCAAGAATTAAAGTTAACCTTAAAAAAGTAGTTGCATTGAATTTTCATACTATGGGCAATATACTTTTATGCTTGTAAAGTAAATTTAATAGGAGTTCAGTAAAACCAATCCCAGAAGTGCTTGCAGTTTTTTCTCTTTAGTGAGATTTAGTTGCAGAAGATCAAATATTGCAGAAGAACAAATGATGCAAACATACTTAATAATACACTTTTATGATATTCCTATGATTAGATGCAAATTCACCAAGTTATTTCTGTACTTCAGCATGTTTTTATGTGACAGCAGGTTTCCACTGAAGTTTTCTCTTTTTCTCAGAAAAGTAAAAACTTTTTTTGCGCTTTGTGAGTACTTAGCTAGCTATATATTTTTCTGTTTATTTTCTTTTGATGAATCTGTTATACTTTATAATTTCCTTTGGCTTTTGCTTAAACATTTAAGTCAAAATATTGGTAGCAGTTTTTTTTTTTTTTTTAATCATGTTGATAATACATACAATAGAAAAGACATTTATTTTTTTAATAGGTATGTTCTTCAAATTAAAGATAGATATGGGTAAAGAGGAAATGCAATACGAACCCAGGGAGGCTATGTATCATTTGAAATACAAAAATTAGCTCATAACAAGTGGGTTCATAATGTCTCATGATGTCTCAATAACTAAATAATTTCGTTATTCCTGAACATGTACGGTATATTTTTATCTCTAAAACATATTTCAGTTTTGCCATCTTATAAGCCTATTTTTAAAAAAAATCTTCACTATATGTTATTCATAATACATATGTCATTCATTTTATCAACTAATGGATGATTGGAAAATCCTCTGATCAATAATTTTACAATGCCAATTGTTCAGTACAGAAGATCTTTCTCAAACCTTTTTGGTAAGGATTTAGAAACAAAATCAAAGCTATTTAAGATGGGAAAAAAAAAAACCCTAAACAAACAAAAATAATTAAGAAGCAAAAGGAGATATTTTGTAATAAGAAAATGTTTCTCCTAGAACATTTTCATTGTAAAGCATAGCTATTTTTATTTTAATTTTATGTAGCAACTTTTTCTGACGACCTTTCTACATTTGCCTTGCATTTTTTATTTCAGTAGCTCCTTTTCACCAAGTATTTAATGCCACTCAGGATAGTAAAATTGAAAAGGAGTTAGGCAGTGGCAAAATAATTGATGTCCCTTTAGGTTTGCCCCATGAGAATGCTCACATAATAACCCAAATCCCCTTGATTTAGGTCTTACAGTTTAACCTGTCAATATGTAATTATGGTTCCAAAACAAAACAGATTATTTCACAGTTTTAGTGTGGTTTTAACCATGCAGAATGGAGTGGAAATATCCAAGGCTGGTGAAAGGGATTGTCCCATTAGTAGTTTTTTATATAATGACCTCAGGGGACTGGGACTATACCTGTGTATATTAGCTCAGCTATATGAAGGAAGAATCCTTTTCAATTCCCTTAGTTAATCTAAAAGGACTGGAACTTTGATTACCATTAATAATTTTAAAAAAGAAATGGCACATCTTTTGCATACTTATTGTTTATTGTTCTTTATCAATTGTTGGAAATATCTTCTCAGGCAGACTGGGTAAATAACTCTCTACAGATAACATTTTTTGTCACACCAATGTATTTTCTGTTACAGATTGTAATTGATTTTTAAAAACAGTTTTATGTTGGTTTAGCATTAGTATGGATTAACAGTGCAATTTCCCTCTAAAAGGAAAAGGGGATCAGTTAAGGTGACATCTCTTCTATTAATATATTTTTAGCAACTCAGCAAACAATGTGAAAAGTGTTCATGCTTTCTCAGTTCCTACTTCTCTGTCAGCTGTTCATCCTCACCTCCAGTTTGGCAAGTGGAGCTCTTTAATCTCAGCAAAGAGGGATTGTTGAAATGCGCTGTTAAAATTGTGAAGTTGTTAAGAGCTTCTGTTTACTGTACTTTGATAGATTACATGAGTCTGTGGCCCTCCTATTAAATCAGTCTGTTGGAAAAAGGAGAACCACAACAGTGAAAGGCAATTATATATGCACTTTCTTCCTAAAAAATGTGGATGCTGTCGCACGG
>WBNO01019425.1:0-17801 GCA_013400575.1 Peucedramus taeniatus
GACCGCTCCCTGCCTATGCCACCAGCAGGTAAGGGTAACAGTTTGGCCAGGCGAGATGGAGACCAGCCAATATGGCCAGTCCGTGGACTCATGCCAGAGACAGGGATAAAGAAAAGGAGGGAGGGCTCTCTTATGTTGCTGGGCTACTCCCCCACGAGGGGAAGCCCTGTGCGTGATTTGTAGCAATTGCAACCGCCGGGGAAGCGGTGGGAAGTGACGGGAGCAGTCTGGGCAGCGTGGGACGGTCTGGAGTGGTTGCAGGGAGAGCTGTGCTGTGGTCTGGTGTCAGGGCGGTGTCGGGAGGTCGCCGCTGCTTGCTCAGCTCGCTGCCGCCTCGCCGGGATCACGGAGGAGTGGGATGAGCGGGCTCCAGCTGTCGGAGATGGCGGTGGGGTGGAGCGGAGGCGCGCACCGTCTGAGGGAGCGGTGGAAGCCCGGCAGGAGCGGTGGGCCAGGACCGCCGCGGAGCGGGGTGGATTGGCTCCAGCGTCACCGCGGCAACAGAGCGGCTATACATGGCGGGCTCGGGCTGGCTCCGGCAGCGCGGCGCGGTTTGCCAACATGGCAGGGGAGGCAGCAGCACCGGCACTGACTCGGAATGGGGCTGGCCCAGGCCGGGAGGTGCTGTAACGCTGGATTGGCAGTGCACTGCCACTGTCTGGAGCTGGGGAGAGGTCTGCAGCCTGAACGAACACGCGGGAAAGCCGAGGACAAAGAGGAGTGAACCCCTTTTAAAACCCAGGCTGCCCGCCCCGCGGGGGGCTCTCCCCTGCCCCGCGGGGTGGCTCAGCAGTGAATCGGGGCTAGCTGGGAGGAGGATTTTGGGGGGTGAAACCAATAATTGAGGGGGAGTATCATAACTGACATAGAACGTTCTCGGTTATAGGTGTGAGAGGCAGTTTGCTGGGGGTGGGTTTACACAGAAAAGCAAAGAAAGTTCAGGAGCTGGCTCTGGGGGATACCATTATGAGGGACTGAACAAGGGTGAAGAGGGGCAAACCATTGTAACATTGTAAACACATTTCTAACCAGTTAAAACCTTCTAACCCCACTGCCACAAGCTACCAGCTAGGGGGCTTCAGAGGATCAGCATATTCTGAGATGCACAGTGGAAGGATATGGACCAAAAAATACAAGTGACAGTAAGGAAAATTCCAGCTGGAGGTGTGGAAATAAGTTGAGAGTGGTTTAAGCATTTAAACTAGTTTTCCAAAAAGGCTGGAACCTCTGTTCTTGGAAGTGTTCAAAACTTGGCTGTGAAAGGTTCTAAGCAACTTGATCTAACTCTGAGCAGCCTGGTCTGGAGGGGGGTTTGGAACTTTATGATAATCTCCAACCTAGGCCATTTTATGATTCTAAATTAACCTCAGATGGAGCAGGGATTGGACTAGATGACTTCCATCTCTCCTGTATGATTCTGCTCCATACATCCTCCTCCTTTGCTCACCTCTCAGAGCTGCTGTGGGGATAGCACAGCTCCCAAGCTCCGAGCTGCTGGAAATTTTCTGCCTGTCTAAAACAGAGTGATAGAAGGAAACTTTCTGTGCACCCCCTGGTTGGACCATACTAATAAAAATTGCCAGGTCCTTAGGAATACTCATGGAGATGTATCTGGCCATATGACAGTTAAAAATTTCTTTCTCTTCCTTGCAATTTCATGTTGCAAGGATATTTATAAAGAATTACAGCTCTGCTCTTAATGGAAGCTAAGGTAACCAGATGAGAATTATCTAAATGAGTATTTCTTAAACACTACAAAAATAAGAATCCGTTATTGCATGATATTCCAAATCTGTTTTGGTAGGATAACTCTACTTTTACTTCAGCTCTGACATTTGTCCCACCCCACTTACATTTGGCATACAGCACATATTTTGTAGCAGACCCAGAGGTCAAGACATAAAATTGACAGAAGTGCCAAGCACATACCTATTAACAGGCACTGTAGCATGAAATATCTAGAATGAAAGCAAATCTTGACATTCACTAGCTACTTATAACACAGAGTACTGTCTAACAGACCCAGATACAGCAAAGACACACTTTCAGTGCCTCCTTTAAACCCTATATTTACTGTAGTTCTATCTGTTGTCAGTAAATGCTGACCACATTGCACACCAATTGATTTCTGTAATGACATCTTTAGATGGATCTGCAGAACATACTGAGAAAACAAGTGGTAATAGCCTGACAGAAAATGCATCACTTCTGTGAATTGCTCATCTTTAATTCACTTAAAATAGGTGTAAAACACACAGGCAAGTTACAATGAAAAAGATGCCAGGTTACTAAAGGTGAAGGAAAAAAAAAAAAGCTCTTTTCATGCATCCTGTGGATGTTAACTCCTTTGAGAAAAATAGCTTTGAAGAGTCAATTTGTTCCTTACCTCTTAAGAATTATTTCACTTATTGTTACAAAAGGGTCTAATCTATCTCTTTCAATGATATTCTCTGCTTACATCAAATCCAGATTTGTCTTCTGTAAATTGTTCTGGATGTTGTATGTCCTTAAAAAACCCCAAATATCAACAACAAAAAACCTCCCAAAGAACAGAAAACTTTTTACTTTGAAATTAACATTTAAGCTACTTACAAGAACCAGTCAATGCTGTCTGAGTGCTAAGAAATAAATCAGTTTCTAAGGAAAGTCTTTGATAAAAGCATGATTACAGTTTAAAAGGAAAAAAAAAGGCTCTTAAAATGTCACATTTCTATTCAGAAAGAGCATTCCCAGTGACTTAAAGCATATCAGCCCTTGCTGCATCAAAAGAGCTTTTGTAGGATCCTCAGACAATTAAAAATGGCATGAAGTTCTCAAGTCCCCAGCAGATGTGACAAGGACAGAGACAGGCACTTCCACCCACCACTCATTTCTGAGAGGACTCTTCCAAATTGTCCTTTGCTATACTCATTTTTCATCAGCCTCCTCTCACCTGCATTATTCTTGTTGCTTTGAATTTCATTTTTTTTCCCCTCTCAGATGACTAAAAGCAGGACTCCCAGCAAAGATGTCAGCACTAAAGAAATTATTGGTGGCACAACATCTAAAGAAGGTGTTATGCCAAGTTTGGGTGGTGAGATACTCAATCCCAAGGTGCTGGAACCACTGAAAATCTATTAACTGCCATAAAGGTGCTGTGCTTTGGTTTGCACAACTCAGGTTCAGTGAAGGTTCACAAACAGCCTCAGTCCTTCCTTCAACATCATGGAAAACTGGATCTGGGTTTCAGTGGGGCTTTCCATTAGTGACTGCTGAGTAATTTTGGGTAAACCATGCTCAGATTTATTTTTTTCTTATTTACAGCATAATAATGTGTAGTAAGAGACAGGTACTGAATGCACATCTTATCACCCAACTGTTCTGGTTTAGGCTAATATAATACACAATTGGAAGTTGATTACTTTAGATAGTTATGCCATAAAGCTCCATTTAAATATGATGAGTAAGAAACTGGGCTATTAATAATAATTATTGCAAATGTCACTGATTTCAGATGATAAAACTTAATAGCTTATCACCATGAAGCATGTGGTTTCCATAATTGCACTGTGTACCAACTTGTTCTTGATTCTGTCTCTGTGAATCCCTTTCCTATCTCCCTGGATCCCCAGAACCACCACCCTACCTAGACCCTCAGACCTTCCTTCAATAAACCTTTCTGGATCTGCCAAGTGAAGAGTCCTCTCGTTCATCCTGGTGAGGAGAACATTACAACATTCTTGGGCGGGCTCGGGTGTCTGGTGGGCTGGGGGAGTTGCCGGCATAGCTGAGACAAAAGACGCTCTTGGTCTTGAGGGTACCCCAACAGCTCCTGCCTGAGGAAGCCAAGAAGGCCACCTGCAAATTATGTAGGAACTTGAGCCATGTGCAGAAAAAGAGATGAGGGAAATATGCATTAGTTAGACTCTAGGTCCAGGTTCTGGAAATCAAGAAACATATATTCCATACAGAAAAAAAATGTTTCAGAAATCCTGGCTACATGGAAGCCCAACACTCACTTTGCAAGTGACCAAGTCCTTTATGAAAAGGGGGATTTTAGCTACTGTGAAAACCCGTTACAGTGAATCCCTTACAATTTTATGCCTCAGTTTCCCAGTCTGCAAAATTTGTGTGCTAATTAAGATGTTTCTTTAAGCAAGGCTTGGAAATATTCAGCTCGTAGCGTACCTCATATACACAAATACTTGCCATATTATTACTCACAAAATTGGCAAGTGGTTCATATAAAATAAATGAGGCTCAGAATCATTCTATAAAGCCAGAAGTACCTAAAAACCACAGAGACATTTTAACATGGAACAGATGCCTTGACGATGAGCAAAGCATCTAGAAATCAGAGGGACCTTTGAACAAATAGTTGAGTTTGTCAATTTAGAACATTAGTTCACCTAGCAAATCATAGCTGCTAATGTTAAAATATCATCCTAGTGCAGGGGACATGCAACAATAAATGAGATGGTAAATATTTTCGGAGGAGAGGTCAATATTTGCTGTGCTTGAGGCTGTTTAATTCCTCAAATCCATTAGTGCTTAAGAGGCCAGAATGCAAAGGTGCTCTAAAGCCCTTGCAGCTTCCTGCTGACTTTGGATAGAGCTCAGGACCAGAGCTACCAGCAAAAGGAGTCATTGTTGTCTCATACAACAGGCATACCTTTATAAACACAAGGTGATTCATAATACATAATAATAATTATTATATTATGCATTATAATAAAATGTTATCATAGTATGTATTATTATTATTATTAATATTATTATTATTATCATTATTATTATTATTATTCATAATATTTGTGCAGGAGGGCTGAAGGCATATCCTGGGGACCCTTTCTGTTCTTTTTTGAGATCTTCCGATCTCTCTTTATTTATAGTCACAGTAGATTTTGTGGTGGGTGATCTCCATTCACTAGGAAGAATCTTACTTCAAAATAAATGATGAATTGCATATATATGATAAGAACATTTATATTTGGCAAGTTGGTTTTTTTTTTTGTTTGTTTGTTTGTTTGTTTTGTTTGCTTGGTTTTGGTTTTTTGTTTTGTTTTGTTTTTTTAACAAGTGGTTATTTTTAAAATTCCCACCTGTGGAAAGTTTTATGCAACTGAAACAGAAACTGTGACTATATTATCTGTGTAGTATTATGTGACATCTTTCTTTTTAGGATGTTTTGTGGGGATAGGGAGAGTACTATCTCCAGTATCGAATGATAAAACTTCCAGAAAACTATGATCACTTAGTTTGATAAAAAAGATCAAGTTTTTCTCACTCCACATTTTCCAGTTCATATCCAGATATCAATTGCCTCAAATTATCAGTACATTCATATTTACAAGCATGAGCTCATGTCCCTTTTATAATATTAGCTCTTATATTAGCAAAAGAAATTCTGATTTACACGGTTTTTTTCAGGTAGTTTTCTTCCCTCATCCCAAATACAGTTATGAATAATAAAAATACACAAAAAGTCACCACTTATGACTATTAGAGTATCTATTAGAGTTATGACTATTAGAATATTATCTGAGTAGTAACTAAGATCTTGAAAGAGCTGGTGATACAGCTCCCATGTGTCTACTTTTTTTTAGGGGAACGTAAGCTGATATACAAATTTCTACACTTTTCAAGAGGCATGATTTGCCAAAGTACCAAACATTTGTGCTCTGAAAATCTGTCTCAAACTGCACAATCATTATCTGCAGTAAGTTGTGGAAAAATACAGCTGAGTGCCACGCATGAAAGTCCAGTCTAAAACTTGTCAGGTTTTCATGCATTCACTTGCCAGCTATCACAATCCTGTATTTCCATCTGAAATAAAAATTTTAAATTTCATTTTGCTCCAGCAAACAGCAGCAGTTGTGTTGGGTACCACAGCAGGACATTTTCCTGACTGATAAAGGGCAGACATGACTCCTAGAGGAGGGGAGATGAGCAGACTCCTGTGGGCTGCTACGATGTGCCAGCTTTGTCACTTCTAGTTGTTGGCATGTAACAACTCAGACTTCCCAGGAGGACTCTGAAAATGTTAATACTCAGTCCAACAGCTCAACACAGTAATCTCCTCAGAGAAGTAAACAAATTAAACTGAAACAGAGAGAGAGTGACCTTGGATAAGTCACTTCAGCAACCTGTGCCACTCTCTATTCTCAATCTCAGCTGCTTTTCCTGTTCTTTTTCTGGCAGCCCAGAGCCAGAAAAAAGATCTTTACAGAACTCAGATCTTTACAGAACTAACTTGGAGCTCTCAGCTGTAAGGACAGTACAAGGAGCAAAAAGGGATGTAAGGTCCTTCACATGAAGAGTTTGACAAACACCCTTTCTCCACAATTTCAATACAACTTTATCAAAGCAGCAACAAATCTCTTGATGCCTTGTTGGGACTACCTAAAAACAGAGTCCAGACAAAACTAAGGGAATAAAAAGTGATTATATTTATTGTAGGGCCTTCAGGTACTCTTAGGGCAGATGAAGCCAACCCAGGGTCTATATCCAAAAATGGAAATGGGTCTTCACACTTTTATAAGTTTGGTCAATTTGCATATTGGGGGTTAATCTTTCAATTACAGCTTCAGTGAAGCAATGAAGCTGTTTACCCCAAGTTTGCTCCACCCCAATTCACTTTTGTTTACATTTCCCAGGGCCTGAGACAGTGAGGTGTCCTTGATTCCCAGGGCTGGAGAGGAATTGTTGTGTCTGACCAAAATGGGAGAACAGTAGTTCACACTCTATATAGAGTTCAGAGTTATACACTAAAGAATTGCAGAATTACAAATATATGTAAAATGTAAAAGCTAAAACCTTAAGGCATCACTCTAACAGAGCATAAACACAGCAATGTAGAGGCAGTGAATTCACAAGTGTATCTAGAAATGGAAAGAGGTCTTGGGACCAAGGAAATGAAGGTGCCTGAATGATAAAGAGCCACGACATATCAGTTGAGATGATTGGTGAGATGGTGAAATTCTTCATTGGGCCTTAATGCCCACAGAAATATCTGTAGAATTATTCACTTCAGTGTCCAAGCTGGATTGTTCATACTTTTCCACAGTAGCTTAAATTCTGTTTTAAAAAACCTTGCCTCTCTTTTAAGTCATTCAACCACTTCAGACAAACTTGTTTTTAAATACAAATCTGACTGACCATCTTCAATAGTTTTCAAATAAATTAAATTTATTGTCTCCTGTCAGCAACAACCCCATACACACTACTGATCCATCCATTTCTTCTTCCTGTTGTTATGTATAACTTGATATCCACAATTTTTTTTTCCCTTTTAACAAAGTGTTTCTGGGAAACAGGTCCTACAGTTGGGATATTTTTCTCTCTCTTTTGACAGGCCTATACACGAAGATAAGAACCCTGTTGGGATGCTGAATAGCCTACCTGTGTATGGTGTTACTCTAAACATATGGCTCCAAAATTCAGAACAGATATATCATTGGTGAAGTCCAGATAATTGATTCATAAGTCAGCAGCATCAGGCAGGTTTTTGATGGTATCTTTATAAATAGGTTGGTGCTTTCAAAGTGCCTGATGGTATCTCTCATACTGACATGAAAGGCATTTGGAGGTTGGAATATGCTAGTTATACAATTTGTATTCTTGGTGAAGTTCATGGGAGTAATCAGCTTCTTAGAACACTAATACAAATATTTGGGTAAATATCTTTTGCATATTTTCATTCTCTGCTATTTCACCTTTCAGCCTTTTTAGAAACTTACTGCATTTTTAAAGATAATTTCAAGATCTGCATTTCCTCATTGGGAAGAAAAAGCATGGTTATTCTTCAAAATTGACATGACTACACACAGTTTATGACTGAAAATCAACAAAACACAATTCAATTCAAGAGTGCCTTTCAGAATCTTATTTTTAAAACCCCCAAAACAGATCACCACGTCCTTCAGAAACAGCTGAATGGAGCCATACATTCCAATTCAGTGAAACCTTGGGCCAAACCATAGAGACAAAAAAACTCAACACCACACAAACATTGGCGTGGTTCACTCCAAGCACACCAAAGTACTGGGCAAGACACACGATTTGCTTTACAAATTTTAAAATTGAAAGCAAGATCAGCAGCTGAAAGGATCTCTGAAGTTACAGGAGGAATTGCCTTCCAGGAGCTGTGTGTGCAATATTAGCTGGCTACTTTGAAAACCTGTGTTTTTCATTTTAAGAAAGGGGATATCATTGGTAAAACTGATGAGGATATTCTTCCTTCTTCTTAAATGCAAGCACTTAAAAATTGTTCACTTTTATATACTTTATGTACATTAGCCTGCATATAAGGCATAAGTATATTGAAGCTGTCCTGAATTGAAATAGAAAAGAAAAAAGTATTAAAGAGAAGAGGAGCAAGTAAAAATGAGGTATATCCACATCTTGCTGGTTGATTATTTGAAAAAATGCACATCTTTAATAAAGGATGTTATTCCTTAGATGTCCTGGCTACCCACATTGCATACATCACATCAATCACATTTTCAGTTACTCTGCAGCATAAATAAAAGGAGAATATCTGGAGACACCTTGCCTAACACTTTTCTCCTGCAAATGCTTTTCTCCTGCAATGCTTCTTTCACCTGCAAATGCTCGTGACTACTTTGAATTGTCTAACTATGGTGAATTCCAAACATAAAGAAAGAATTCACCAGTTCAGAGGGCTGATTTGTCTGTCACACCTCACTGTGTTATGGAACACCCCCATGGACACCAACAAAATAGCACCCTGGGCATTTGGAAAAGCAAGATGTGGTAAAAATCACTGGGGAAAGGCCTAGTGGTGTCAAACTCTGCTGAGGGGAAATGTTATGTGGTGCTGTTGAGTGTGGGAAATGGATTTGTAAAGAATTCTTAAAATTCTTTAAGACCACACAATCTTGTACATCTGTATGCAAACTCTGAGATAAGGTGTGCTGACTTGGGAAGACCATGGAATAGAAATGACATTGTTGAGAGAGAGATTGAACTAGGAAGAAGTTTCAACAAGTTTCAAAATATAGCCTTGCAAAAAAGAGCAGATATTTTAGAGAGTTAGAACTGTGAAAGATGCATTGCAGCAGGACCACGTGGGGAAAAAATAGGTGATTGATGTTAGAAGTAATAGCAGCATTGTGTGGCAAAAGCTAATAGAATGAAAAGTATTTTTAAGGTATTGTAACCAGGAAATAGGTTGGTTTCTGATGTAATGGCATTGAGTTTTACATCTCCTATGTCTCACCCTCCATCAAGACTGATAATGGAATAAAATCTGTTAAAACACGTCTTAGTTACCCTGTTTCACAAAAGCTGAGGAAACCAACAGTTGAGGATCCTCAGCAATGCTTCAGGTTGGAGTGAGCTGTACATATCTCCTTTGTTAATCTGCCTGTCTTTCTAATTTAGAGTTGCAGACAGGATGTTTTCTCAGGATGAAAATTCATTTTTCAGTTTGCTCATAAACAGATCTTACAAAGGAAGCTTAAGACTATTGCATCAAAACTACTGAGGCTAGAACATCTTGTATTTTACTGTATTTCTGTTTTCAGCACACAGTGGTGTCCAGGCACCCAAACAAGCACCAGACACAGAGGTGAACCTCTTCCTGAGCAGCCTCTTACTTGCTCTCCTACCTTGCATTTATCATATGCATAGAAAAACACACAAATTTTAACTGAGGGGTATTGATGTAACTATCTAAATCCTTTCACAGTATAATGAAATTAAGCCACTCCTGACATGCAAAAAAAACCAAAAAGAACTGCTTAAAGTGTCAGTTCCCAATTTCACACAAGCTTAGGAACAGTAAGAGAGGGCACATGCTCTGGCCACCTGTGCTGCAAAGAGTCTTGGTGGGCTCTCACTGCACACTCTGAAGTCCTCCCAAAGTGCCAGTATGGGAACTATTTTCCCCTGAAATTATTCAGACTGAACCTTTCTTCTTAAACTTCCTATCTGGGAAAAACTTTACGGCCAAAATCTGCTTCGAGCAACCTGGTCTAGTGAGAGATGCCCATGGCAGGGGGGTAGGAACTAGATGGTCTGTAATGTCTTTTCCAACCCAAAACCATTCCATGATTCTGTGATAAAACAGAGTTTCCAGGCTTTACACTGCTGCTACAGGAGGATGAAGAGCAGCACCAAACTCCTCTTCTGTTCACAACAAGCAGGTGCCTTTGCTTGCAACTTGAAATTCCTTCCCCCTCCCTCCCTTGCAAGCACTTTAGGAGTAAGTCTGCCTCTTCAAACCCAACTTAAAAGGATTATCCTCAGAGCTGGAGACAGGCAGGAGAGCTGAGCCCCAGCTTTCAGCTGCCCCAGCAGGGGGTGAGAGCCAGAATTGCAGTGTACTTAAGCAGACTTTCCATTTTGATGTAAACAATAAAGAGAAAGCAGAGACGGGAATTTTTATTTACACAGATCAGATCCAGATATGAAGTTATCTAAATATGAATAGGCAGCTGAAGAATCTTAAGAAAATAAGAAGAGAATAAGGACAGACTAGAAGATTGTAAACGGTTAGGCCTCCTCTGAAATGTGAGTTTACATCTTTTGTATTTTTGCTCCACTAAGACCACTGAATGGTGCAAAGGACAGTTCATTTACATTCTCCTGTTTTATCAGTGTCTCGCAGATTTTTCCTTTGCAATAGTTGTTGCCCATTAATTTTAAAATATTTCAAACAAAATTCAACCAGCAAATCCTTAGCCATTTGAAAGCCTTAAAAAAAGTCCCAAATATAGAAGAAGTCTCATGGAGTGACACCAGTAGAGAAGAAAAGGCTACATTAAAGTTCATGTGCTCCCGCTTTCTCATCTTTCTCATCTAATAATCCCAGTTATGCATCTGACACAGAATACTTTATTCTGCAGCTCCAAGGCAGAGTAGAACAGCTTCCCAAAGAAAAGTGTCATCAGCCAACATCCTCATCTAACTGAGTTATCAAGTCAGGTCTCTGAAGGGGGAGAAAATTAGGGGCGAATGGGTTGGATGTCATAGTGGGGGATTTGCATGTAGCAACAAACATGTAGGAATAATAGTGTTAAGCTTTCTCTTTTAGAGAACACTATAGAGAGGTTAATCATGGAAGCCCTTCTGTCTCTTCTGAAGTCAAATTTCTTCTGCCTTCCAGCCTTCCCTCCTTTCTTTGTCTGAACCCTCATCTCCTGAGATCCTGAGTGGTTGCCTCACCTCAGCAAAAGGAGAGAAAATCTTTCCCCCTCCTTTCAATGTTGTTACTATCAGAATGGTGGCCTTCCCTATCTTTTGGATCTGTTTGTTAGTGGCTAGCTCAGCCAAGGCCCCCAGGGATACACACTGTTATCTCTGTGGTCTCTCTGTATCTCTTCTGAATTTATGCATCTTGTATGACTGGAGTTCCTGTGGGAAACTTTTCACTGCATTTTCCAAAGGGCTGGGAAACCTTCCAGTCACTAAGACTTACATTTGTCCTTAGAATATCCCTCTATTAAAGAATATCCCTCTAAAGCTTTTTATACTCCCTTATAGGTCATCCAGCTCATATGTCAATCAGGAATTCTTCTACTCTTTCCCTCACCCTCTTTAAGAATTAAAATCAAACCTTCAGACACAGGTGGAAGCCAATCCCAACTTTCTTTCTGCCCCACACTCCAAACTCTGAGAAGGATTCAAAGCTGGAAAAATCCTCATGAAAACTGGGCCAGTAACAACCAAGAGCCAGTGTGAGCTGAGCTGGCTGCATCCTGTGAGTTTGACGTGCCATGATTTACAGAGGAACACATTTTCCCTTCTCTGTCCCTTATCATACTTCCAGGACTACATTACAATACCTGAGTGCCTCACAGTCCATAATGCATTTAATCCTAATGACATCTCTGTGAGGGATGGAGGTGCCATAATTTTCATTTCATAGATGGGTAACTGGGGCACATTACAGGCTCTATTCTTGTCTAAGAGTTTTATTGGCAGGTAAGATTCCAGGTGGAGCCTGCTACAGCAGAATAAGGATATCCACAGAGAGGATTATATCAGTGTTAAGGATATTAGAAAATTCCTCAGCATAGTCACATAACCATATAGAGCAGCAAGGTAGTCTTCAAGAATGTAAAGGGTGGATATTTGGGATTATTTTTTCCCAACAAAAAACCAATGTGATAGTGGGAAAAATTACTTAGAGCAAGAAAAAAAATAGAGTTTTCCAAAATGCCTAGTTTACAAAGCCCTGCCATATCTTGATGACTGATGGCCCTAACTTCTGCAGATTCCTACACCCAAAAGAGGACCCAGGGCTCAGGCTCTTTCAAAGGATGGTCACTTTAGTCCCATTAGAGGCTATGGATCTTTGCTGGCAGATATTCTCCTATTCTGGTCCAAAGCAGATTTAGGCTTTGGCCAGAGATAGGGAAAATCTTCAAAGCTAACACTGCTGGCATTAGCCCTTCCTAATGCCCCCCAGCATGAATACTGTATTTGCTGTTTTCCAGCCAGATGGTACCACTGCTGGCTCAAATGGTTTATTCAACTGTTTTCCACTGGACCTGCTTGGTCATGCACCATTTCCTGGGCAATTTTGGGACAGAGATTGTCTTTCCCCACTAACCTGCTATTACCTTATTCCATTCCAACCCAAATGAATGTGCACTTATTTTTCTTTTGACTCCATATTTGTAAAAGCATCCTCCCTGAAAACTGCTACAAACTATTTATTAAAACTTCAAGACCAGGACAGAGAAGCTTCTGGGTTTTCTTAAAGATTTGTGATTTGAAGCAATTTTAATAATTTCCTACCAATATTCCTAGACAGGGTCTTGCAAAATGCTTTACTAGTGAGCATCACTTTGAGCACACCATCATATAGTTTATATAAACAATTACAGCTCCAAATTAATCAGAAACACAAGAATTTCTGAATGCTTTCTTTGAAGCAGTGTCTGAGAAAAAGGCACAAGCTTTAAGCTTTTCTGTTACTCAAAAGACTAAGTTAGGAATGCTGTCATTATCCTCACTCATGGTCACAAGGTTTGGTTCTGTATTGTTTCTCTTTTCAAATTTAAAAATTTTGAAATAAGTTTGAGAGGACTGAATAGCAGATTGTAACCACCTGAAGCAGAAATCTGACAAAGAATTAAAATTTATCTCGGGGTTGCTACAAGAAGCCTAGCTAAATCTGTGGCTCAATACTTTCTATTTTTTTTTTTTTTTTCAGAAAATAGAAGTATGTCAGATCCCCATTTTCTGAAAGTAAAATATAATTTTCCTGAACAAATGTATGAACACATGCCTCATTGATGTTACCTATATTTAATTCAGCTACTTATTCTAAATATCTGATTCAGATAGGAAAAATATATTTATACTTAGAAATATGCTGTATCTTGAGGAAAACAATTGAAATAGGCTTATAGTAATAAGTATTAATGGTATGTTGTATTTATATATGTACCATCCATAATGCTATGGATTATATGGTATATAATCCAAGGAAAATACTTTCATAGCCAATCCTTATTTATTAAAAAACTAAATAACAAGGCTTCAGAGGCTAAGAGTCCAAAACAATATTTGCTACACTTATAGAGATGTCTTTCTTATAGAATTTTTTTTCCTGAAATAAGTGTCAATAACAAAAAAAATTCAAGCTACTGGCTACCAGATTTTCAGAACCTTTTGTCAGGCTTGATGTGATTTTCATGTTATAGACAAAAAAGAAAAGTCAGAAATATTTAATGTAGCTTCTTGTTTATTTGCAAGCATTTCTCATAGCCCCAGCAGATAAGTAAAAACCCCTTTAGCATTAATGTTCTTAATCAGACTCCTACACACATATTGCAGTTTGGTTTTCTGCAGGAATCTCATATGATCTCTCAACTATTTCTGTATAAGTAAACTAAGTTTTAACACTTACACCAATATCTTACATGAGCCCACTGGATAAATAAAGCTGATTAGGTGTTCCAGAAAGCAAAATTAAAAATTAATGAGTCACGAAGCCCTGGACATTTTAGATAAAATTCAGGGGCTTTTATAAATAGAGCTTTGCTCACTGTTGCAGACTGTTTTTATTTTTAGATGCTGCAATGTGTCTTTTACATGCTTGCATGGAATTCCCATCCCCAGGAAGGGCACAGTAGAAACCCAGTACTTAATATAAGCACAGCCAGGGTATTTCTAAACCTCAAAGTTAGATAGGGAAGTAGTAATTAGAAGTAATGATTCAAAGTGATGCAAGCAATGTCAGAGTGGGAGAATTTCCTTGCCACCCATTTAGATATTTTCAACACACAAGTTTACTACCAGTCCAGTTTTGTTAGCTTGGATATTTTAATAAACCTAGAGAACCAAAACAAAAGCAAAAGTTCTGTGTTTCATCATTTTGTGTAAAGGAAATGTCAAAACAGAGGATTCCAGTATAAAAAAATAAATATAAGCAAACTCAAAGAAGTTTGGAAAAAGAATTTTGATACAATTAAAACAATATGTGTAATTACAGAAATCAAGTCAATCTGATCTGAGTTTTGTGCTTATAGAAGAACTATATGCAGAAAACTTAAGAAAACTCTGAAGAAAAACTTAAAGACAGATAACATATTTTATTAGAGCAAATAGTATGGGTGGAAAAACTAGATCAACTTTTGGGCACTCAGCCTTATTTGGAACTGAGACATAATAACAGCCTATTTTTGCTTTACCAAAAAAAGGAGGAAAAAATAATCTCAGAGATTCTTTCAAACACCATTACATAAACTAGCCCTGCAACAGCCTCCATTTCCTTCCCTTGAATTATTTTCAGGGAAGCTTGAGACCTTGGCTTCTCCTTGAACCCATTTTACTGAGTTTCCACTGAAAGGTTTGGGTTGCAAGGTTAAAGATCACATAAGTCCAACCCCCCTGCCATGGGCAAAGACATCTTCCACTAGACCAAGTTGCTCAAATCCAGCCTGGCCTTGAACCCTTCCAGGGCTGAAGCATCCACACTTCTCTGGACAACCTGTTGCAGTGTCTAGTACAGTAAAGAATTTCTTCCTAACATCTAACCTAAACCTATATTTTTTCAGTTTTGCAGCCATTCTCCCTTGCCATAAAAAGCCCCTCTTCAGCTGTCTGTAGCATCCTTTAGGTACTGGAAGGGGCTCAAAGGTCTCCCCAAAGCCTTCTCTTCTCCAGGCTGAACAGCCTCAACTCTCAGCTCCAGTGGCACGAGACCCTCCCTGCCCAGGAAGGAAAAGCTCTCCTGTTCTATGAGAGCTCTGTGGATTCTCCCTTGCCAAGCAGAAAGGCTGCAACCCATGTGCCTTGGTGAATGGCTGCACATAAAAGCAAAGATGTTTTGTTCTGTCAAGATAAAAACATGGACATTTTAATCTTCACCTGCTTTTGCAATCCTGACCATCAAAATAGAGAAGGGATTTAGAATAAAAATAGCAATGATTCAGCCAGTACATTAAAAGCCACAAGATCCATTAAATGGAGTTTCTAATAAAAATTCTTCCTAACTGGTTAATTGGAGTTTCTAAATTATTTCTTTTTATAGTAAAAGCTTTATAATTAACAAGCCAGACATTGATTTCTAGTCATTATCAATTTCTCTATGATTATTATTGCTTCTATAATAATCTTCACTGTATTAACATAGATTAAGAAGCTCTTTAAAATAGAGCAGCTTCATTAGCTCCTGCTATCACAGGAGGACCTGCAGAACTCTGCACTCCAGTTAACCACCACACAGAAGCTGAAAATAAATGCTGCAAGTCTCTCTTCCTGGGGGCTGACATGCCCAGAGAAGAAATCTCAGCACTCAACTCCAAGCACTTAACTCCCAGTCAGTAAAGCTTCTAAAATCATTAACTTGTACAGCCACGCTAACAATATTTCTTTGTTAATCTTTATTGTTCCCTTAATGAAACATCTTTTATGCTGTGGACCCACTGCATCTGGAAAACTTTATAAATCCACTTGCAAAATCAGAATAATTTCAGCTGAGCAAATGAAAGTGGGGTGAAACAGCCTTGAAAACACAGCAATGTACTAAAACACATTTAGTAAGCCTGGGACAGGGGATGAATAGCTCCTAACTCTCAGGCATTCGAGTGCACTGAGTGGAGGAGGGATGGGACCCAAACCACACAATTTTGCTCCTCTGAAATGTGCCTGGGAATCTTAGCAGACTAAAGTTACTTCTCACCCAGAAAGAGCAGCCTGCCAGCTGAGCTTTGCCTGATATTTTCCATGGAGATATGCTGAGACTGATAATAGTGATGGCTGTCCTTTGGACATTCACTGACAACTCATTTCTGCCTGAAAATCACTGAATTCAAGAGTTTACCTCACTTTGAATTTGTTTGTTTCTGAAATTATACCGACTGCTTTGCACTCGGATTTTGATGTTTGATTCATATAGCTGCAAAGAACTCAAAAGAAGTCTTGCAACAGCACAACATTTTTCTGAGCCATGCAGGGGTTTTATTTCAGATGTAGTTTCCAGATTAATTAATTTTTGACATATAGAATATCTTCTAAATATTTGTATTTTGGGTGAACTGTTATTCTCAGACAGTGCAAGTGATCTCACTAAACTCTCCTTCATGGATTTGCAGAGGATAACCAAAACAGAGCCAGGTGGAAAAGGGTTTTTAAAATATTGTGAGATGTCTTATACAACAGATGGAATAGGCAGAAGAAGCCATATGCAAGTTTTCCATGTCAACACAAACTTACAACCCATGAATTCAGACTTCCCCCCATTCCAAAATACGGCAAGTGTGATGATATGTTTTGTCTCTCATGTGATAATAGCAGGGCTATGTAGAGCTTTTTAAATGCTGAAACCAAGTTGGGCTTGGACCTGTCCTTCTGCACTCACTCATTTTATTTAAATGTTACAATTGTGGGTAAGAGAATGCAAGAAGAAATAAATTGTAAGGGAATTATCCTGATGGAGTAAAAATAAGAAGCATTAAAAACATTCTCATGTTTGAAGCATTGCCTCTATTTTTCAACATAGTTCAAAAAGGAAATGTATTGAAGTTGCTTTCTCTTGTTATCTACAAAAATCTTTTCAGCTCTCAGGAGAGTTAGTCATAGTAGGATTTGAAATCAAACTTCATAGAGTCACTTTGCCAACTCCAGCCTAAACTTTGCTGAGATTTCTCTGACTTTCCCAGGAGCTAGTAGCTAGGACTGTGCCTATCCTGCCCCCAAGGTGGTCAACTGCTCAAGGAAAACATTTTAGTTTTCCTGTAATTTGTCCAAGTTCATTAAGATCTGTTATACTGACACAGTGCTTTTTGTATTATCAGAAATCTCAATCACTCCCCAAATGAACACAGAAACCTTGCTCTTTTTATAGCTCTGCTCCATTCAGAGAAGCAGAAACATGAAAAATCATACAGCAAATACAAAGTGATGGAATTTCAGATCCTTGGAGAGACTGCTCAAGGAAGTACCACACACATGCTTACCTGTGAGGTAAACCTGAGTTAATTATGTGGATGTGGAGGACAAATAGGGGAAAGAATAAAAAAAAAAAAAAGGGATCTTTCTGGAATAAAGCTTCAAGAGGGAAGAGGATGGGACTGATCATTGACTTGTCCAGAAATTTTGATTTGGGGGAAAATAGAAATAAAATCATCAGCATCATCATCCACCACAGTATCTCACAAAGAGCATACCATCAGAAGGTGACAGGGGGCAAGGAAAGCAGAACCTCTTAGTTCCTCTCCTTGTAAATTCATTCTTTATGGTTCTTTCAGGACCTGATCTTTGTACAGTAAAGCATTTTCTCTCACAGGCAGATCATTCTGAGCTACCTTGGAATTTCTAATTATTAAAAAAAAAATATATAT
>WBNO01019429.1:0-17379 GCA_013400575.1 Peucedramus taeniatus
TTTTTTTGGGGGTGCCTGGTTCTCCTGCCTTCTCACAGCTGTCAGGGGAGAGGACAGAGCTCTACAGAGATGTGGGGTCCTTGGTAGGTGTTTTTGTCATTTTAGGGTTATTTTTAAGTAGTGAATGCAAGGACTGGCTGCAGAGTGCTGAAGGGATGAGCCAGCTCTCACTCATGATCTGCCTGGAGTGTCCAAGCTGCCCTTACCTTGGGTCTGCGGGTGGAATTTTGGGCTGAGAACCAAAGAAACGTGGTGTGTTTGACCTTTTCTCCCTCCCCTGCAGCTGCCACATCTTCCCTGTGTTTGTGCCACTCTTTGCACCTCTCCTGGTCCACAACCCCTCCGTGATCCTCCGAGCCTGGTATGTGAAAGATGCTGCAGTGAGGGGGCTGATGTCTCATGGGTGATGTATTTGGAGCCCTGCTGGATGAAGTTTCCTTTCCAGCTCACATCTTCTCTGTGTTTGTGCCACTCTTTACACCTCTCCTGGTCCACAACCCCTCTGAGCCTGGTGTGTGTGAAGGATGCTGCAGTGAAGGGGCTGCTGTCTCATGTTTGGAGCCCTCCTGGATGGAGTTTCCTTTCCAGCTCTCATCTTATCTGTGTGTTTGTGCCACTCTTTACACCTCTCCTGGTCCACAACCCCTCTGAGCCTGGTGTGTGTGAAAGATGCTGCAGTGAGGGGGCTGATGTCTCACGTTTGGAGCCCTCCTTGATGACATTTCCAGCTCCATCATCTCCACAGCCCCCTTTGACTCATGCTTGGCTCGGGCTGCTGAGAAAAGGCTGCAAAATCCAAGTGGAGCCAGACCTGGGCTCCATCTTCCCTGCTCTGAATCCAGGGTGATTTTTTAGCTGGGTTCAAACTGTCCATGAGGCTGGACGTGGGGTCAGCCCTGCTCTGTGGAGGTTCCAGCTTAGCTCGTGGGTTTTGTCCTAATTTAGGAGTTGCTGGAACCTCTGGAAGAGCGACTGCTCGTGGTGTTGGGGGATCACCACGACATTGGGCACTGCAGAGTTGTGTGTGCACGTGGGGTGGAGGTAAAAATGCACGTGGGGGTTTGAATTCTGGTGTTTTCCTGTTTCAGCTCGGTTCTTTCCAGATGTTCCATCAGAAATGGCTTTTGGGAGGAGCTGGGTGCTCCTGCTGCTGCCAAGGCTGGGCAGGTTGCACCGTGGGGCCAGGGCTGCTGTGGGAAGAGCTTTGGGCTGATTGGGTGTTAATTAATTCTGGAGTGAAATATGAGGAATGCAAAATGCTATTTTAAGCTTCAGCTTGGCCGGGGCAAGGAAGGAAGGAAGGAAACAAGGCTCTGGGGATTAATGAAGTGATTTCACTGCTGTTTTTGTGGGGCAATGAGCCCGAAGTCAGAGCTCTTTGGGCTGGCTGAGGTCAGACTTGAGCATCTAATCCCTGCTCGGGGCTCTGGCTCTGCAGCTTTACGAGGCTGAGCCTTGGATGAGCTTCCCAACAAAGCCTTTCCCAGCTTGGACAGGGCTTGGAGCAACCTGGTCTAGTGGAAGATGTCCTTGGCCATCCAGGGGTGGGAATGGGTGAGCTCTGAGGTCCCTTCCAACCCAAACCATTCCGTGACTCTGTGCTAGGTTTGGGGAGGTGCTGGCTCTTATCTCCTTCATCTTTTCACCCCTTCAGGCCATGCTGAGGATGGAAGAGGAGCCAGGGGAACGAGGAGCTGGATGAATTTAGGGTGAACACAGAGCTTGGAAGGCCAGAGCTGTCACTCCCACATCCTCCAGCAGCTCCAGAGAAAACCAATCCCCACGAACTCACTGGGAAAGGCCAAGGCAGGAAAAAGGGAAAGGTTGATTACAGGAAAGTGGGATAGAGATACAGGGAGAGCTAAGTCAGGAAAAGTTCAGCTCCTTCAAGGTCCAAGCTAAACACATATTAACAAACCTGCCCCTTCCACAGGCTCCCACACAAAAGTCGGATGTGTCAAGCCCCGGGGTCTGGCTACCACGCCAGGAATTAGCCAAAAAATGAGGCTCTGTATCAGCCCCAAGAGCAGCTCTTGTGGGGAAAGAGTTTTGGGCTGGTCACACTCATGTGGAGCTGTGCTGAGTGTTGTGACAAGCTCTGCTGGTCACTGGTGCCAGGGGGAGAAGGGGGAGAATGTCCCAGGTGTGGGAGGATGGCTGGAGCTGGGAGGGAACCTCCGGGTCCTGTCTTGTGCTCAACCCAAATCCATTCCTCATGTGTTGTCTCCCCTTTTATCCGGTCTCGTTTGAGCAGCACAGCTTCCAGCCCTCTGCAAAGGAGACAATTCCCATTGCTCATAAATCTCCTATCAGGAAGCTGTTTCCAAGATTAAAGCTCTAAACGTTTCCCCTCTCTGGTTTCACGTCCCAATTCCCTCCCTGCTGTAACCACCAGCTCCATCCCCTCCATCTGGACACGCCGGGGTCTCTGTGCCTCACACCGAGCTCTGCCTGCTCTAAGAAAACCTGTGCTGGGACACTTTGGAATTGGACAGATTTGGAATTTGCACCTCCAAAGCTTGGAAACGGCCGCTCCAGGCGTTGTGTCACGGGGTTTGGAAAGCTCTTCCTGCTGCAGGTCCCTGCTGGCTGCTTGAAGAGCTGACTTAGCGTTTGGAGGAGCTAAAGGTCACGATTTGGGCAAGGCCCGTGGATTTGGGATGAGCTCTGGGCAGGCTGGAGCTCAGGGGCTGTTGTGGGTATCGGATCACCGGGAGCATTCCCGGATAATTATCCGTGGTGAGGAGGCCCGCGGGCAGGGAAGGGCAGGGAACAGGGAAAGGGACGGGGCTGGGAAAGGGAGCAGGGAAAGGGACAGAGCTGGGAAAGGCAGGGAGCAGCAGGGAAATGGATGGAGCAGGGCAATGCATGGAGCAGGGAAAGGGATGGGGCAGGGAAAGGGACAGAGCTGGGAAAGGGAGCAGGGAAAGGGAAAGGGATGGGGCAGGGAAAGGGACAGAGCTGGGAAAGGGAGCAGGGAAAGGGAAAGGGATGGGGCAGGGAAAGGGAGAGAGCTGGGGAAGGGAGGGAGCAGCAGGGCAATGGATGGAGCAGGGCAATGCATGGAGCTGGGAAATGCAGGGAGCAGGGAAAGGGACAGGTTAGAGAAAGGTAGGGAAATGCAGGGAGCAGGGAAAGGGACAGAGCTGGGAAAGGGATAGAGCAGGGTAAGGGATAAGGCAGGGAGCAGCAGGGAAATGGATGGAGCAGGGCAATGCATGGAGCTGGGAAAGGCAGGGATGGAGATGGGAAAGGCAGGGATCTGGGAAAGGCACAGGGCAGGGAAAGGCAGGGATGGAGCAAGGAAAGGCAGGGATCTGGGAAAGGCAGGGATGGAGCAGAGAAAGGCCGGGATCTGGGAAAGGCACAGGGCAGGGAAATGCAGGGATCTGGGAAAGGCACAGGGCAGGGAAAGGCGCAGGGATGGAGCTGGGAAAGGCACAGGGCAGGGAAAGGCAGGGATGGAGCTGGGAAAGGCACAGGACATCTGGGCTCACGTGGGAGTGCTGTGGGATCCCGGGGCTCTTGGCTGTGGCGCTCAGCCCTTTGTTGGGAAAGCTTGGAGGAGACCCCAAACCTTTTCATCACACCCTAAAATTAGAGGCAAGCCAAGGCCCCAGTGCTGGGAGAGGCGGGTCCCTTGGCAGAGGCTGCTGTGCTGATGGAAGAGGCAGGATGTGGCTGCTCCCAGTGCCACAGCAGCGGGGGGAAGCTCCCAATTCTCCATTCTGGTGGCATCTCTCACCAGCCTTTGTCCCTCTCAGCCTTCATCACCCTCAACCCTGCTGTTCCCAGGGCTGTTTTGGGGCAGTTCCATGGGAGGTTCTTAAAAGGAGCCTTCTCTCCTGGCCTCTGCTGTCACCTGAGGTCACCCTGTCCCCTTTCCCTGCAGGTTGCTTAATCCCTCGTGGCTCAGCCTGTTGGGAATTAGGGGAGTTGAGGATCTGGACAGGAAAGGTGCTTGCCTTCAAGCCTTTATCTGGCCTCTTCTAATGCCCTGTGTGCCACCAGATAAAATCTCGTGTGCATTTTTAATTTTTATTTTTCCGCGAGAAAGCAACACTGAAATTTCCTCCTGACATTTAACTCAGTCAGTCAGTGACAAACCCAATAAACATTCCTGTTTCGCCGGGACAAAGGCTCCAAGATCCTGCTGGGACTAAAATGTTTCATCATTTCCGAAGTAAAACGTTTCAGTTTTTAAAAAAAAATAAGAACAACAACTAAAAATGACACGTTTCAATGTTTTTCTAATTATTTTCTCCACTTTGGCTGGAGCTGTTTGTCAAATCTGGCCTGGCTTCTCGAGTAGCTTTGGAACCTTCCAAAACTTCTATTCTGGGCACTTTTCCTGTTATTGATGAAGAAGTTTGATCCCTCCTCTGTGTTCCTGTTCCCCAGGTGTTTTTGGGGTGTCTTACAGGTGGATGGAGCCTTGGTGCCATGGCAGGGACACTTCCACCATCCCAGGTGGCTCCAACCAGGCCTTGGGCACTGCCAGGGATCCAGGGGCAGCCACAGCTCCTCTGGGAATTCCATCCCAGCCTCTCCTCACCCTCACAGGGAGGAATTCCATCCCAATCTCCCACCCATCTCTGCCCTCTGGCAGTGGAAGCCATTCCCTGTGTCCTGTCCCTCCATCCCTTATCCAAAGTCTCTTTCCACGTTTCTTGTGGCTCCTTCAGGCCCTGCAAAGTCACAATTAGGTGACCCTGGAGCTTTTCCAGGCTGGACAATCCCAATTTCCTCCCAGCAGAGCTGCTCCATCCCTCTGCTCATCCTGCTGTCTCCTCTGGGCTCTCTCCAGCAGCTCCTGCTCCTCCCTGTGCTGGAGCAGCTCTGCAGGTGGGGTCTCACCTGAGCAGAATCACAAGAAATGAACCTCCCCACATTTTAATTTAGCTCTGGAAAACAAACAAACCAAAAACCTCAGTGCTGTTTTTATCCAGAGCTGTCCCTAACACAGGATTTTTTGCAGACTAAGGGTAGATGGCTTTTTTTTTCTTCCTGCTCCTAAGAGGTGGAGAGGACTAATGCAGTGTCCTCTAAACTTGGAGGAGCTCAGGAGGCTTTGCAGGCTGAGAACCTCACCCCCTGCATGAGGCTGGGCCAGTTTTCCATCCTTTGTTCTGGAAGACTCACCTTTACCTTAAAAATGCATCTTGAGGATTTGCCCTTCCCTGCCTTGAGTGGGAGCCACTCCTGGGGCTGTGACCTTGCTGGTGGGGGGAGCCCCAAATCCCTTTTCCTTAGGGATTTGTATCCAAGTGGTTTAATTTGTGTCCTGTGTGCCACTCCTGCTGCCTCAGGGGGTTGTGCTGAGCAGTGACCTGCATTCAGCAGCACTGCAGGGCATCTCTCAGCCAGGATCTGTCACTTGGAGCCCAGCTCAGCCCTCTCATGACAAAAAGGTAGCTGTCCCTCTCCTGTGGACCTGGTTCTGTGTAAATCAGGGGGTGGAGAGGCAGGAAAACAGGAGCTGTCCCTGGAAAATCGTGAGATGGGAAGGTGTCACTTGGCACAAGGGAGGGAGTGACCCAGCTCGGGTTTCTCAGCCCCCATGAAGATCCTGAGTGGTGCTCACATTTCACTGAACAGGATTCCTCCACTCAGGATTTTATCCTGGGAAGCTGAAAAGGCAGAGAGGAGCCAGAGGTGGGAAATAATCCTGATCTCATTGGCTTCTCCTGTGTTTTGTTCATGGGGAATGTGTTAGGAATTGTTTACCTGAAGTGATGAGTTTGACTGAACTCTGGTGTGAGTTGTTTCCAATCACTGACCAGTGGTCACACAAACTGTGTCAGGACTCTGGAAAGAGTCACAATTTTCATTATTATCTTTCTAGCCTTCTATAAGTATCTTTCTCTATTCTTTAGTATAGTTCAGTATAGTTTTCTTTAACATAATATAGTATCATAAAATAATAAAATAACCTTCTGATCACATGGGGTCACAGCATCATCCTTCCCTGCCACGAAGGGTCAGGTTTTTGTCCCCAATCCTGTGGGATCTTTGGGGTGTTAATGCAGGACAAGCCATCCCCTCTGGCTCCTCAGAGCTCTGGCAGCTCTGCTGGGCTCTCAGAGGGTGAAGGAGCAGCTTTTTCCAAGCAGCCCTTGGCTGTGCCTGGGATGTGGGAAGTGCAGGGAGAGCAGAGAGGCTTTGGCTGGATGTGAGCAGCTCCAGCAGGACTCTGTGTCCTGGAGGGGGGTGAGGAGGCTGCAGTGAGCCCTGTCACTCCCCTTCCTGAGCTGCACAAGTCCCTCCCCTGTCGTTTCTCCCCCTCTGTCCCCAGATCCCTTCTCAGCAGGGTCTAATGCAGTTGCTCTCTAGGCTGGCTTAATTCTGCCATGAGATTACATCCGTGTGTGTGTGGGTACAGGAGCTCCCTCCCCCTGCTGAGTCCCAGCTCATCCCAGCAGCGTTTGGCAGACAGGAAATGCCTCAAACTCACTGAGCTCCTCCAAAACTCCTGGAGGTGCTGATTTGATGGAGGACTCAGATTTGTGTCCCCTCTGAGGGGGTTCTTGGCTGTGATTAGTAGTGGGTGAGGGTGTGGGAGCTGTAGCTCATCATCCCAGAGGAGTTTTCCTGCTCCCATCAGAACAGGGGACAGATTGCACAGCCCAAATTGTCCTCTCACTCCAGGCCCTTTTCCAAAGTGTATTTCCATGTTTTTTGTTGTTCCCTTCAGGTGCTGGAAGGCCACAGTGAGGTCACCCCAGAGCTTCTCCAGCTTGAGCAATCCCAACTCTCCCAGCCTTTCCTTGCAGGAGATGTGCTCCATCCCACTAATCCTCCTCTGGACTTGCTCCAACAGGTCTGTGTCCCCAAAAAACACCCTAAACTGGGTCAGGGAAGGGCAGCCAGAGCCGTCTGTGCTAGTTTCCATCTGCAAGGATGGCAGCACAGCCCTGCCAGAGCTCCAGGAGCCTTTGGACAGCACTCCCAGGCACAGGGGGGATTTTTGGGGTCTGTGCAGAGCCAGGAGCTGGACTCTGATCCCCGTGGATCCTTTCCCACTCAGGATATTCCATGATGGATCCATGCAGGGCTGTAAAACCACTGCTCCACGGAACCACTGAGTTCTAAAATCAGGTGACAGCTTTCCCAAAACTTTCACTGAAGGACTGGGCTGCCCTTCCCTGGTTGAGGGTAGGATCCTGGTCCCCTAAGCATGACTGAACAGTGTGGTGCTCACATTGCACTGAACACAATTCCTTCACTCAGGATTTCATCCTGAGAAGCTGAAAAGGCAGAGAGGCCCAAAGATGGGAAATAATCCTGATCTCATTGGCTTCTCCTGTGTTTTGTTTATGTGGAAGGTGTTAGGAATTGTTTACCTGAAGTGATGAGTTTGATTGAACTCTGGTGTGAGTTGTTTTCAATCACTGACCAATGGTCACAAGAATTGTCTCAGGACTCTGGAAAGAGTCACAAATTTCATTATTATCTTTCTAGCCTTCTGTAAGTATCCTTCTCTATTCTTTAGTATAGTTTAGTATAGTTTTCTTTAACATAATATAGTATCATAAAATAATAAAATAACCTTCTGATCACATGGAGTCACAGCATCATCCTTCCCTGCCACGAAGGGGCTGATTTTTCACAACAGAGCATCTTGACCTGTTTTTCCCCCACAAAACCTCCCTGTTCCCTCTCCTTCCCCTGCCCCGGAGCTTTCTGCATTTGCTGAACTCAGAGATCCTCTCCCCGCAGCTCATCAATATTCATGTGCTCCATCAGCAGAGCCCCTGGAAAGAGCCCTGGCAATCCAGAGCCGGACCCAGCTCTGGAAAATCCTTTCCTGAGGGGTCCGGGAGCCCAGGGTTTGCCACGAGAGGGGGGTATGAGCCCGCGGAGGGTGGCTCAGGGCGCTGCCATCCCTCTCCAGGTGTGCCCGGAGCTCACCTGGCCAGGGACGGGCTCAGCCCACGGGGATTTGCTCCGGGATGAGCCGGTGTGGGGGAGCCAAAGCGGGAGGGATTGTCCTGGCTGCAATCTGGGCAGGGAGTGCTGTGCACGCCCCCACTCCTCTCGGGGCTGCTCAAAAACATCGTTTTCCTTGGATATGTCTGTGTATTCTGAATATATCTGGGTATTCTGCACATATCTGGGTTTTCTGCATGTATCTGTGTATTCTTCATGTATCTGTGTTTCCTGCATATGTGTTCTCTAAACGTATCTGTGTTTTCTGCACCTGTGTTTTCTGAATGTATCTCTTTCCTGCACATATCTGTATTTTCTTCATATGTCTGTACTTCCTGCCCATATCTGTGTTTTCTGCCCATATCTCCATTTCCTGCTCATATCTATGTTTCCTACCCATATCTGTATTTCCTACCCATATCTGTATTTCCTGCCCAAATCTATATTTTCTGCCCATATCTGTGTTTTGTACACATTTCTATATTTCCTGCCCATATCTCTATTTCCTGCCCTTATCTCTATTTCCTGCTCATATCTTTAATTCCTGCCCATATCTGTATTTCCTGCCCATATCTCTATTTCCTACACACATCTGTATTTCCTACCCAAATCTGTATTTCCTGCAGGTATCTGTGTTTTCTTCATTTATCTGTTTCCTGCATATCTCTGTGTTTTCTGCACATATGTGTTTTCCCCATGTATCTGTATTTCCTACCCAAATCTCTATTTCCTGCCTGTATCTGTTTCCTGCACATATCTGTATTTTCTGCCCATATCTCTGTTTCCTGCACGTATCTGTGTTTTCTTCATTTATCTGTTTCCTGCATATCTCTGTATTTCCTGCCCATATCTTTATTTCCTACACATATCTATATTTCCTACCCAAATCTCTATTTCCTGCCCATATCTGTATATCCTACCCAAATCTCTCTTTCCTGCCCATACCTGTGTTTCCTGCACATATCTGTGTTTCCTGCATTTATCTGTTTCCTGCATATCTCAGTATTTCCTGCCCATATCTGTGTTTTCCCCATGTATCTATATTTTCTACCCATATCTGTATTTCCTGCCCATACCTGTATTTTCTGCATATCTGTATTTCCTGCACATATCTGTTTTCCCCATGTATCTGTGTTTTCTGCCCATATCTGTATTGCCTACACACATCTCTATTTCCTGCCCATATCTCTGTTTCCTGCCCTTATCTCTATTTCCTGCCCATATCTATGTTTTCTTCCCATATCTCTATTTCCTGCCCATATCTGTGTTTTCTGCCCATATCCATGTTTCCTATACATATCTGTATTTCCTGCCCATATCTGTGTTTCCTGCATGTATCTGTGTTTTCTTCATTTATCTGTTTCCTGTATATCTCTGTTTTCTGCACATATGTGTTTTCCCCATGTATCTGTATTTCCTACCCAAATCTGTATTTCCTACCCAAATCTGTATTTCCTGCCCGTATCTGTTTCCTGCACATATCTCTATTTCCTGCCCATACCTGTGTTTCCTGCACATATCTGTGTTTTCTTCATTTATCTGTTTCCTGCATATCTCTGTATTTTCTGCCCATATCTTTATTTCCTTCACATATCTATATTTCCTACCCAAATCTCTATTTCCTCCACATATCTGTGTTTTCTTCATTTATCTGTTTCCTGCATATCTCTGTATTTTCTGCCCATATCTTTATTTCCTTCACATATCTATATTTCCTACCCAAATCTCTATTTCCTCCACATATCTGTGTTTTCTTCATTTATCTGTTTCCTGCATATCTCTGTATTTTCTGCCCATATCTTTATTTCCTTCACATATCTATATTTCCTACCCAAATCTCTATTTCCTCCACATATCTGTGTTTTCTTCATTTATCTGTTTCCTGCATATCTCAGTATTTCCTGCCCATATTTGTGTTTTCCCTATGTATCTGTATTTCCTGCCCATATCTCTATTTCCTTCCCATATCTGTTTCGTGCCCATATCTCTATTTCCTACCCATATCTCTATTTCCTACCCATACCTCTCTTTCCTGCCCATATCTCTATTTCCTACCCATATCTCTATTCCCTTCCCATATCTCTGTATCCTGCCCATATCTCTATTTCCTGCCCATATCTCTATTTCCTGCCCATATCTCTATTTCCTACCCATATCTCTATTTCCTACCCATATCTCTCTTTCCTGCCCTTATCTCTCTTTCCTGCCCATATCTCTCTTTCCTGCCCATATCTCTCTTTCCTGCCCATATCTCTGTTTCCCCACATATCTGTGTTTTCCCCTCGAGCTGCCCCCACTGTATCATCCTCCCCTTTGCACTGATGCAACTCTTTGTCCTTGTGGTTGCAGAAAACCGGTTGGAGGAGCTGATCTGGCTCATCCCAGTTGTGTTTTCCTCCCTTTCCCAGGTCAGGAACATTTCTTTCCCAGGTGTTGCTGGAGCATGTTGTGTCCTGGGGTCTGTCTGGGAATTATCCCAGCTGTTCTCTTGTACTTTCTGTGACATCAAAAACCCAAATTTCTCCTGCTGGGTGATCTCCAGGTCATCGAGGCACATCCATGTACAGAAAATTCAGAGAAATTGTTTGATTTCAGCTTGAACTCAGACTGGGAATGGAGAGATCTGGAGTTTTTTCTGGTTTATATTTTTTTTCTGTTGATTTCTTCCATTATTTTGCAGCCCACATGCAAAGACTAAAATGCTCAAGGAAGGGTTTGGATGTTCAAATATCCTGCTGTGTGGAATATTCCCTCCCACATCAGAGAAGGAGGGAAGGAAGTACAGAAAAACAAATAATTTTTTTTTTTGAGGAGGAAAATCCTTAACATCCACTGGACTTGAAAATTTGAACTCAGTTTTGTGAGTTATGCACCTTTATAAACCCAATTATTTATAATTATACCTGTTATGTATCTTGATAAACAAAATTATTTTTAATTATACCTGTTATGTACCTTTATAAACTCAATTATTTTTATCCACCAAACCATCTTATAGCAAGGCTGGCTCCAGGGAGGGGCTATCCATGGGATCCAAATCCTGCTCTCCTCATTTTGTGCCTTTTTCCTGGGGATTTGAAACCTTGGGAACAGGTTCTGGGTCTGTGCAGTCAGGCCACGCTGTGCAGTTGCAGCTGAATTCTTGTGTGAAATATCCTTTCTGGTCTGGCTGCTGCAGGGAGATTAGCAATAATCCCCACTCCCCATCCATCAAACTTAATTAGGGCCATTTCCTAACGAGCTTTTGGACAGCTCAGGGGAAGACTGAGCACCTTGTCATCACTTCCAGGAGGGAGGAGAACCCAAAGCCTCCTGCCAGGGCTGGGGCTGGCTCCAGGGTGGGCTGGAAAATCCCAACAAACTCAGAAAAATCTGCTCAAAAAGCAGAAAAACCTCGGATTTTGGGGAAATCAGGTACTCAGTGATATTGTGCTCAGTGCTCTGCTCCTGACCTGTGTGGTGCTCACATTTCACTGAACACAATTCCTTCGCTCAGGATTTTATCCTGGGAAGCTGAAAAGGCAGAGAGAGCCCCAGAGATGGGAAATAATCCTGATCTCATTGGCTTCTCCTGTGTTTTGTTTATGTGGAATGGGTTAGGAATTGTTTGCTTGAATTGATGAGTTTTGATTGAACTCTGGTGTGAGTTGTTTTCAGTCACTGACCAATGGTCACAAGAATTGTCTCAGGACTCTGGAAAGAGTCACAAATTTCATTACTATCTTTCTAGCCTTCTGTAAGTATCCTTCTCTATTCTTTAGTATAGTTTAGTATAGTTTTCTTTAACATAATATAGTATCATAAAATAATAAAATAATGTTCTGATCACATGGGGTCACAGCATCATCCTTCCCTGCCACAAACAGGCTGGATTTTTACAACAGACCTGTTTTCCTGCCTCTGCCTCCCAGAAACTGGGAGATCCTGGGCACTTCTTCCCCTGTTCTTCTCTGAAGTGGCCGTGGTTTATTTTTCCTGAGGAAGGCTTTGTTTTTCAGAAGATGTCAATTGAAATAGAATCTGAATCTGTTCCAGGGAGGGTGTTGGTTGGATGAGCGTCTCGATTTATTTATTTTGTTAACATTTGTTAGTTTTGACATTGTTTATGCATCCCTTAGGTCCCATCCCAAGGAAAACATGGAGGGGAGGGGTTAAGCTAAAGCAACTGTCCTCTGAAATGTCCATTAATCTCCATTTAGACAAGGGAAGTTTTTTCCAGAGGTCACCCCCAAAACGTGTCCCAGTTATCCTGGTAAGTTGTTCCTCACTCTCTGATTTAGTACCTTGAAAATGTCCTGGATTTGATTTTTTTTCTCGGTGATTTGGGGTTTCCTGGGTTGGTTTGGGGTTTTATGTGAGAGATCTGGGGAAGCCAGTGCTGACCTGGGATTCTGCCCTGTTCAGGTGAGACCCCACCTGCAGGGCTGCCTCCAGCTCTGGTCCAACAACTCTGGAGCTGCTGGAGAGGGTCCAGAGGAGAGCCTGGAGCCCCTCTGGAGCTCTGGGAGAGCTGGGGGTGCTCACTGAGGAGAAGAAGGCTCCAGGGAGGGCTCAGAGCCTAAAGGGGCTCCAGGAGAGCTGGAGAGGGATTTGGGATGAGGGATGAAGGGACAGGACACAGGGAATGGCTCCCACTGCCAGAGGGCAGGGATGGCCACTGGTCATACTGGTTTGGGCTGTGCTTGCATTGATTTGAGCACTTTGTGCCATGTCTGTCCCCAAACAGCCCCTCAGTGCCACACCTGGCAAATGATCCCAAATGTCCTGATCCTCCAGGTGTTGTTTTTATTCTCAGGATAGATTTCAGTGAGGCTGACTCCCCTCCTGGGACTCTGGCTGGCAGAGCCCTAATTACCAAGGGCTGGGATTTGTAATTCCTGGCACAGAAACAGCATTAATGGATTTGTTCAGTTCCTTTTTATCAGCCTTTCCAGCCTGCCTCTTATCTCACTGCTTTGGGGAGGGCTGAGATGGGATTAAGAGAAGTGCAGGCCTGATAAAGAGGAGACAGAAACCCCCGGAGGAGCTGGGGTGGATCGATACAGATCCATCAGGAGAACTTGCAGGGATGAGGGATTGGATGGAGCCGGCCTGGGGGCAAGGAGGATGCCCTGGAATGGCAGCTCAGGGACTCAGGAATGCGTCAGCACCTCCTGGAACCAGTTGGGCTGGCTGAAAGTGAAGCACATGTGGAGGCATCTGACACTCAGCTTCCTGCACATCCCTGTCCTGACTCAGCTCCTTGCCCTGCTGCTGATGAATATCTTGGCTGGATGAAACTTTCCCAGGCTTCCCCAAGAAGCCTCCTGCACCCAAAGGAGCCTCTCGGTGCTGTCCCTTTCCCTGAGGGGAGCTGGGAGGTGTGGGACATGCTGGGCACTGTCTGAGGGCTCAGGATGGAGCTGGAGGAAAGAGGGGAACGTCACAAATACGACACGCGTGCGTTGAGACGTCCAAGGCAAAAAAAGGGGGTGGTTTATTTCCTGACCTCGATATTTATAGGATTCCTAAAGTGACCATGGATTGGAGGATGAAATTGCCACCTCTCCAACCACACTGGTCAAACCAGCAGTCCCTCGATTCTCTCCTCCTCCAGAAAGGAACACAAACCAATCATTATTTACATGAAAAGTGTGAGAAACTCCATTACAAAAATGTAAAAATCAGAAGGCTCAGAAGAACTTTAGAAGAACAGGGTGACAGTGGGACTGGTGTTTGGTTTGGGGGTCAGGATGCAGAGTCTGGAAACTTCTCCCTGTAATGCTGAGGTTCCCAGGGGAGCAGCTCTTGTGGGAGCAGGTTTTTCTGCACCTGCAGCAATCCCAGCACAGTGACTTTTCCCTGGATGCTGCCAAGCTCCTGGTGCATCCTCCTCGTTTGTGATCCTTGTAGGCAGAAGGGGAGAATGTGCTCAGGGCAGGGTTTGGAGGTGACCTCATTGTCTTCCTGGGGACAAGGAGCAAATGTCCCTGTTGGGCACAGAACCATCCACTGGCTCTTGGGGTGGTTTTGGGAATTTTCTTGGGAATTTTCTGGAATTTTTCTGCATCAGCCTGGGCACGGCACAGGCACTGACACAAAAATGGGTTCATCCTCCAGAGCAGGAGAGGCCTGGAGGGTCCTTCCCTTGTAGAGCTGCTCCTGTCTTGCTTTGCCAGGATTCCTGAGGCTGCCAGCCATGGGAAAGGGGTTTCCTTCCTTCCTCCCAGCCTGCTGGGCTCAGCGTGGTGAGGACTCTGCTGCATGGAATAATTCCATGTGGCACGGCTGCTCTCCAGCCTGGAGTGAAGATGCAGCTTCTCAAGTTGGCTCCTTGGTCCCAGTTTTGCTTTAATCCAGTTCTTCCCCTTCTGCCTGGAAGCTCTGAAGAGCACCCAGGACTCTCCTGGGGACCCCTCTTTTTCTGGCACCACCTCTGCCCTCCTTCTCTCATTTCTCCACGCCCTTTTTTGGGCTTCCCCTTCCCAGTAAAAACCTGGGCAGAACTTTCTCTCCACCTGGCACCGGGCACAGATCTCTGCTCATTTTCTCTCCTCACTTCTGCCTTTCCCTTCCCCTAATTCCCTCCTTTAATTTGCCTTTGCTTATTTTGAATACAAAGCTCCTCCATCTCAGTGTTTATAGTTCATAAAGCCTTGGGCCCATTGCTTATTCTCCTTCTTATATCCCTGCTTAACTGCCTTGGCTCCCTGTGCCCTTTCCCTGCTTCCAGAGCATCCAGGATGAATCCCAGTCCCTGTCCCCAGCTGTCTGCCTGCACAGTTCCCATATCCCAGGAATCCTCTTCCCAGACACTCAGTCACAAACCTTTCTCTTTCTCATCCCTGAAAAATTCCTTTCCCTGCAGCCAGCCTCTCTCACCAGCCTCCCAAGCTCTCACAGCCTTCAGGAAGGTCCCTGTCACCTGCACAACGCCCTGGCTGTTCCTGGGCTGGGCATCTGATAGAAGATCTCCTCAAGCCAGGTCTCCTGAGCTCTCAGAGAAATATCTCACACCTGAGACAGCCCAGCTACCTCAGAAGGCATAAAATTAATAGGATGGCTTCTGTGGTAGTGCTGGAAACAGAAAAGTTTTAGTAGAAGACAAAATAACAAAGCTGTTTGCAGAGAAAACCTGAGCTAGGTGCAAGAGGTTTTTGCTCCTGGTGAAACACCCCACAAAAGCAATTAGTTTCTTTGTTCTCTTCTTTTTCTAGTAAATTGTTTAAGTGGGACTTTTTGGCTTCTGTCCAATTTGCTGTCCTTAAGTTTGAGGTGAAGTCCCAAAGGTCCTGTGAGGTGTCTCTCACTGTAGGACACAGCACAAATAATGTGGAGCAGTTCTTTCCAAGGCAAACGAAAAACTGTTTATTAAAAAATCTGACTCCATTTTTATATCTTCCTGAAATGCCAGTGTCATTGGAGGGTGACAGTGCCACCTCCTCAATGTCACTGGGCAACCCAACATCCATCAGGTTGCTCATACCCCATAAAAGAATGAAAACAATAAATTATTTACATAAAGTGTGTGAGAAAGTTCTGTACGAAAATGCAAACATCAGAAGGGTTGAGAAAACTTGAAAAAATCAGGGTGCCAGGTGTCTTTTGAGCCAACTGAAGAAAGAAACTGTAGGAATGTGCTTTCTGTTGATGGAGTGACCAAATTACCCTTTGTCTCCTTAAAAAGGAAAAAAGCCCAGAACATTCTTTCCTCAATTGGCAAAGAAGACATCTCATAGGACCTGGGGGATTCCACCTCAAATTTAAGGATAGACAGTTGGACAGAAGCCAAAAAGTCCCACCTAAACAATTCACTAGAAAAGGAAGAGAACAAAGGGAATAATCACTTTTGTGGGATGTTTTACCAAGAACAAGGATCTTCTACACCTAACTCGAGTTTTCTCAATAAAAAGCATTTTCTATTTTGGTCTTTAGTAAAACTTTTCTGTTTCCAACATCACCACTTGAGCCATCCTGCTAATTTTATGCCACCTAAAATAGTTAAGTTGACTTAGGTGTAATATATATCTCCAGGAGCTTATAAGAACTAGCTTGAGAAAATACATATATCAAGAAACTTCTGGGCTTTTTTCCTTTTTAAGGAGACAAAGGATCATTTGGTCACTCCATCAACAAGGGACAATTCCTACACATCCCAGTGCTCAGAGTGTTCCCACCTGCTCTGGGAGCTGTGGAGGTTCTGGCTGGCAAAGTAGAAAAAGTAGAGAGAGGCCCAGAGATGGGAAATAATCCTGATCTCATTCACTTCTCCTGTGTTGAGCTCATGTGGAATGGGTTAGGAATTGTTTACCTGAAGGGATGAGCCTTGGCTGGGCTCTGGTGTGAGTTGTTTTGGTTTCTTGGCCAATGGTCACAAGAATTGTCTCAGGACTCTGGAAAGAGTCACAAGTTTCATTATTATCTGTTTAGCCTTCTGTAAGTATCCTTCTCTATTCTTTAGTATAGTTTTCTTTAACATAATATAGTATTATAAAATAATAAAATAACCTTCTGATAACATAGAGCCAAATACATCATTCTTCCCTGCCCTGAAGGGGCTGATTTTTACAACACCTGGCTTTATCTCCCTGGCACCAAGCAAATGCCATCAGTTTCTTTGGGTCACTTCTCCATATCAGCTTTGGCCACGGTTTCCCTTTTGCTCTTCCCAAAATAGGTCTAAAGCACAAATGCCTCGATTCCCATCTCGCCAGGGGTGTGGTGAGGAGCCAGTGCTGGCTGCATCCCAGCTCTGTTCCCCTCCAGCAGCTCCTGGACCAGGGTGTGGCTTTTGGTAGAATTTTCTTTTGGTTGTTTTTACTGAACTGAATTTTCAAATCACATTTTGTGCCCCAGCAACGGAAGTGACGCCGTGAGCCAGTGGGGACTGAAAAAGTTGGAGTGAAACAGTGAGCAGAAAACAAGTGGGATGAGGATGTGGGATGGGGATATGGGATGAAGATGTGGGATGAGGATGTGGAATAGGGATATGGGATGGGGATATGGGATGGGGATGTGGGAAGCTTTGGGCTGAGACAGAGCAAATTGTGGGACAGACCCACAGCTCTGGATGAGAACAGCTCTGCCCTGAGCTGGAGCATGGGCAGGGTGAGCTCAGGCCCTGTGGAGAGCAACACCCAGAGTTTCATTTTCCTGAGCTGAAATTTCCTCACTGCTGCATTTTTCCTGCCCGTGGCTCAGTCCTCCTCTTCCCCTTCCCCAGGCAAAGCATCTGAAATAATGAAATTATTGAAATTATTCTGAATAACTGAAATAATTCTGCAGATGGAGCCCAGGAAATGGCACCATTTGAAATCTTCCCTTGGCCATTCCAGTGGGAACCTGGAGCTCCACACAGCCTGTGGTGCCACCAGTGTGGGAACCCAGGACATCTCTGGTGGCTTTGGATGGGCTGAGCCCTGGGCAGGGGGCTCAGAGGGTTTGGCACAGAGCCCAAGACCCCTCTGCCCT
>WBNO01019431.1:0-27630 GCA_013400575.1 Peucedramus taeniatus
TCTCCATCAGATATCAGCAGCAAGTTTTACCTTGTGAACCAAAGCACAGAAAAGTATGAAAGTGGGCTACTTTTAACAGGTTCCCTCAAGTATAATCTCAGACACTTAAGTACATTTTTAAATTAGTATAATTAGATCAGAAATTTACTGCTATTTTAATTTTTTATCACCATTTTGAACCAGATAGGCTGGGAAAAAAAAAATGGAAGCAACAGTAATAAAGTCTGTGTGGTCTTCAGCACCCTTGATTATTATGTCAGATACAATTTCCTTATAAAATTCTGTATTTTTAAAGCCACATCAACTAACTATTTAAGCTGTTCAAGTCAAAATTAATCTGAAGCTATTCTGAATTTTGGTGTAAACTGGGGAAAGTAAAGCAGGTGTACATTTCTTTTATGCCTCTTCAGAATTCAGAATCAAAACTTTGCAAAAACCCATTATAATAATGGAAAAACATTATATACTGGAAACACTGACAGGATTCTACTCTGCTTGATAGTTCAACAGTATTATCAACTTAATTCTGATTCTCTAGTCTTTAGCCTTCACAGTGACTGGAATTAAAAGGAATTGGCAGAAAGAGGAGGATATCAACTGACCAAATCTGATATTGACACCATTTTTGTGACAGCAGAGAATCTTGTGACACCATCTGTTGGATCAGGTTACAGAAAAATGCCAAGGGCTAACACTAAAACTGCATTTACAGTAACAAAGACCTACAGTCTGAATTAATCAAAAAGCAAAGGCAGTCCTTTCATTCTATAGCTATTTTCCTAATTATTCAGTTACGGTTACATCCATCATTGATTTTTTTTATTTTTAACTGCTGAAATGAAATTATTAAAAACTAGTAAACTCATAATTTTTCATTCTTAACAAAACATCTAAACTAACTTTACTATATAACATGCTGAGCATTTTCTTTCACTTATACCATGGGCTCCCACGTGTCATTTATAGCTATGGTCACCTAAGATCACCAGCCTGGAGGGCTTAATTTGTTAGTCCTGGAGCTCTTGATTCTACATTTTGGTCATATGAGTGAATTATAATGATATAGAGGAGAAAAAGAACCTTTGCAGTTTTAGTGGCTGTGCCTACTATGATCAATAGGAGCTTTTCATTGATTTAAAAAGGGTCAGGGTTTTGCTGTATTTCCACATGGGACTCTGAACTGAAATGCCAGGGTAGTGTTCCTCACAAGGCAGGCCAGTCCACAGGAAGTCTTCATGAATGCATACAAATATTACGTAGATGGAGTAACAATAATTTTTTTCAAAGGTTTTGTGGGTATAAGACCATAAATAACATCATAAATATCTACTGTCATTCTGTCAGGGAAATCACAAAATCAGAACCAGCTCCATGCACAGCACTACAGAGAATGTTCAATACATAACACAGCTAATACATCTGATAGCAGCTGAAATTCATCTGATGAGGATTATGAGGAACCAAACACTGCAGCAAACATCTTCTAATAAGGTCTCACAGGGCTCTGTTTTCATAGACACAGTAAAGGGAAAATCTAAGTCCTCAGGCCTATAAGTAGACAAAAGTAAAAAAGCCTAAGATCAAAGTCAATATGAATCTGTCCAGCTGGTGTCCTAAATAACAAAGTATCAATAATATGGCTTTTGAACTTACAGGCAAGATTGAAACCTTGGGGAAGTTATGCAGTGTCTCCCATTCCCTTCTCAGGTATTCAAGTGAACCCACAAACACAATGTGCTTGAGTTCATGGTAGTGAAAGTTGCTGGCTCGTAATGGCATCACTAAATTTCTTAATCCAATCAAAGCAGATTTAACATCCCCAAATATGCAAACGACTACATGCCCACTTAAAACTGTCATCGCTGCTTCACTTCGAGTCTAAAAAAAAAAACAAACAAAACAAAACAAAAAGACAAGGGAAAAATGAAACAAAGGGAATCTTATATACTGAGTTTAAAACCAGGAAAAATACAACTGTCAATATTTTTCATGCACAAAGAAGCAGTTTGATAACAGCTGTTCATTTGACCCTTATTTATATTTTATTAAATGTGCTTAGCAGAAAAAAAAAAAATTTGTTCTTGTTTGTAAATCCTTCGGCATTTGGGAAGACATTGTATTGGACCAAATTCTGGTTCTGTGCAAGTTTCTATACATGTGCACTGTGATCTGGTTACAAAGTACTGTGGGTTTAGCTAAGGATTACAGAAAAGAGATGCAAAATCATGCCCTAGCTGACAAATCACTAGATGGGTTTTTTCAACATCAATTTGAAAAGGAAGATGTTGATGTCCACCATTCCTAGTAGGGCTTTTTGATATTACTCAGATCTTGTGAGTTGAGGACCATAATATTTTAGAGTCAAAGCTCTTATTTAAGGACAAGTTGCTGCTTCCCTGAGAAGCAATCCACAAATGCCCTACACTGCTCTGCTTTACAGTGGATGCCCACTATATACCATAGAGCTTGTCTCAGTGACAAAATAAAAGCTCAAGTTTGTGACTAACACTAAATTTTCAGGCCAGTTTGACTTACTGAGGAAAAAGGTCTCATGGAGATTATTTAAAACAGTGTCCAGAATTATCTTCTTGTCTCAGCGAAAGAATAAATTTTTTGCACTAATTTCAGCATTGTTTAGTTCAGTTGAGCAGGCAACTCAAACACCAAGATGATTAAATAAAGCCACATGGAAAAAATTACCTTAATTTCTGGAGCCAGTCTTGGCATTGTAGTACTCCGTCAAGTAGCTGAAGAACCACTAATACCATACTGCCAAGAAATTGTACACTCTCTACCATTACACAGAAGTTGTGCCAATGAACAAAACCAAACCAGTGGTGATCTTCAAAATTTTCCTCTCACTTATCCACAGTATATGTCATTTTTCTAAATTACAGAAGCATGGTGGTGTGCAATTAAGATTGGAATATGCAGCAGATATGCTCATTATGTCAGAAGAATGGGAGCTCTGATTAGAAGTTTTCTCATGAGTTAAAAAATGCATGAGCTTTCAATTTCTCCAGGGCAATTACACTGATTTTCATACAGCTTGACCAAAGAGTCGTCTTGGCCCTCAAACAGCAGAAGATGGGAGCAAATCCTCAAGTGAAGCATCAAGTTGTTCCATGCTTCTGCCCATGAATCTGGAATACTCAGACTTTACAAGACACAGACCAAGTCTTGAAAGCAGGTATGTAAAAAATGCCACTCCATAAATCAGCCATAAATCTGTATGTAGCCACATATGGCAAAAATCCCTTCTTACTACCTGATACTGCTGGAATGTCACAGAGCCAAAATAGACCTTGGGCAGAAAAATGAATGCTTTTCTGATTGGGACATCATCAAGTATCAATTAGAAGACAACCTGGGAAATCTCATAATCTTCAAATTATGCACTAATTTGTACTTGTGTGGTCTCTAAGGACAGCATTAAATTTGCATAGATATGAATGTAGACATAAATTGTGGACTGAGAGTTTGAAAAGGTGTAGGGAGGCATTTTGCTGGCAGTGTCTTTATTGGTGATGATGCATGAAGCAGAAAGAACCGGGCAGACTTGCAGATTCACAGGCTGGTAGTGGAAAAAACTAACATGGCATAACCAAGACACAATGACTGAGTCACTCCCCAGCACCATTTTTGGGGGAACACTTTTCAAAGTAGGGCCACATGCAGTTTGTCAGCTAAAATGTGTTTGAACCACAAAGGAGGATTTTTATCTCTATTACAAAGTGTTGTACAGCAGGGCTACCACTTCTTGCTTGCTGATTACAAATAAATGATACTATTTAAAGCTGTTCAGGCAAACTCCATCTCAAAGCTCTATCTCTAAAATTTGGAATTCACTTGCTTGACTATTTAAACACTGATATTGAAATTCCAGGCAATGTCAGAGTTATTACAGAAACCCCTGAGGAGAACTGGAGACAAGCTTTTAACCCCTGATTGCTAGAATAACTGGGGCTGTCACCATCGTTGGCTACACCATGCCACAGTGCAGGAAAATCTAAGAGAGCAGGCTCGGGGAAAGCTTTATGAAGTGCGACAAAGTGAAGATCCACCAGGGAGTTCATTTCAAATATAATCAGTTTTGCATATGAGATCTGGGGTTAGTTACTTGCTACTCTTAGGTATAAGTACATGAACACAAGTGGCATAAACTTTCAAAATAGACTGTGATAGGCCTCCTAATTATTTTTAATGGCTTGAGTCAGTTTGATGGTTTTCCCAGTTAAAGGAATGAAACAAACATAGACAGGGCTCACTGCAACATGCTAGAGTCAGAGTAGGAACATTACTTGCTCTGGCCTATTTGGGCATCTTGAAATATTGGGAATTAAGAGAGAAGTTCTAAGAGAGCAAAATTAATAAAAAGTCAATTAACAGTAATTAATGAAACCTCAATAAATAAGAGGTAAGTCAAAACAACACTTGCCTGTGTTAGAATCATTACTGCCTTGTGTAAAGAGAAAAGTGGAGTATGTAAGCATTAAAGTATTTCTAATCTTAATTCTCTATAAGGACTTAAACCAAATATGTAAATTTCAGTTTATGAAAAAGAAATTCCCTATACTGGATGAATTTTTATTTTTGCACTGGGCATAAAGATTTATGTAACCAAAATACTTTAACCAAAAATCCTAGGTTCATTTTCATCACTCTTGCTCCTGATTTCAACACATTGGATTTTGTGACAGTAGAGACTAACTTATTTATCCATTAGACATCAGTTCTATGGTTTAAATAACCTCTTTTCAAACACAACTTATCATCAATACCTACCAAAATGACCTTTTCTATGTCTTTGGCTGGACACCAATGAAACATCCCTGTAGAGTCATATTTTTTCACGTTGGCATCCATATTGTCAATCTGCTCGTTGCCAGGAATTAACAAGGGGTCATGCCTGGGGAAAAACAAGTTGAGGACAGCATAAATGGAAAATACTATGAATTATGGATGGAAAGATATCCCAAGAGCTGTGTACAAAGAGGGACAAAAGTAAAAAAAAGAAATGTATTTACACTTTAACATGCTTTCAATATGGACATTTTTAAACAAAAGCTGCATACCGAAAAAAAAAAAAAAAAATTTAAATGTTGGGTGCAGTTTCAGCGACTTTCTATCCTCTTCTATGCCAATGACCATTTAATTTTAAATAGGGTTTTCTGACACCATCACATCCGTATAAGTTTTTTCTTTCCAGTGCCACCCCTCTGAAATAAATATCGAAGTTCCTATAGGCATCTGCAATGGAGTAGAAGGGATAGGAACAGAGCCCCGTGCTGACTGACTGGCATAAGTATGGAAAGCCAATTACTTGCTTTTACCACATACAACTTCTGACGTGATGCTCTTCACAGTAAAAGCTTTAACAGGCTGCACTTTAAATATTTTAGCAATTTGCCCAATCATATTTTGCTTTCCCAAACTGAAGCCCTTTAAAGATTCAACAGTATGTCATTTTAGAGCAGACTGACTAACAAATGCCCACATCTGGAATACATGATTTTAATACCAAACAACAATGTCCATTTTCTCTGACAACTCTACCTGTGATAACCCTCTAAGTGTTTCTGCTGCAACATTTTAAAACACAAGGCTTCTCAAAGGAGAAGCACATAAAAGATATTTTTATGAACTTGCTCTCCAGCTATATAGCTACATCTAAGCCCAGACACAGAGTTCTTTAATTTATATGCTAAAATCAAACATTAAGCTAAGTACTAAGTGATTCCAACACTCTCACATGCTGGTGAAGACCCCTAAGTGACTGCATTATACAATAGCATTAGCAGAATCATATTCACAAGGTACAGGGTAAACTGACCCTAAAATTTTATATTTAGCATGATTTAATAGTGCTTTGTCTGGAAAGCTACAGTCTTTACCTCAGGTTTTTGTCACGAATGCTTGAAATATCTTGATATAAGATTGTAACATTTCAAAGAAGAAAGTATTTGCAGAAAGAATATGCTAAGTGCTCTGAGACGGGCATCCAAATTTTACAGCAGTTTGCCCTTGGCTTCAGTCTGTTAAAGAAATGCCCATATTGTCTGAGCTCTTAAAACAGGGAAGTTTCCTGTTTTTAAAGCATGTGAACCAGGAGGCTATGGTGACATGCTCTCTCCTGCATGGACTGCTAAAGCAGACTGTGAACACAGTGTGTGATATAGATTAATTTACCTTGAACATGGTATGCTAAGTTACCATGCAACCAACACTTGCATTCCTATGAAAAGTATAATTGCAAATTCAGTCAGGGTGATCAATTAGTGTGATTTCATAGCCACCGATTACAGATCCATTGAAATCAGTGGAAAATTCTCAAGCATTTCACGCAAACAGGGTCAACTCCAAAGAAAGTGGCTCAAAAAAAGTTGAGAAAGTATTAATACAATGTTCCATTTAAACCAGAATCTTCTGATGCTTTAAGACAATCAATGCCCTACATGGCAAAGACGTAAGTCAGACTCATCTGGAAAAACGAAAGACTATGTTTTCAAAGTTTTTAAATTCTATCAGTAGAGACACAGTTCAGTGATTTCACTGTAACCCAGGGGCAGCAGGGAAGCCCTAGTGGAACACCTGGAGTCTCTGATCCCACTCCAAGCTGAATAATGACAGCCCTTGCATAAGTGTGTTCCCTCTTCTGTAGGAAGCAGAGATGAAAAAGCTGTATCAAAGGGGTTTGTTGTGGGGGCTTGGTTGTTGTTTTGTTGGTTTTTTTTTAATTTCTAGAAAAATATATAGACTCTGCATTCTCTTCCATCCATCAGCAAGATGCAGCCATGGTAGTTTTGTCTGAGAGCTGATTGAGATGCCACTCATTGGGCATTCTCTGCTGCTCACAGTTGCACGTGGTACAATAAGATCTGTAGCCATGAACACACTTTAATTTGAAGGTTGTACTAATGTTCAGACAAGAGTGGCGCTCTGTCCCAGCTATTTTTTCTAATGGAATGTGTTAGCTATATGTTTCAAAATAAGAAAGTTTGCTAAAAGATTAGGAATCTTCAGGAGTTTCCACTCTTGAATGTTTTTCTTTCTGTTGTTTCAGGGTTAGAGTCTGGGTTTTTTTCCCCCAATACTTCAACAAAACATTTATTTGTGAGTTTTTCTAGAGGACCACTGAAAAGTTCACTTTTCAAAAGCAAAGTTCACCAGTCAAATCACCTTCTTTTCCTTTCAGAAATCAAGCACATATAAGAAGGAATTTTCCCCCTATCCTTCATCAGAGGAACTATAATAAATCAGTTTTTAAACAATGCCACATTCTACTTTTGTAATCAGTGTTTCCTTTCTGCTCTGAGATTTAAAATTAAATAGATGGTCTGAAGCTTTAACACAAGTGACTATTTAGCAATACTCTAATCCCAGATACAAAAGTTATTCACATAAATGACACAAATTGAAAGGACTGTTATAACAAAGCAGGTGGTATCAGATATCTGACATCCAATTACAGTCAACTGCCTTGAGGTTTAAGGTAATTTTCAGAGTGTGAGTGCTTAAAGCCTAGCACAGTTCTTTTGGGCTTCGCATCCTAACAGGGAACATTCAAAGTAGCTTCTGCCAAAGGTTTATTAGAATATTTTAGGATTACATGTAAGTGGGCTGAGGGAAGAACAAAGTATGTGAATCATCAGATATAACCCCCTGTTGAAGTTTTAGGTAACAAATTTTGATTTTTTTAAAAAAAAAAACTCTTTCAATTTTTGCTGCTTTTTTTTTTTCAATACATGCATTTATTTGCAGTATCATAAACTGTTTAGACTCTGCTTTATTGCTTGGAGTATAGCAAGTTGGAACCTTAAAGGAAGCAAACAGGATGGGACACACAACATGAAAGCATGCTAAGAGATATTATTTTACTGCTTTTACTCCAGGATAATAGATTATTGCCTGAGAAGGACTCTCTGATATGAGTAGCCACATTCTGTTTCACAAAATGTGGGGTTATTTATGTAAGCGTGTTTATTACATTTAAATCTTCTTAAGATATTATTTTAATTTCTCTTTAATCAATGTTTTTTCGTTCTCAGTAAAGTGATCCCTGAAGATGTCTCTGGACCTTGGAAACTCTTTGCTACTTAGGTCCAACTTTGTCCTCAGATGTTACTGAGTGTATCAGAAGATACACTGACTTATGTATTTAAAAACTGAATTGATCAGAACAGTTATAAAATAGTATTACTACTCTGGACATATCACCCTCATTAATCTGATAATCCAAACCTGTTTTGCAAATACTAAAAATTAATTAAGATAGACACACAGAGAGGCCGAAGCTGTCAAATCTGCCTAAGGCATTTGGACACCCTCTTCCCATTAAAATTTATATTACACAAAGCATTACAGTTGTTGCCCTTACAGCCAAATCATGGACTGGATGTTTCTAGAGTCTCTCTCATCCTTGAAGTCGGTTTTGTCAAGCTGTGCTTGAGTCACACTGGCAGGTTACTGCAGAAATGCTTATATTCACACTGCAGTCATTATGTTCTCCAGGGCTGCAAAGTCCTCTGATTCAAGAATTCAAATCATAGGAAGAAAAGCATTTTCTGTCAATTAAACCTCTAGTACTTGTTTAAATTGAAGTGTTGGCTTTTATGACTTGCAATGACCAAAGCATTTGGTCCTTCTGGCTTGGAAAAGACATGCATAGCCTGTATGAAGGAAAGGAACGAAAGTTAAATTTTTCTCATCCATAACCCCAGTTTAAAAATAGCTCCTCTGGTTCTTATGGCAGATATTACATACGCATGACTTAAAATGAAGAGCAAAATACCATCTTTTCAAGGTTTTGAAGAGCCTATAATGCCACTCATGTGCAATTAAACTTGAAAACGACACTAAATGCCAAGCTACAGCTGCAAACCCAAAAAGCCTGCCTGGAAGACAACAGCCTAGAGCAAAACCATAAATCCCACTTACAGCAAACTTACTGCAAGGAAGTCAACATTACATTTTAAAGAGTACTGCTTCCCGAGCACACATTTATAACCACTACAAAATCTGAGTTTTTGGGTCTGAAACTTTTGGGTGCTCACCGGGGATGGAGAGAACGGAAAAGATCATTCAGGACTAAAGGGCTGCCTCATTAAATGACTATTGCTAAACATACCCTTGTATTATGTCACCCTTGTCTTATGCTATTACACATGCAATTGAGAACTAGAGCAACATACCCGCCCTGATCTGCAGAGGAACTACTCCATGTGCTGAGCACTGGGAACAAGAATACTGTGTGACCAGCAGGGAGGACCCTGGGCTTGCATGAAAATAAACTGCAATTTCTTAGTCTTTACACATTAGTAAGACAATGTCTTGGGTAGTTTTTATTCTGTCCTCCAATAAAATTCTTCTTATATAAAGTCAACACAAAACACACCTGATAAAACCACTCTTTAACCTGTGTCTGTTTGAGTCTGCAATTGTGCCCTTCTCTGGTAGATATACCTGGATTTTGTGCACAAAAAATGTTCAGCAGTCTCATGCACAAGATTCAGGGTCTTTAGAGACACCTTGCCTGTGGTTCAGGAATTTTGAGTTTTCCTACCTGACTTAGGGGCTTGTGGATATGTCTTAGCAAGTGTATGCACACAGATGCTTAATCTTAGGAGGAAGGAGTGGGTTTGCTGAAGGTAAGAGAGGAATTGAAGACATGCTAAAGAACATCTTATGCCTTCAAAATCTCTCCTACAACTACCCTAACAAATTGTGGCAATTAACATGCTGTTAGTGTTAGATGTGTGCAGCTAGTGCAGGTGCTAATAATTGAAAAAGCATTTAGAGCTTTTACACCCTGGCTGAATATTTCATGATGTGCTGCATGTTTCACTATTTACTCAGTGGGCCTCTGTCACTTCAATCTTCTCTGACTGCTTTGACTGGTGCTATAAAGCTCAACCAAGATAGAGTGACGGCTTGTCACAGGAAAACTCCACTGACTCCAGCAGCTCGCTGGGACTAGCTATGAAGGTTGTCACGACATTCTGATGGAATTCAGCAAATGTTTTGTGACTAATACACCCAACATTTGTCGGCTACCATTAGCCATTCTCGGTGACCCTGCACTCTGTGTGGATGGCATTAAGTTGTAATGAGAATTTGTTGCCTCTGTGTGTTACACTAATGACACTCTCTCACTGATCTTTCCTTTCACAGGTTAATCAGAAATGAAATTTGTAAGGATTCAGTGCCCAGATGCACCAGGCTTTAGAGAAGAAAAGCCAGTGTGACAAGAGAAAGAAAACCTGTATTTTACTGCTAAATGCTTTTGCTGTCATGTTCAGAAGCTATCCTAATATTATTACAATCTCATACTGTCTTTTTCTAAAATCTAGGAAGAAGATTACATCTAATACAGTGGTTGGTACCTAGACCCTTGTCCAGTTTATGAGCTGAACTACAGTGTTAATTGTCCTTTCTTCCCTCTTGCTCTGCCCAGATGTTGATAGTTTTACTATTCTCAGAAGCCTTACTGAAAATTTCCCATCAATTTATAAAGACTACTAAGAACAATGATATAAAGCTGTTTACTGTAAGAATCTTGCTTTTTAAAGTATCTTGATACCTAAGGACATGATCAAAACATGCTTCTGAAGTATGAAGCCTCTCACATAAAAAAGTAACAAAATAGTTAACTTCCAGACTTAACTGTTCCCCTGCAGCCCATGGTGAAGATTATGGTGAAGCAGGATGTCCCCCTGCAGCCCATGGAGGACCACGGGGATGCAGAGATCCCCCTGCAGCCCATGCAAGAGATCCACACTGGAAAAGGCAGATGCCTGAGAGGAGGCTGGGACCCCATAGGATGCCCATGCTGGAGCAGCCACCTGGCAGGGACCTGCAGATCCATGGAGGGAGGAGCCCATGCTGGAGCAGGTTTCCTGGCAGGACTTGTGACCCTGTGAAGGACCCATGCTGGAGCAGTCTGTCCTTGGAAGAGTGACCGAGATTGCAGCAGTTTGCAGAGAACTGCTGCCCATGGAATGGACTCACATTGGAGAAGTGCACAGAGAACTCTCTCATGGGATGGACCCCACGCTGAAGCCAGAGAAGGACTCCTCTCCCTGAGCAGTGGGAGAAATGACAAGTGATCACTGACCATAAAACCCACTCCTCATCTCCCTGCACCTCTGTGGGGGGAGGAGGTAGAACTGGGAAGGAGAAAGTGGGGGGGAAGATGTTTTAAGGTCTGCTTATACTTGTCATTATCCTGCTCTGATTTTGTTAGCAATAAATTCAATTAATACCTCTAATGCGAGTCTGTTTTGTGAGTGATCTCTGCCATTATCTCAACCCATGAACCCTTTGTTTATTTTCTCCCCCCTGCCCAGCTGTGGAGGGCAGAGAGAGAGCAGCTTCCGAGGGTGTCTGGCATCAGTCAGCATCAACCCACTACAGTCTTTTTGAAACCTGGGTACCATACTTCAGGGTCAAGAAGCCAGTCCTTCAACAAAGAAATGGAAAGGAGACAAATTAAACAGGAAACCAAAGTTACTAGTCCCTGGTCTACCAGGTAGCAAGAGTCAGGAGGCTAACGGATACTACTACCTATCATTCAAATAATTTAATTCTATAATATTGTTAAATACTGGTGTAAGGCAATATGGTAATCACTGAATTACTCCAGTTGTTCCATAGTGAACTTGTAAAACAGACTCAAGAAGTGAATTGTGCTATTATATACCTGCTGGGTTCAGGCTTAGTTATCATTGTATATTAGCACTGCATAAAGCCTGGATATAAATTTGAGAGTACAAAATGGAAACTTCCAAGGCTGAGGGACATAAATACATACCATCATTATATAAATATATACCATCATTATGGTTAATCAGTGGGCTTTCACCTTTTCAAACCCTTCCTTCATGTCTAGTTTAAGGGAGTCATGGAAAATGATCAGAGTCAACTTATTTTACCAGTTTTGGCTTGAAAAATGCTTCCCCAGATCGGCCATCACTTTTTTTATGTTTCTATGAGAAAGCTCACAGTTTCATTTCATGGAAAGGCAGCATTACAATGGCAAAGGCAATGCATATTCATGCTGAGTGGCACTAGCAGAAATGTGTATGTACATTTAAGTGTATGTGGCTTAGTGGGTGGATGAGGAGATAAATGTGCACAGCCATTGTTCATATACTTAAAATATTATATACAACTTCAGGAAAAAAGACAGGAGGTTTCCTCCTCAACTTCAGATAAATAATCTCATTAGGCTTCTGGAAACGTATGCCAAAGAGCTCACTTTTTTTCTGTGTCATTTAGCCGGGTCTTGACAGTTTCTGAGCAAGTTTTATTGTTTGGTTGGGAATTATTTTAGATCCTCAATCAAAAAAAATCCTCAGGCTTACGAAATTCTCCTTGGCAACACACTGAAAACCCAGTGTCCTCTGATGCCTCTGATTCTTATGTGATCAGGGACACTAATGATAATGACCCTTTGCTGAGTATGCTACTTGTCTAGAGGCCTATGTCAACTACACCACTACATCCAGAGTGGACAGGGACAAACTATTTGTTTGCTCTTCAGGCCCCTTGGGCCCTGTCATATGCTATTTGTTCTTGCATTAAGAGGTAGTTTGACTCGGCTGGGCTGACATTTCCTTCAAGTCAGTGTATTCCACTCATGCAGTAGCAGCTACCAAAGCAATAAGTATAGACTTGAGGCTCAGCAACGATCATTTAAGTGGCTTTTTTGATTCATATCCAGGGCTTTTCACATTTTTACTGGTCATTCTGAATCCAAAATGACGCATTTTTTTTTTAAAACTTGCTTTGCTATTTGATATTCAGGCAACATAGCTTCATAGTTAACGTGGCTGCTCATCAATAACATGCATCAGAACCTGCAACTGAGATGATGAACAGGGACTGATATTGCTGCATGATACCAGAGGCATTGATCAGTTCTGCTTTTCTTCTCCACCTCATGAAAGATACCTGATATGTGATTACTCTCTCAGTCACAGCCTTCCTTCCTTTTCCTCCAATTTCCTATTTAAATTTTACTTTTTACTGTAATAGGATGTCCTTGTGTTTACATCTTAACAGGAGAAGTATCTATTTTTTCCTGTCGGAATTTCAGTTATTTTAAAAAAGTATCCATGCTCTTGTGCATTTAACGGGACAGACTTTTGCTGATGTAAAACAGGTAAAATCAGTCATGAAAATGCTGAGTATTTTTCTGGTTAATTTGTGTTTGTAGGTATTGTTGGAATTTGAAAGATTTGTTTCTGATTGATTAGACTCTTCTAGTATTGTATCAGTGTGATTCTGCTCATGCCACTTGATGTGATGTAGCATTCAGTTAGAGCAATGACTTCCTAAATGTGAGTCTAGACCATCTGTGATGTACACAAAGAACATTTGTATGTCAATCTTCTATTTATATCAGTTATTAATTTATTGTAATTCAGAGTAATCAAAAAGGCATCATTAAAAAGATGCCTCCAACCTATCTACCCAGCTCATATTTGGTAATGCAGATTTCTACTTATGTGTTGTTAAATCTCAAAAATTCCCACTCTCTGACCAGGTCAGACCACTTGTCATGAGGTCCCAGGAAATCCCTGTGATACCATTTCCATCCTCTGTTCTAATCCAGCAAAGAAGAAGTCATAAAGTTTTGCCTCATAGCGTAATACCCTCCACCACTGTGGGAACATAAAACCTATGCAGCATTTCAACATTATCTTAACTGCAGGGCTGCTCAGAACAATTCAAAAGTCACAATTTGGATTTCAATTTACTAATGAATTTTTCACATATTTGTTGTTTTCATGCTCAGACTTCTTGTCTTCCAGGCTCCTTCTAGATCCTCTAGATGTAAAACCACAGCTGTGAAAAAGTTTGCAAACTAGCCAGCTATTTCTGGGCAGGTGGGACAGAGGCAAAGCTGTCTTGAAAAAGGAGTTTTTAAAGCAAATCTACAAAAAAACTTCTAAAGATAAATATCAGCTACAGACATGACAGTGCTTTAGCTGATTTACCTCTTGGGTACTTCTAGCTGACATGCACTAAAGATTTCTGGGCAGGAAAGCAAGTACCTGTCACTTTCTGTAATTTACAAGGATACGAAATAGCAGATTATACAGTCCACCTTTGTTCCAGAGAAGAGAAAAGAGTTTGACCATTACAAACAAATCTTAACAGAGCTCTCTTCTGATTCAATCCACTTTGTCTTTTTTAGCACCTTGGACCAAAGTTAAGTCAGTGTAGATAAAGAATAAAATGAAGAGACGGTTTGGTCTGGGGAGAAGCTGAGGGTGCGAACACTGGGCTGGAGAATAAATTTAGCAGCAACAGAGAAGAGGAAGAAAACAATGTCTGGATTTGGAAGCCTGGCAAGTTCTCCACTCACTGCTCAACCTGTGTTTAGCAATTCTGATGTGCTACTGAGCAGACAGCTCAGGCTCAGGACGACTACTCTCCCTCAGTCCCTCTTCAGCAGGCAATGAAAGCAGGCTGTACTTTGAAAATCTTCCCCCATCATGCAAACTGACACAGGCATGCTTTTCAAAAACCCACAGCCAATCTGTTGATCATTACTTATTTACAAAGGCCTTCGGGCAGAAAGTCCTGTAAAAACCATACTTGATACGGTATACACTAGCTTTTTCTGCTTGTGGAAAAAAGTACCCCTAAGGCTACCTCAAACCATCACTTTCTATTGCACATAAAATGTACCGTGTAACACTAAAGTATTTAATATATATGGTATAATATATCTACAGGAAAGGCATTTGTGTAGAAGTATGTTACCCTGTATTTGGTAATTTGATGTTTTGCTGAAGGCTATGACTTGAAAAAGCCTGCACCTAGTACAGAGGACCTGTCATCTCAGTACCCAAGAGCCAATAGAATAAAGAAGTACCCTTAAGCAGCAAAACTTTGACACAGCTTTGAAGCATATGAAAACAGTATAACTCCCCAGAATTATTATTACTCAAGATCAAAGAAATGAGGCATACTTTACATAGCAAACAGGGACAGTGTATTCAGCTCCAAATGTTTCAGCTCCTTCTCTCTCTCTCCTTCTCTTTCTTTTTACTTCTACTTCCCCAAAATTAGAATCTGGGAGAAGGTGAGGGGGGGAATCTCTACATGTTTAAATTTTAAGCCGTTAAAACAATTAGCACCAGATAAGAGGACTGTCCAAAGGTAAGCAAATTGAAAACTATGCTAGCATGACAACTGGCACTATAAAAATGAGAAGTTTGCCAGTATGCTCATTTTATTCTTCCTCATAAAGTGTAAACAAGCATGTAAATCAGTGTCATATGGACAAGGCTGAGCTAACAGGAAGGCAGAGAACTTTTAATGACACATTCTACAGAAATAGATGGTCAATAGGGAAGAAAAAAAGCCACAGCTAGGTGCGTTTTCCCTCTGTGAATCAATCTCACTTTTGGTTCTGTAGTCTAAACAGAGATGAAGACGATTTGTGGAAGTTACGTCCTTGAATATGCCCTATATTGCAGAAACAATAAACAAATATGGATGCTTCTGTAACTGCTCAAAGAAAATTCCAGTCTAGTGACTGAAATACAAAGAGAAATATCACCTACCTGCATCCAGAATTGTTACAGGAACAAAATCATTATCAATAATAAAAATCATAAAAGATTTTATTTATGGAAAGAACTATATATTTGTATCATTTATTTTTCACTTAACCTCTGTGAGCAGGCACAGTTATACAAACATAAATCTCAAATTCCACGAATGTGTCTGTTTATATATGCAAATAAGTTTACATTTTTCTGCGTATGTGTACATTTATATATACATAGAGTGGAAAATCTCTGCTATGGTATTTATGGATACAATTATGGACTGAGGGTCTAGTCCAGGTATATAGGATATGCAAAAAAAGAGCAGACACAGCCTCATTGGGAACTCTGTGTCTACTATGGGATCCAATTTTGACTGAGTTGAGCAGGTAAAAGGCAAAGAACAGTGAGATAGAATGCAAATCACATAATATTTTAATAGATTACAATTTCTTGTGCAGTTCTAGTTTTAGCAAATCTCTTTGAGGTAATTTGTCCTATGAAAGGAATCTACATAGTTATACAAAGGAGTACTATTGTAAAATAATGTACACATAGCAACAAGGGAAAATATCACTAACAAGATGCTGTTTTCATCACCCACTTTTCGAGTATATAGTGCCCTCTTAAAAATCCCTGTATTTCATAATTAATGTGCTTTTAGCTTGACTAAAACTGTGTTGGTTTTGAACTTTGCTTTGGCAAGTACATATATTATTAGACTTTTTCATCAGTCTAAATCAATTAACAGAAATTTGATTTCAATCGACAGGATAAAAGGAAGGTAATATTCAGGTTCATTTTTGATTGTGATGATACATCTCACATATGGCCTTAAGTACAGAAAACAGTACTCAGAGGGAATCCAACAAAAAGAGAATTGCCTGAGGCAAACTAACCACATGAGTTCCCCTGATTGGTTAGTGCTATCATTAGTGCCACTGCTGTTTAAGAACTACACATGGACAGGACAGGGTGACAGCTAAGACTTTAAAGCCTATGTATTTTTCAAACAGCTTTTCAAACTGTTTTTCATGACAGAATTTTTTTTCAGCTCTATCATTAACTGCTGACAAGCTGACAGAATAAATACTTCAGTCTTTCAGAAACCATCTAACAATCTTTTTTTTTCACCCCCTCCCCTTATTTTTGATGTGGGGGGAGGAGAGAAGGAAGGAAGAAAGAAAGGAGATGAAGATATGAGTTTCTTACAGTCTTACCTCATCAGTTTGGGTGAGGAGTTGGGTGAATTTCTCATGCCTCCATTTCGCTGCTTTTTTTTGGGTGATAGTGTCGACGGCTGCTCATCTTCAACTGGAAATATAAGGAACTCATGAGATTAAGTACTGCTCTGAGTGCAATATGAAATACAAGTGAAGTAGCAAAGAACACACACTCTATGTCCATTCACGCACTGATACTTCATTGCTAACATAGGCCAACAGTAATAAAAATCAAGTACATGTTAGTCGAAGAGATTGGCTTGAAGGAGAAGCAGAGAAGAATACCAGGGTTTTGAACAAAGGTGTTCAAATTGGTTTCATACTTCAAAAACAAAGGCGGGGGGACCGCATTCGGGTTATTCTTAGAGTTATTATCAGTTAATCTGCGCTACAGAAAAATAGAATTAGTGCTCTGCTGTATTCCCAGACAGATAAAGTACTATTTTCAATATCAACATAACAGCTGCCAGCCTGCTTTTGCTAATGAACTAGACACCAGTTGGTTCTTGCTCCTCACATGCCAAACAACAGAGTCTTCATGAAGAGATGTAAAATATTCAATGCCTTGATGTTCAATGATTCAGTTAGTCAGGAATGTGAATGCAGCCTGCTATTGTGCACAGATCTCCAGCACAAGTCAGACCTCATCGCTCTACTCTCCTCCCAAAACGGAGTTTTAACAGGAGTGAACAGAATGAGGTTGAATGGAAGTGGGGAGACAATACCTGTGTAACAGAATGCATGTGTTATGCAATCTTTTAATGAGGATGAGGTGCATTTTCAAGGACAGACTGATTTCCAGATATAAAATCATTTATAGTTTTGTCAGTCATAAACTACTCTTGGATAACTTATGCCACAATATATATTTTTTTAAACAAGTGCAGCTTCCTAAGAACTCATCTATAAGAATTAACCACCATCTTTCCTGTTTTGAGATTGTAACTGCACTTGATAATCTGTATATAACTTTTACATGTACTATCAAAGGGAATAACCTCAGGCCTGCTTTCTCAGGTTCATACTAATGCTAATTTATTCTGATACAAAGAAGAAAAAATAAACTTTTTCCCATCCTACTGTTAACTGAAAAAATAATTAGAAGATAATATAACTGATGCCTAGGAAGCTTTTACTTTAAAGCTAAAGGAAAGACATTAGTAGTAGTAGTAGCAGCTGCTTTATTTAAAGAGCTTAGTACACATTAGCAGTGCACAAGCAGAGGTTGAGAAAAAAATACTACTTGCAACAAGATACATAGGAAAAACAACAAAATGGGATGTATGTCACCTGCCTCAGACTTATCTGTGAAGAAATGAAGCAACAGCCTTTTGCTATAACCCTCTTCTGACACTATTTTATTACAGACTGCATTCCAGCCTGCCACCTCTGTCTGTTTGCCCGAGCCTGCTATGGAATTTCATTTTGCCTTGGTCAAGACCAAAGGGCTGGGCCCTGAAAAGACAGGTTTTGCTCTCTTTTTAGATGACCTGGCATCATCTAGCAAAGGGTTGTCACAACCAAAGAAAGCACTGCAAAGAGAAAAAAACAAACCAAAGCAACCAAACAAAGCTAATCCCAAAATAAGTGTGCCAAAGAGTGGTGTAAACGATAATACTTAGATCAGAACAATGACTGTCTAATAATGATTTATTCACTAAGTTTCTTCTCTTCTTGGGCAGCATCCCTAAAGACAAAGGAATTTTCTTCTCATTTGACCTTTGTTTCTTTTTCCAAATCAAAATCCTATAGTGTAAATGCTTATTGATGGTTAGTCAAATGCCATTCTTTGGCTGAGAAATAAGTAAGTCCACAGAAAATTCCCAAAAATACACATATTGAAATTTTCTTTCTGTGACAGTTTGCACATATTAAACTAGATCACTCAGTATTTAGCTATGTGTACTATGAAGTGAACATGCACAGAATTGTTTTTTTTGTAATATCTTTGCAGTTCTGATTGCAAAAAAGTGCAAGTCTTTGTGCTTTTCAGAACACCCTCTTCATATTATTCTCTTGAAAAACGCTTAGTCTTGTTTTAAACTTCTCTACCAAAAAGTTATTTGCATGCTATTGCACACAGACAATAGCTTTCAAGATATCCACTGTGCTCTCTTGTTCTTTATTTGATATAAATATTCAGTTCCACCACTTAAAAGATCAAATGAACAAGAACCATGCAAAATGTTCCTTCCAGAAAACAACAAACGATCTTTTTTGCTCTCTTGGGAGTAAAAATTCTAAATTTCACTCAAATTAATCTGTTACCAATGGGGTTGCAGAATGTTTGTCCAGAGATGCAGTATGGCAGCACAAGTGTGTTGTTATACAATTTTAGCAGTTCAAGGAAGATATGCATCCATCAGGGCCATGGGCAAAAATCGTACAGTAACACAAGTCAATTGTAGATAATATTATAACCAGAAATATTCCTCTGAACAAGAGAAAACAATATTAAAAATTATTATTTTTCCAAGTTTTCAGCTAGCTAATAAAACTCTTGTGTGATCCTTTCAAATTCTGAATGTTAATACAATAAGGATGTTTTTGTACCATACGGTCCAACATTTGTGTTCTGCAGTGCTGCCAGGTGATGCTAACCTGCTGCTCAATTAAAATCAAAGTCTTACTAGTAATCATCCAAAATAACAACTTCTAGAAGTACATTTCTAGCAGCCTGCACTTGTTATTGGTTCTGCATCTGCAATAAATTTGCTCCCTTTTTGGATATATGCTTGCCATATTCAAATTATGTTACTGTCACCATTTGCCTGGAAAGTCCAAGGCTGACGTGGCTCACTAGTTAATAACTGTTAGCACAGCCTTCTGAGAGATCCCAATTTGTTGCTTTACCAAGAAAGCATTTATTATCATTGTAGCAATGGAAGTAGATCTATATTAATCATGTGACAGAAAATCAAGTTTTATTTTTCATTGAAATCTCTACTCAGAGTTTACAGGGCAGAAATCCCCAGTTTAGCAACACAGCTCCACAGGAATGGGGGAAGGGAACACATGAAGTTGAAATACGTGAATAGTATCTAATGGACACTATTACCTATGGCTTGGTTCCCAAAAATGTCGCAGTGATAACTCACAAGTGGTTTCTTAGTAGTAAGTAGGATATAAAACATGTTTAATTATTATCCTTCAGATACTCCTATCAATTTCCTACCTATTTAAAGAAGTGAATCTAGCAAAATTTTTAGTAAGGTTATTAAACATTTTAGCTCCATGGTTTCTGTGACTGCATTAATTTAAAAGGGAGTCTTAAATTCGTCTGTTCTTATGAAAGACAAACATATTTGAATAATGGGGCTATGATATATGACAACTCAATTCTGATATTGTATGTTTGCTTTTGTTAATGCGTCCCCATTTTTTATGTCCTTATACTACAGAATTTGTATTAACTACAGCTATATTATGTGATGCATATTTTTTTACCGCTTTCATGAAAATTGGAAATAAGTTCAAGAATTGGACACCGAGTTTTATAGATTTGGAACTCAATTCAGCCTCTGAGCTCTAATAACATTCAAGAGCTTGTTTGCACATCCCTAAGTATAACACTTATTGTATTGCTGTAACAACCCAGAGCTCACTTGCCTAATAACAGTTTTGCAATTCAGAAAGACTCAATGCTAAAAAAATGTCAGGCAAGTCTAATGAGGATTCAGACACTCGGTTTTATGCTGGAGTTTGATTTAAAGTTACACTGATGTTTTAACATGTTTGCTTATTCTTGAGTAAAGAGTGTTCATTATTTCAATGACATAACCTCCTGACAATGTTCCATGAATTGGTTTAAGATGTGCTGGTAATTTTAACAGCCTTAATGTGGAGTTATCCTCATTTCATTTTTAAAGCAAAACAAAGGGAAAGTCTTCCAAAACAGTGGACAAGTTCATAACTTTTTTCTTTGTTATTTTCTAGCTTTTTTTAAAACAACACTGTCTCCTTGACTGCCACTCCCAGGTTACTAGCTGAACTAGTTCATAGATGCTTTTTTAGACACCAAAAAGAGCTGAAATTTGAAATAACATTGATGTTACTGAGCCTCACGTGAAGTGGGACCTGGTAAGTTCCTTCTGCCTAGCATGTAAATGCTTCAAAACAATTAAATCCTTTGAAAGGTAAAGCACAAACCACCCAGAAACATTAGTTGACTAGCTATCTCGATTAACTTATTAATCACCACATCTGGAGAAACCCACATCTGTAAGCACTTAACAGAGCATTAGTAATGTCATAGTCACATTGAAAACAGACTGCAAAACCATGCACAAACCATTCTGTATTGCCTTATGCATCCAGCTACTGGGCTACCTACGGAGATCTTGGTTCAACCCAGGCTTTTGGGAATGGTAGCGGTATTTTACAGGCAAGCTGAGTGCCCTTTGCAATCTACAGTAGGTAGATTTTCCTTGTTCAACAGAACTCAGTAAGTTAAGGTGCAGCAGCGAGGGGTTGTTGGGTAGGAAGAGGCTCCCTTTACGGTTATTAACAAGTGGAACAGGTTCCGGGATTCCTTCAGTGGACTTGGCATCAACCAATGAATTAGTAGTTGCATTCTTGAATTGATATGAACATTTTGGATAACTTGATCTAGCTGCATTCTTTACTTCTAAATAATAAGAAAAAATTTAAATTAATTTCTTTGTATTAAAAATTATTTCAAACCACAGGCATGAATCAATTTTGATATTATGTAGAAATACAGACATTAAAGCTTAAGGTATCAGTTCCAACAGCAGAAATAAAAGTTTATACCTGCAGCTTTCTTATGTTGTGGGGTTTTTTTTCCCTCTAAAAATGACTCTTTATAAAAGAATACTTATAGAAGGATTATTCAACAATATTATCACCTTTAAGCAATAATCCCATCCTAGGGTAAGTATGTCTGAGGTAATACTTATTTCCCCATGTTGATAAGGGCTTTGAGATTTACTGTCTGTGGATGTTTATTTCTTTGAAACTACTGAAAATGACAGGGGAGGTAAAGTACTGTGCTGCTATTAAAATAAGTAAGGAATCACAGAAAACATAAGGTCACCACTTCAAAATTGTGCAAGCATACTTATGGAATTAAACTGATTTTAAGGAACCCACATAAAAGTTGTTGAGTATTCAACAGTGCTGCATACTGTAAATTTCAGGAGGTCATACATAGTACCTCTGAAAAGAAAGTTAAGAAATTCAATTTCCTAAATATGGATTTAGCTTAAAACTGTGATTCTTTGTCTTCCACTGATAATATATCAAGGCTATTTAAACACTACCCCGTCTACTAATACCTCTAACAAATGGCACCCTCAGTAAAAACCAACAACAAAATGTTTTTCTGGTAAAAATACACAATAAAGATCTTCTCCTAATGCTTGTTTCATTTTGAATGAGTATCGTATAGAGAATAAGGTCTATAACTGAGCTGCTAAGACTTTCTATTTGGTTATGTATAATGAAGAAATTTAGGTAGGGAGTAGTTGGTGGACTGATAAACTTGCAGCATTATTTCCATATGTTTCAATTGCTTCAAAGATTCTATGGAGTACGTTGAGCAGAGAGTAGAGGCAAAGTATTTGAGGAGGTCAGCATGTTTTTTGGGATCTTTGTTTAGTTTACCACCAGCTAGAAACACCATCTGGTAACAGGAAAGATAAGAAAATAGCATTCCCATGCTTGCCATTTTTCTTCAAGCACAAAATCTGTCTCTCTCACAGAAAAGGTGAGTGTATAGGAATTACAAGTCATTTGAAGGTACCTTTTAACAAGGTTGAACTGGTTGGTGACAAAGCACCATTCCAATTCAAGTGAACTTTTGATGGCTTGCTACTGTTCTGACTGAGGTAAACCGAAAAATTGGTGAGAAAAAAACTAAAGTCTAATTTATGATATTATTCTGATTTTTACTAATAGAAGTAACATTTTAAGTATAATAATAATAATAATAACAATAATGCATACTCACCAGAGTTCACGTGTATTTTAAATCATCAGAGGAGAGCATATATCTTTGATTAGAAATACTGCCACAAAAATAAAATATACTGTATAAAATATTGAATACACTACTTGAAAATTATCAATTTTACCTCAGAGTTACTGTTTTTTTTATGAAATTTTGTACTTCTACTTTTACTATTCCTCCAAGTGAAATAATTTTCAGATGATAAAATATATCTGCAGAGAACTATCTCCCTACACATGTTACTGGTCAAGCATGTATTTGAAGGCCTTGATATGCATCAACTCAGTTCTATTTTTAAAGTGCAGATAATAATACTGGAAATAATCTTTAAAAATACACATCCTGTATCAAAGTATCTTCACATGCAATGGAAGAAGACCAGAATCTATTAAGCTTATCAACCCTCCAATCAAGTTGTAAGAAACACCATAATCTTTTTACAGTCTCTTCTGGAGTTCAATAAGTGATGGTTTCAGATACCAGACCTCACTATTAAGCAATAACCTTCCATAGCAGTGTAGGTCTTATGGCATATTCCATGCAGACAAATTCAAGTTTTCCCAAGATTTTGTGCTTGCGGTGGCACAGCATGTGTCAAAACAAAAATAATTTCTCTTGGTATGGCTTCATGTCTGGAGTTTGGCATCATATTTAATATGCATTAATAGCACCACATGATCTTGTTCAGCAGGAAGGCAGACTGAGCTGCTTAGAACCTAAGTTACCTCCCCTTAATTCCAACAGTGTGGACAGGTACTATCACTGAGGATGGGCATAACAAGCTGCCAATTTTTTTTGGTCAAATTACTTTAGATTTAGAAGTTCTAACTACTAGTTTCAACCCATGACTTCCAGCCTCCTGCCTCTGACAAGAACTTACACCAAAGTGGAAGAAGCCCCACAGTGGACGAGTCAGGAAATTCTTTGTACCTAGGATAATTTTCTTTCTTATTCCAACAGTTTATGGCTCATGCCTTTTTAGTCAATGTTCAAAAGCAAGGATTACAGAATAATATTTGAATGACCTGTCTTTGGTAGAGATAATAATCTCTTTCTCCTTTCCTCCTAAAGTTACATGTATTTTCTTATTGCAGAAGAGTAAAACTGGTTACTCTTAGTGTAAAACAGCCTATCAAGCTGTAGGTGCAGGTTGTGCCACACACATGGGGCTGTCGGGATACGCCCCGCACTACACAAGCAAGCACGGAGCTTTTGGATGAAGTAGCTCTGTACAACCAGGTGAGAATCAGCAGATACAGACAGTAGTGTGCAGAACCTAAACCACTTCTGCAGCATTCTCCTGTTCAGCAAAGACAGTTGATTTTTATTAATAGTTTCTTTAAAATCCAGTTGGGTTCTTGCACTATTATGTGGGCTGATTTCCATAGAAAACATATTTGGGAAACAAAGATTGCTGTTAATTATATGGAACTAAATACATCCTTACATATTGTCACTGCCTCACTAGGTTTGGCAATCAAACTGTCTGGATTGGGGTAATTTGTCGTACCACTGTGCAACATCAAATCACAACTTCCAAATCCACCAGGGTTCTTTTCCAAGTATGGGATGAGTTTAGCACCACCAAGTCTACTAAAACAGGACTATTTTTCTAGTTACAGTTAGATTAATTTATTCTTTATGTAGTATGACACATGACTTTATTTCCAATGCAAACCATCACAGGCCTGCATTGTTTAGGCTGCCTAAATTCCTTAGAACTGTTCAGTATATTTTCATGTAGCCATAAGAATTATTATTTCCTAAGAATATTTTGAAAGCCATTTTGAGAGTAAATTTTAAACTACTTTTTTGAGAACAGCAAACTGTAAGGAACAGGATAAAAGTAGAGTAAGGGTAAGAAATTCCATCTTCTGTATTATTTTCTAATTGCACCCTCGGTGAACACTATCTACTTTTAATAAATGCTGTACAGAATTTGCCCAAGAAGCCTGTCACCGCTGGAGAGATAAAAAAATAATATGTATAAAATGTGATATATTAATGCGATTGTAAAGGTATTTTGAAGTTGCATATATTCCTATTCCTTACCCCCCACCCTCAGGAACTCCCTTTCAAGCTCAATGAATATACACTTGCCTACAGACTGCGTTAGGGAATCATGCCTGTTTCTATTTCTATACGTTTTATTTATTATAATGAAGATAATTTGAATTGCAATCTGCAACTCCCAGAACATTTTTAAAACAACAAATGTAGTTAAACTAATGCCTGTGGCAATCTCTATTTACTCTTTGTGAGCATACACTTGCCATAACTTAAAACTGGGCTGAGCTTTAATTTAAATGTAACAAGGCAGAATACCAGTACAGTGCTTTCAACAAAATGGCTGAAACTGGCTTCAGCATGATTTGCCTGGAAGGGAAGATGAAAATGTGTTTTAAAGGAGAAAAAATATCCTGACCAAAACCAGACATTCTAAACAACCACCACCGATACCCAGGCTCCTTTCCTCCCCCATCTCTATCAGCTGCTAGGCTTTCAGCACTGTTTTTTGCCAGACACTAGCACAGTGTTTTCCTTCATAGTCAGCCATCAGCCAGAGCTGTCACTTGCAGATACTTCATTTTTGTTTCAGTCTAATTCATACTGCACCCCCTTAATCTCTGTAGTGAGTAATGCCATGTCACTGTGAAGATATGTCAGATCCAGCATTAGAAATACAGAGAGTGTTTCTAACAGTTAAACTATCTTGGTTTGAAGAAATATTTTATTTCTTCTTTATTTCTTCCAACTTAACCGCTGTCTTTCTCCTGAACATCTTCCAAGCTGACCTCCAAAGGAGCAGTCACCGTTCTGCAATCTGGCTCAGCTTTCATGGGGTGGGGGGTGAAGACAAGCTGCAGCCCTGTATTACTAAATGCAAATAATCAATATGTTGATTGAGCTTTTGGCTACTAGAGTTCTTTTGATGGGAGTGACAGTGAGCATGACTTGCCTCATTCAATGACAAGCCTGTTTAGACTTTTTTCTACCTACCACTTTGTGAATCAGGCAACTGAAAATACCCACAGCAATTCCTCCAAACTGTCAGCTATTGCTGTGATTCCACCCAGCACCCCCTGTACAAGACAACAGATTAACCATTAGGCTAGATATGTTGAAAATATACAGCTTCAACCTTTCCTCAGCTAGCTCAGAGCGATGTATAGATGATTATTTCAACCGTCAGCTGCCGCATAGACTTAAACCCCTGCACAATAACTCCTGGATTCATCTGCCCCTTGTCAAACTTGCACAGCTTTAGTTTGAGCATACACAGTGTGGCAGTTTCACTGCGGATCTAGAATAATCCAGACGGCTGCTGTCTCTTTGTTAACAGGAAGCTAAACTGATGAGTTTGTAATGCATTTCTTATCAAAGGTAGTTTCAAAAAAGAAAATGTGCCAAATCAGTTGGGATTGGAATTTAGCATAGTATTGAAATATGATTTAATCAAAACATTTGTTATTTGTTGGGGGAAAAAAAAAAAACACCCCACATTATTCATCCTCTAAAAATTATTTTATGCCAATGAACTATTTATTTTACAAATTTACTTGATTTTTTTGGCAGTAACAGATGTAATTAAATCACTGACTAGAAACTACAATATAATGGTGCTTGATGAGATACAAGAATGTTAATTTTGGAAACTGCAGAGCAGCGTTTGCTTGGTGTCTGAAATGGTAATTCAAACGAAACAGGATTGCTGCTTTTGTTTCTATGTGCATTACAAACTCAGGGAAATGCATTTCATTCTGTTTTTTTTAAATGCAAAATATATGCTGCATATCTACACACTAACACCATTAGAAAAGCAGGTGAGGCTGGCTTTTAGTTGCAGTGTGTGCCACTTGAAGCAGATAAAACATCAAGATCCAAGAATGTCAAGAATGCATCATCAGAACATTTTGCAAATACTGAATGGTGCTTACATGAGACATTCTCTTTGAAACTGCAGATCAAGAAACATTTCTTTTCTTTTTTGCCCTCTTTTTGTCCCAGGCTTGCACCTTTTGGCTAAAGGCACATAAAATTTCAAAACAAATGTATTGTATCTACTACTTTTTTTCTTTTTTTTTCTTTGTCTTTCTATTAGTAAGCAATACTTAAATTTTGTATTAATAATACATGATCTTTCAGTCTTAATTATTCTCCCACATTAAGAACTGAAACTCAGCTGTAGATATATTTCTCATTTTTGCTTTTCCTTGAATGCTGAAAAAAAGACAGTTAACAGCAAATGTGGAATTTTGCCATGCTGGATACTTTTATTAATTTAAGATGGCTACTCTGATATTCAGTGAAATCAATATAGACTTTAAGTTCCTGATCTTTTAGAGTAAGTTGTATACAGAATGAAAAATAGACTATAAAGGAGTTTGGAAACCCAGAAAACATAACTTGAATCTTTTGGTGAAAAGCGTCTGGTGTATGGATTTACACCATTTGTACTTATTTTTAAGGGTAGAGAAATTCCCTAAGGTTACCACAAAAATATGGTATTTTTGTCTTCACTCCTCCAGTTTAATTCAATAACATAACTATTATGAATGCTGCATCAATTATTATCACTTCTCTGTTACTATGACTTCAGCAAGCAAAGAAGTGGTTTAAGGCTGTCCAAACTGTGGTTGATCCAAAGTCCACTAAAGTCAGAAAAAACATTTACACAGACTTCAGTGGACTTTAGATAAGGAGCTGTTCACACCTCATGTATATGCTGTCATAAATGAGAAGCAAGCCTTTCCCATATATACAGCATTTTAGTTGCACACTGGCATGTGCAATTTTGAAAAGAAAGGCTTCTGATTTCATGGATCTGGTTTCTTGTTCCAATACAGAGGTACATAGACAATAGGACACTATT